>JAAWVA010000549.1:0-20848 GCA_015227895.2 Colaptes auratus
AGGGGGGAAGGTAAAACAGAGAGAAAAGGAAGAGTCTGGGGCGAGTTTGCCCCTGCCGAGCGCTCGGCTCCCGCAGCGCAGCTGGGTCCCGGCCGGTGTCTCCCCCCTTCCCCAGAACGGAGTGGATTAATGAAAACACCCCAAAAAGAAGAGAGAAATGACCCTAAAGTGGAGTTTGTGCCCTTGCCGGCGCTGGGCCGGGCAGGATCCGGCCGGGAGAGCTGGAAACAATGTCAGGAAAACCCCCAAATTCCTGGGAAAAACAAGCGGCATCCCGGCCGCCACCTTGCAGAGCTGCGCTTTGGGCTCGGCTTTGGGCTCGGCTTTGGGCTGGCGTTCGGGCTGGGGTTCGGGCTGGGGTTCGGGCTGGGTTCTGGGCTGGAGTTTGGACTGGGGTTTGGTCTGAAGTTTGGGCTGGGGGTTGGACTGCGTTTAAGGAAGAGTTTACAAAGCGAGGGGGAAAAGTCTCTTTTTTTTGGTCACTCTCCAAACAAGTCCATCCAGGGGGTTGCTTCCATCGCTTTTCCAGGGAGAGCTGGGAAAGGATCCGCTCCCCCCCCCCCCGCCCCGAGCAATCGAGTTGGAGCCTGGGGGGGGGAGGGGGGGTTTGGATTGGAAAATTCCACACAGCACCACCCCCCAAAAAAAGGATAAAAATGGGGTGAAAAACCTGAAACTGAGGGTTTGGGAAGCACTGGGGGGGAAGGTGGAGGGGACTGACCCCCCCCCCCCGAGTGGC
Organism: Colaptes auratus; assembly: GCA_015227895.2. Classification (NCBI taxonomy): domain Eukaryota; kingdom Metazoa; phylum Chordata; class Aves; order Piciformes; family Picidae; genus Colaptes; species Colaptes auratus. The sequence continues at coordinate 740 of JAAWVA010000549.1, forward strand.
CCGGTGTGGCTGTGGGATTCAGGATGTGTTCCTCAAGTGCTGAGTCCCGGCAGGAATGCTGGAAACGCTGGGATTTGGGAGCCAACAAAGGAGAAAGTGCTGGGGTTTGAGGGGGGGTTAGGCACGGGGGGAGCTGCTTCCCAGCGCTGGGAAAGGGCCAAATCCAGTGGGATGGGGAGGCTGGAGGGTGCTGGGGCCTCCAGGTGGATCCTGCACAGCCTGGCTGGAGGTTTGGGGAGTCCCTGAGGGTGGGGAGGGGAAGAGGGAGGAGGAATGGATTGGGATTTGGATTGGGATTGAGATTCACATCGGGATGGGAATGGGAGGGGTTGGACCTGGGATTCTCTTTGGGACTCAGAGTAAGATAGGGATGGGGACAGGACTGGGATGGGGTTGGGATGAGGGTGAAGATGCAGCTGGGGAGAGGGACAAGGATATAGGCAGGGATGGGAATGGAGATGTGGAGCACAGTGGTGGCGATGATGGCGATGAGGAGGATGGTGATGATGGTGATGGTGATGATGATGGTGATGGTGATGGCAACAGCAGCACCGATGCAGATGGGGGCAGTGATAGCAGTGGTGCAGGGGCTGCAGGGTGGTGCTGGGGCTGCTGGTGCAGATGGCCCTGGGGCTGCAGATTGAGGCAGGGGGGCAGGAGGGGCCGCAGGGAGGGTTGCAGGTGGAGGTGAGGCTGGAGCTGGGGGTGGCAATGGAGATGTGGCCCAGGGAGGGAGAGCGCTGCGGGGGCTGTGGGCAGCGGTGGTGGGGGGAGTGGTGAAGGCCGTGGCAGTGACGGCACCAGAGGTGTTGCTGGAGGTGGTGCTGGTGACAGCCACGCTGATGGTGTCAGTGGAGATGGTGGTGGTGGTGGTGGTGGTGATGATGGCAGTGGCAGAGGGGCACAGATGGCATCAGGGATGGGGGTGCAGACGCTGATGGCCCTGCAGAAGCCACCAGCATCGGTGGCCCCAGGCGGGGGCACACCCCGGGTGCTGCACCCCTTGACTCAACAGCCACAGCCCCAGGTTCCTCCTCTGACTCACCCCCACCAGGGCCCCGGGGTTGGGGGGACACAGGGCGGGGGATGCCCCCCCTGAGCCCCCCCAGCTCTTCTCACGCGCCAGCCTCCCGCCGGCTTTCCGCTCTCCGGCAGCATTCCGGGGGGGGATATCCAGGCACAGAGCGCAGGGATATCCGCCCCGGCATCCTTCCTGACCCCGGGCACGGGACGGGGGGGCGATAACGGAGCCACGTGTCTGTGTTCCCCCCCAACCCAGGTTCCCGGGGGCCCCTCTCTGCCCAGCCTGTACCCTCCTGGGGCATGTGGGGGGCTCGCCCGCTCTCAGCAGGGACCTAGCAGGGGGACAGAAGTCCCTGAAACTCTCCCAGTCCCGCTGGGACCCATCCCATGAACCCGGGCGTCCGGGCACATTCCTGGGGGGTGATTCCCCGGGGGGGGGGGCTCCCTCCCTCCTGGCCTTCCTCAGCCTCCTCTTCCTCTCCGGATCTGGCCGCCGCCCTCACCCAGCATGTCCCGGCAGGTCTGCCCCGCTGCCGCTCGGCGCGGACCAGACTCAGCCTCGGTTCCCCTCTTCTGGGGGCACCCTGGGGGGCTTCTCGGGGGGGTCTCTGCGGGAAGCTGTTGGGAATAGGGGAGTCTGTGGGTCCTGGAAGTGTCTGTGAGTCCTGGAAGGGTTTGTAGGTCCTAGGGATGTCTGTGAGGATCTGTGGGTCCCATGGATACTGGGGACATCCGTGGGTCCCAGGGACATCCATGAGTCCCAGGGGCACCTGTGGGTCCTGTGGGACATTCATGGGTCCCACGGGCATCTGTAGGCCCTGTGGGACATCCGTGGGTCCCGGGGACATCCGTGGGTCCCAGGGACATCCGTGGGTCCCAGGGACATCCATGAGTCCCAGGGGCACCTGTGGGTCCTGTGGGACATTAATGGGTCCCAGGGGCATCTGTAGGCCCTGTGGGACATCCATGGGTCCCGGGGACATCCGTGTGTGCCAGAGATATCCATGGGTCCCAGGGGCACCTGTGGGACATCTGTGGATCACAGGGACATCCATGGGTCCTGGGGACATCCATAGGTCCCAGGGGCATCTGTGGGTCCTGGGATATCTGTGGGTCCCAGGCATGTACATGTGAGTCTCGAGGATGTCTGGGGCTATCCATGGGTCTCAGCAGCATCTGTGGGTGCTGAGGACTTGTGTAGGTCACTGGAACAGATATGGGTACTGTGGGACACCTGTGGGTTCCAGGGTCATCCATGGGTCCTGGGGACATCCAGGATCTGTGGGTCCTGGGGAAGATCCATGAGTCTCAGGGACATCTGTGGATCCTGGGCCCCAGGAACATCTTTGGTTCCCAGGGACATCCGTGGGTCTAAGGGGTGTGTTGGTGGCACCTGCAGGCCCTGGAGCCGTCTGTGGCTCCTGGTAGCACCTCCCAGGCTTCGTGCTCACCCCACTGACAGCCTCCTCCTCTCCCCACAGTGGTGCTGCTGGACTTCGCCAAGGCGCAGGGGGAGCTGGGCTGGCTCACACACCCCTACGGCAAAGGGGTGAGCCCCTGGGGCGGGTGGGAACACCCCTGGGTGTGGGGACGTCCAGGGGGGAGATCCATGGGGATGGGAACCTCCATGGAGATGGGAACCTCCATAAGGATGGGAACATGCATGGAGATGAGGACCTGCATGGCAGTGAGGGTGTCCATGGGAATGGAGACCTCCATGGGACCAGGCGCCGTGATGGAGACATCCATGGGGCACTGGGATGGGGACAGCCATGGGGATGGAGACATCTGCAGGGGTGGGGATGTTCCTTGGGATGGAGACCCCTGTTGGGATGGTGCTGGGATCCTCCATGGGGACAGGGACACCCATAGGGATCACAGAATCAGAGTGTTGGAGGTTGGAAGGGACCTCCAGAGATCATTGAGTCCAGACCCCCTGCCAAAGCAGAGTGGAGGTGGGGGGACAGCCATGGGGATGGAGGTGGGGGACCAGCCATGGGGATGGAGGTGGGGACAGCCATGGGGATGGAGGTGGGGGAACAGCCATGGGGATGGAGGTGGGGGACAACCACAAGGCCATGAGATGAGGCCATGAGATGAGGCCATGAGATGAGGCTGTGCATCCTCTGTCTCTGGGTGGTCAGTGGGACCTGCTGCAGAACGCCTTCAACGACTCCTTGATCTACATCTACTCGGTGTGCAACGTGCTGGAGGGCGAGCAGGAGAACTGGCTGCGCACCAACTGGATCTACCGCGGGGTGGCCCAGCGCATCTTCATCGAGCTGCAGTTCACCGTCCGCGACTGCAACAGCTTCCCCGCGGCCGGCAGCGGCTCCTGCAAGGAGACCTTCAACCTCTACTACGCCGAATCCGACGTGGACTACGGCACCAACTTCCAGAAGCGGCAGTTCAAGAAGATCGACACCATCGCCCCCGACGAGATCACCGTGCAGGAGGACTTCGCCGCTCGCAACGTGAAGCTGAACGTGGAGGTGCGCTCCGTGGGACCCCTCCGGAGGAAAGGCTTCTACCTGGCCTTCCAGGACCTGGGCGCCTGCGTGGCGCTGCTCTCCGTCAGGGTCTACTACCAGCGGTGCCCGGCGGTGGTGCGGGGCATGGCCACCTTCCCGGCCACCGTGGCCGGCCCCGACTCGCAGGCGCTGGCCGAGGTGAAGGGCAGCTGCGTGGAGTGGGCGGTGGCCGAGCGGGAGCCCACCCTGCACTGCAACGCCGACGGCGAGTGGCTGGTGCCCATCGGGCGCTGCCTCTGCCAGCAGGGCTACAGCGGGCACGGAGACAGCTGCCAAGGTAGGGCCGAGGGCACTGGGGGGGGGAGGGGATGGGATGGGGGAATGGGGGGAGGGGATGGGGGAAATGGGTTGGGAAGGGGAAGAACGGGAACTATGGGGGAGATGGGATGGGAATTGGGGAAATGTGGATTAAGAGTGGGGAAATGGGATGGGAAGGGAGAGAATGGGGAATTATGGGGATGGATGGGATGGGAAGGGGGAAAATGGGACAGGAAAGGGGGAATGGGGAATTGGGATTGGGGAAATAGGATGGGAAGGGGAAAAGTGGGATGGGAAGGGGGGAATGGGGCTTGGGAAGAAGTGGGATGGGAAGGGGGGAATGGGAGATGGGATGGGAATTGGGGAGGAAATGGGATAGGAAGGGGGAAAACAGGGATTTGAAGGGGAAGTGGGATTGAGGGGTGGAGTTGGGGGTGAGAAGGGGAAATTGGGATGGGAAGGAGGGAATTAGGGTGAGAGAGGGGAATTTGAGATGGAAAGGGGGGAAATGGGATGGGAAGGAGGGAGATGGGGGTTTGGAGGGGAAGTGGGAAATAGGGTGGGAAGAGGAGAAATTGGTATTTGGGGGTAAATTTGGATTAAGGAGGGAGTAAATTCGGATTAGGGAGGGGTAAATGGGGATCTAAGTGGGGAAACTGGGAGCAGGAGGGGGGAACTGGGAGCAGGAAGGAGTAAATGGGGATTGGGAGGGGGTAAATTGGGATTGGGGAGAGGGTAGAAGGGGATTTGGGAGGGTACACTGGTCTTGGGAGGGGATAAATTGGGACTGGAGGGGGGTTAATAGTGACTTGGTTGGAGTAAATCAGGATTTGGGGGATGAGTTGGGGTGGGGAGAGGGTAAATAGGGATTGGGAGGAGACTAGATTGGGATGGGGAGGGAGTTTGGATTTGAGAGGGGCAAACTGGGATTTAAGTGGATGAACTGGGATTTGGGGGGGGTAAATTGGGATGGGAGGAGTGTCAGTTTGGATTGGGGTAAAATTGGGATGGGGGTGAAATGGGATTTGGAGCAGGTAAATTGGGGTTGGGGAGGTAGATTAGGATGGAGAGATGGTAAACTGGGATTGGGAGGGGGTGAACTGGGATTTGGGAAGGGTCAATTGGTTGGGAGTAAATTGGAATGGGGAGAGGTTAAACTGGGATGGGGAACAAATTGGGACTGGGGAAGGTAGATTGGAATGGGAAGGGAGTAAATTGGGACGAGAGGGGATTTGGGGGTAACTGGGATTGGGGGTGGTTAAACTGGGGTTTGACACCCCTGGCTCCCCCAGCTGGGGCTGCTGCAGGGGGGATCGGGGGTCTCACTGTGTCACTCTGTGTGTGTCCCCTCCAGCCTGTCCTCCTGGCTCCTTCAAGGCAGGGGTGTCCACAGATGAGTGCCAGCCCTGCCCTGCCAACACTGTGCCCTCCCTGGCCGCTGCTGCTGCCTGCCCCTGCCAGGATGGCTTCTTCCGTGCCCTCTCCGACCCCCCCAGCGACCCCTGCACACGTGAGTGACATTCATTTGGGGGGAACCAAGGCACAACCCTGTCCATCCCTCCTCTGACCCCTCTGTGCTCTCTATCCCCTTGTCCATCCCTCCTCTGAGCCCCCTCTGTGCTCTCTACCTGCCCTGTCCATCCCTCCTCTGGGCCCCCTCTGTGCTCTCTATCCCCCTGTCCATCCCTCCTCTGAGCCCCCTCTGCGCTCTCTATCCCCCTGTCCATCCCTCCTCTGAGCCCCCTCTGTGCTCTCTATCCCCCTGTCCATCCCTCCTCTGAGCCCCCTCTGTGCTCTCTGCCCCTCCTGTCCATCCCTCCTCTGAGCCCCCTCTGCGCTCCCTATCCCCCTGTCCATCCCTCCTCTGGGCCCCCTCTGTGCTCTCTACCTGCCCTGTCCATCCCTCCTCTGACCCCTCTGTGCTCTCTGCCCCACCGCAGGTCCCCCTTCCGCCCCCCGAGGCCTGACGGCGGTGGCGGTGGCTGGGGGCGGCGGTGCAGCTGCGGTGGTCCCCGCCGGCCGACAGCGGCGGCCGTGAGGACGTCTCCTACGCGGTCAGCTGCGAGCAGTGCTGGCCCGAGAGCGGGGAGTGCCGGCCCTGCGAGCCGGGCCTGCGCTACTCCCAGCCCCCCCGCCGCCTCACCGCCACCGGGCTCACCGTCACCGACCTGGAGCCCCACGTCAACTACACCTTCACGGTGGAGGCGCTGAACGGCGTGTCCCCCTGCAGCCCCCAGCGCAGCCTGGCCGCCGCCACCATCAGCGTCAACCAGACAGGTGCGGCGCCGCCGAGGCCCCCGGCGCACCCCTCCCCCCCCGGGGAAGCTGCCATGGTGTCCTCCATGGAGACACCTCCGTGATGTCCCTGCCCCCCCGGGGAAGCTGCCATGGTGTCCACCATGGAGACACCTCCGTGATGTCCCTGCCCCCCCGGGGAAGCTGCCATGGTGTCCACCATGGAGACACCTCCGTGATGTCCCTGCCCCCCCCGGGGAAGCTGCCATGGTGTCCACCATGGAGACACCTCCGTGATGTCCCTGCCCCCCCCGGGGAAGCTTCCATGGTGTCCACCATGGAGACACCTCCGTGATGTCCCTGCCCCCCCCGGGGAAGCTGCCATGGTGTCCACCATGGAGACACCTCCGTGATGTCCCTGCCCCCCCAGGAAGCTGCCATGGTGTCCACCATGGAGACACCTCCGTGATGTCCCTGCCCCCCCCGGGGAAGCTGCCATGGTGTCCACCATGGAGACATCTCCGTGACATCTCTGTCCCCCATGGGGAAGCTTCCATGGTGTCCATCATGGAGACATCTCCATGACATCTGTCTTCCATGGGAAAGCTTCCATGGTGTCCGTCATGGAGACACCTCCATGACATCTCTGTCCTTCATGGGGAAGCCTCTGTCATGTCCATCATGGAGACACCTCCGTGACATCTCTGTCTCCTATGGGGAAGCTTCCATGGTGTCCATCATGGAGACACCTGGCCCCTGTGGGGAGACCTCCAGGACTTCCCTATCCCCCTTGGGGAGCTTCCGTAGTGTCCATCATGGAGACACCTCCGTGATGTCCCCGGCCCCCATGGGGAAGCTTCCATGCTGTCCATCATGGAGACACCTCCATAATATCTCTGTCCCCCATGGGGAAGCTTCCATGGTGCCCATGATGGAGACATCTCCATGACATCTCTGTCTTCCATGGGGAAGCTTCCATGGTGTCCGTCATGGAGACACCTCCATGATATCCCCGTCCCTCATGGGGAAGCCTCTGTCATGTCCATCATGGAGACACCTCCATGACATCTCTGTCTCCTATGGGGAAGCTTCCATGGTGTCCATCATGGAGACACCTCCATGACATCTCTGTCCCCCATGGGGAAGCTTCCATGGTGTCCATCATGGAGACACCTCCATGCTGTCCCTATCCCCCATGGGGAAACCTCCAGGACATCTTTGGCCCCCATGGAGAATCCTCCATAGTGCCTGTCCATCATGGAGACACTCCCATGATGTCCCTGTCCCCCGTGGGGATGCCTCCGTGACATCCTGGTGTCCCCACCTCAGAGCCACCCCGGGTGACATCGGTGAGCCTGGATGGACGGACGGCCACCAGCCTGATCCTCTCCTGGACGGTGCCACCACGGCAGCAGAGTCGGGTCTGGAAGTATGAGGTCACCTACAGCAAGAAGGTCAGTCCCATGTCACCACTTCAGCACAGCACCCCCAAACCCCTCATTCATGTGACTTCCATCCATGCCCCCATCTGTGTCGCCCCTCCATCTGTGTCACCCCTCCATCCATGTCATTTCTGTTCCTACTCCCATCCATGTCACTTCTACCCATCCATGTCACCTCTCCATCCATGTCACCCTCTTCCTTGCCCTCATCTGTGTCACCTCCATGCATGTCCCTCCTATCTGTCACCTCAATCCTTACCCTCATGTCACCTCAATCCTTACCCTCATGTCACCTCTCCATCCTTGCCTCCATCCCTGTCACCCCTCCATCCCTGTCACCCCTCCATCCCTGTCACCCCTGTTCCTACTCCTATCCCTGTCACTTCTACCCACCCGTGTCCCCCTGGCTGCTGCTGCAGGTGGATGAGAACAGCTACTCGGTGCTGCGCTGCGAGGGCTCCTCTGTCACCCTGCCCAAGCTGTCCCCTGCCACTGCCTACCTGGTGCGGGTCCAGGCTCTCACCGCCGACGGCCACGGCGCCTACAGCCCCCAGCACGAGTTCGAGACCCTGCCCGAGGGTGAGGACTGAGGCCAGGGGCAGGATTTTGGGGTGGGCTGGGGGCCAGGGGGTTCATGGTTCACCCCAACCCCCACCTTGAATTGTCCCCACAGGTGCTGAGGCTGCGACCTCTGCTGCTGTCATCAGCGGCTCCGTCACTGGGGTCCTCTTCGTCCTCCTGCTCTTGGGTACTCTCCTCTACGTCCTCCGGCGGTAAGGAGATGGAGCCCCCCCCCAAACCTCCCCCAGATCCCATTTCTCCCACCCCCTCCCAAATGTGGCTGAGGGATGATTTTCTGGGGCCAACCATGGCCTTTCTGCAGGAAGAGGAGGTCACGGCCACGGCAGTCTGCTGAGGATGTCTACTTCTCCAAGTCAGGTGAGCCAGGGGCTGGGTGAGGTCAAGGGGGATGGCTTGGGAAGGTGAGCCGGGTGCTGACCCACCCCCCAACACCACCTCACCACCACCCCACAGACCAGCTGAAGCCCCTCAAGACCTACGTCGACCCCCACACCTACGAAGACCCCAACCAAGCCATGCTCAAGTTCACCACCGAGATCCCTCCAGCCTCCATCACTCGCCAGAAGGTCATCGGCGCCGGTAGGGCCGGGGGTGGCTTTGGCACCTTCATGACCCCCCCCCCCCCCGAACAAAACTGCACCAGGGGTGGGTGGAGGTCCAACATCCTCCTCCTCCTCTTCTGAGCAGGTGAGTTTGGAGAGGTCTACAAAGGCACCTTGAAGCGTGGGAAGAAGGAGGTGCCGGTGGCCATCAAGACCTTGAAGGTTGGCTACACGGAGAAGCAGAGGGTGGACTTCCTGAGCGAGGCCACCATCATGGGGCAGTTCTGCCACCACAACATCATCCGCCTGGAAGGGGTCGTCTCCAAGCGTGAGTGGCCTCTGGGCCCCCCCTCCAGAAAACATCCACCCCCCCGCCCTCCCACGAGCACCCCCCCGGCCCTCCTGCAAGCATCCCCCGGCCCCCCTCAGAGTACCCCCCCCGGCCCTCCTGCAAGCATCCCCCGGCCCCCCTCAGAGTACCCCCCCGGCCCTCCTGCAAGCACCCCCCCGGCCCTCCTGCAAGCATCCCCCAGCCCCCCTCAGTACCCCCCCGGCCCTCCTGCAAGCATCCCCCCGGCCCTCCTGCAAGCACCCCCCGGCCCTCCTGCAAGTACCCCCCCCGGCTCTCCTGCAAGCATCCCCCAGCCCTCCTCAGAGCATCCCCCCAGGCCTCCTGCAAGCATCCCCCGGCCCTCCTCAGAGCATCCCCCCGGGCCTCCTGCAAGCATCCCCTGGCCCCCCTCAGAGTAACCCCCCAGCCCTCCTTCGAGGCACCCCCCCGGCCCTCCTGCGAGCCCCACCCCAGCCCTCCTGCGAGCACCCCCCTGGCCCTCCTGCAAGCATCCCCTGGCCCCCCTCAGAGTATCCCCCCCAGCCCTTCTGCGAGGCCCCCCCCCGACCCTCTTCAGAGCACCCCCCTGGCCCTTATCAGAGCACCCCCATGGCCTCCTCAAAGCACCCCCATGGCCCTCCAGAGCAACCCCATTGCTCCCCACAAAAAACACCCCTGTGGCATTCCAAAAGCACCCCCACGGCCCTCCAGAGAGCACCCCCATGAGCCTGCAGAGCACCCCCATAGCCCGCCAAAGAGCACCCCCATGAGCCTGCAGAGCACCCCCATGGCCCTCCAAAGAGCACCCCCATGAGCCTGCAGAGCACCCCCATGGCCCTCCAAAGAGCACCCCCATGAGCCTGCAGAGCACCCCCATGGCCCTCCAAAGAGCACCCCCATGAGCCTGCAGAGCACCCCCATGGCCCTCCAAAGAGCACCCCCATGAGCCTGCAGAGCACCCCCATGGCCCTCCAAAGAGCACCCCCATGAGCCTGCAGAGCACCCCCATGGCCCTCCAAAGAGCACCCCAAAAACACTCCAGGGTGTGGGAGCAGCCCTGGAGGGGGTTGGGGGCTATGGGTTTGAGGATGTGGGGGTTTAGGGAGGTTTTTATTGGGGGGGGAGGGTGGATGGAAGGGTTTCAGATGGTTTTGAGGGCTTTAGGGGTGAGGTTTGTGGAGATCTTCGGGGGGGGGTCAAAGGGTTGGGTTTTAGGGGGAGGTTGTGACTTTTGAGGGGCTTGGGGTTTTTTGGGGGGGAGTTGGGGTTTGACTTCTTGCTGGGGGGGAGTTTGGGGGGTTGAGGGTGGGAAGTTTGGGTAATTTGGGGTCAGCTGGGGAATTTTGGGGTGGGTTTTTTGGTTGGGTTGTTTTTTTTCAGGGGGGTGAGGGTTTGGAGGGGGCAGAGTTGGATTTTGGGGGGCAGTTTGGGGGGGATTTGGTTTGGTTTGGTTTGGTTTGAGGGATTTTTGTAGAGGATTTTGACCCTGGTTTGGACCTTTCTGTTGTCCAGACAAGCCCTTCATGATCATCACAGAGTACATGGAGAACGGCGCCCTGGACAAATTCCTGCGGGTAGGTGAAGCGTGGAGACTGCATCCCCATGCCTGGGGCAAGGATTCCTGCCTGGTGCCACCAACCAAACCCCCACCACGGGATCAGAGATGGGATTGGAGCTTGGAACGTGCCCAGGGAAGGGCCACAAGGAGGAGCAGAGGGCTGGAGCTGCTCTGCTGTGAGGACAGACTGAGGGAGTTGGGGTTGTGCAGGCTGGAGAGGAGAAGGCTCCCAGGAGACCTCATTGTGGCCTTCCAGGATCTGCAGGGGGCTCCAAGCAAGCTGGGGAGGGACTTTTGAGGGTGTCAGGAGGGATAGGACTGGGGAGGATGGATCCAAGCTAGAGGAGGGGAGTTTCAGATTGGATGTTAGGAGGAAGTTCACCACTGGCACAGGTTGCCCAGGGAGGTGGTGGCAGCCTCCTGCCTGGAGGTGTTTGCAGCCAGGCTGGAGGTGGCTGTGAGCAACCTGCTGCAGTGTGAGGTGTCCCTGCCCATGGCAGGGGGTTGGAGCTGGCTGAGCCTTGAGCTGCCTTCCAAGCCTGCCAGTTCTGTGATTCTATGGTAAGGGCTGGACTCTGTTGCTTTGAGTGGTTGATAAGCTAGAGTATAAAACCAGCCACCAAGGTGGCTTGGGGGGGTTAGGGCTGCTAGAAACTTCTTCTGCTAAGGGCGTTGGTGCAGGGATGCTGCTTGTGATGCTCAGGACTTCTCTTAGCTGCTTTGTCTGTTAAGGGCTGGGGAGGGACTTTTGACAAGGGCTGGGAGTGACAGGGTGAGGAACAATGGCTCTGAGCTGGAGATGAGGAAGAGATTCTTGACAGGGAGGCTGGTGAGAGACTGGGACACAGGGAGGATGCTCCCTGCCTGGAGGTGCCCAAGGCCAGCCTGGATGAGGCCTTGACCAGCCTGGGCTGATGGGAGGTGTCCCACCAGCCCAGGAATGTGCTGCCCAGGGAGGTGATGGAGTCACCATCACTGGAAATGTTTAAAAGGAGCCTGGAGGAGGCACTCGGTGCCATGGCTGAGTTGGTTGGATGGGGCTGGGTGAGGGGTTGGACTCGGAGATCTCGAAGGGCTTTGCCAACCTGGTTAATTCTGTGTTCTGACCCTGCCCATGGGGGGGGCGGGGGGAACTGGCTGATCCTTGAGGTCCCTTCCAACCCTGACAATTCTGTGATTCTCCTCTTCTCCCCAGGAAAAAGAAGGGGAATTTGGTGTCATCCAGCTGGTGGGGATGCTGAGGGGCATCGCTGCTGGCATGAAGTACTTGGCCAACATGAACTACGTCCACCGGGACCTGGCAGCCAGGAACATCCTGGTCAACAGCAACCTGGTCTGCAAGGTGTCAGATTTTGGCCTCTCCAGGGTGTTGGAAGATGACCCTGAAGCCACCTACACCACCAGTGTAAGTGCCACCAGTGGGGGGGTGGTGGGTTGAAACTAACCCCCCAAAATAAAATTGCCAGCCCAGCTCAGGTGGAAGCAAAGGAAGCTCTGGTTACAAGCCAGGCTGCAGCCTGCAGCAAGAGAAGCACAGCCAGCAGGGCCAGGGAGGGGATTCTGCCCCTCTGCTCGGCTCAGCTGAGACCCCCCCTGGAGCTCTGTGTCCAATTCTGGAGCCTCTGTGCCAGGAAGGCTCTGGAGGTGCTGGAAGGTGTCCAGAGAAGGGCCACGAGGAGGAGCAGAGGGCTGGAGCTGCTCTGCTGTGCTGCCTTTGGCCACACCAACCCCAGGCAGTGCTACAGGCTGGAGTCAGAGTGGCTGGAGAGCAGCCAGGCAGAAAGGGACCTGGGGGGAGTGGTTGACAGTAGGCTGAACAGGAGCCAGCAGTGTGCCCAGGTGGCCAAGAGGGCCAATGGCATTCTGGCCTGCAGCAGGAAGAGTGTGGCCAGCAGGAGCAGGGAAGTCCTTGTGCCCTGTGCTCAGCACTGCTTAGGCCACACCTGGAGTCCTGTGTCCAGTTCTGGGCTCCTCAGCTTAGGAAAGCTGTTGAGCTGCTGGAAGGTGTCCAGAGAAGGGCAACAGAGCTGGGGAGGGGTCTGGAGCACAGCCCTGGGAGGAGAGGCTGAGGGAGCTGGGCTTGCTTAGCCTGGAGCAGAGGAGGCTCAGGGGAGACCTTCTTGCTCTCTGCAACTCCCTGCAGGGAGGTTGGAGCCAGGTGGGGGTTGGTCTTTTCTCCCAGGCAGGCAGCCAGCCCCAGAACAAGAGGACACAGTCTCAAGCTGTGCCAGGGGAGGTTTAGGCTGGAGGTTAGGAAGAACTTCTACAGAGAGAGAGAGATTGGCCCTTGGGATGTGCTGCCCAGGGAGGTGGTGGAGTCCCCATCCCTGGAGGTGTTTAGGAGGAGACTTGATAGGGTGCCCTCCTCTCTGGTTTAGTTGATTAGCTCGTGTTGGGTGATAGGTTGGACGTGATAGGTGGTCTCTTCCACTCCACTCCACTCCACTCCACTCCACTCCACTCCACTCCACTCCACTCCACTCCACTCCACTCCACTCCATTCCCTTTTCCATCCTCTGGTAATTTATTTACATTCTACAACTTTTCTGCTCAGTCTCTGGGACATTTTGCTGGGCATCAGCCTAGAACTACCCCTGGGTGGTTGTCCAAAGCTGGGCTGGGGTTTGTTTTGGTGGGGGGGGGAGAGGCTGTGCAGTGCTGACCTCGATGTCACTGCAGGGGGGGAAGATCCCCATCCGCTGGACAGCTCCCGAAGCCATCTCCTACCGCAAGTTCACCTCGGCCAGCGACGTCTGGAGCTACGGCATCGTCATGTGGGAGGTGATGTCCTACGGAGAGAGGCCCTACTGGGAGCTCTCCAACCACGAGGTGAGCAACCTCCCCTCCACCACTGCTCACAGCCTGTGAGGGGCTGGAAGGGACCTTGCCAGAGTCAGACTCAGAGGTTGGATGGGATGCTCTTAAAGGTCTTCTCCAACCCAAACCATTCCATGGTTCTCAGAGTCCAGCTGCAGCTGCCCCTGCTCACTGCAGGGAGGTTAGGCTCACAGGATCACAGATCAGAGGATGTTAGGGGTTGGAAGGGACCTCCAGAGATCCTTGAGTCCAACCCCCTGCCAGAGCAGGAGCATCGAATCCAGCACAGGTCACACAGAACACATCCAGATGGGGCTGGAAAGGCTCCAGAGAAGGAGACTCCACAGCCTCTCTGGGCAGCCTGCTCCAGGGCTCTGTTCCCTCAGGGCTCTGTACTGGGACCTGTACTGTTTAATACTGTTATCAACTAAATCAGATTGCTCACAGCCACCTCCAGCCTGGCTGCAAACACCTCCAGGCAGGAGGCTTCACCACCTCCCTGGGCAGCCTGTGCCAGGCTCTCACCACCCTCCTGGGGAACAACTTCCTCCTAACATCCAATCTGAATCTCCCCATTTCTGGTTTTGCTCCCCCCCCCCCAGTCCTATCACTCCCTGACACCCTTGGAAATCTCTCATCTCATCCAGTCCAAGCTCCCTGCAGTCAGCAGGGACAGCCCCAACCAGATCATAGAATCACAGAATTGTCAGGGTTGGAAGGGACCTCAAGGCTCAGCCAGCTCCAACCCCCTTGCCATGGGCAGGGACACCTCACACCACAGCAGGTTGCTCACAGCCACATCCAGCCTGGCTGCAAACACCTCCAGGCAGGAGGCTGCCACCACCTCCCTGGGCAACCTGTGCCAGTGTTCCACCACTACTAAAGCACTTCAGAGATTCTTTGCATCTCTGGACTCTCATTGCTCTATGGCAGTGGATTCTTGCCTTCATTCATCACCCAATGGCCCCCAAGGCAGGAGAGCAACACAACCCCACCCCCACCCCTTTGTAGCAGGGTGGAGAAGGTTGTGCTGCCATTCAGTGAGACTTGGACAGGCTGAGAGCTGGGCAGGGAGAAATGTGATGAAGCTCAACAAGGGCAAGTGTAGAGTCTTGCACCTGGGAAGGAGCAACTCCATGCACCAGGGCAGGTTGGGGACTGACCTGCTGGAGAGCGGTGAAGGTGAAAGGGACCTGGGAGTCCTGGTGGATGCAAGGATGACCATGAGCCAGCAGTGTGCTCTCATGGCCAGGAAGGCAAATGCCATTCTGGGCTGGATTAGAAGGCCTGTGACCAGTAGGTTGAGAAAGGTTCTCCTCCCCCTCTGCTCTGCCCTGCTGAGGCCACATCTGGAGTATTGTGTCCAGTTCTGGGCCCTCAGTTCAAGAAGGACCTCAGGGAACTGCTTGAGAGAGTCCAGCACAGAGCCGTGAGGATGCTGAAGGGCATGGAACATCTTCCATATGAGGAGAGCCTGAGGGAGCAGAGGGCTCTGTAGCTTGGAGAAGAGGAGCCTGAGGGTGACTCATGATGTGATAAGATGTGCAGGGGAGTGCCCAGAGGCTGGAGCCAGGCTCTGCTGGGTGGTGCCCAATGCCAGCACCAGGGGCAGTGCTGGAAGCTGAGGCAGAGGAAGCGCCATGGAAACAGGAGGAAGAATTATTCCCCTGTGAGGGTGGCAGAGGCCTGGAGAAGGCTGCCCAGGGGGTTGTGGAGTCTCCCTCTCTGGAGATATTCAAAACCTGCCTGGGTGAGTTCCTGTGTGACCTGCAGGGGGCTTGGACTGGATGCTCTCTGGAGGTCCCTTCCAGTCCCTGACATCCTGTGATTCCTCCTGCAGACAGACAGACAGACAGACAGCTTTTCTTGGAGTTGGGGGAGGGGGAGCAAAACATCACCCAACTTCCTTCTCCTCCTAGGTGATGAAGGTGATCAACGAGGGCTTCCGCCTGCCTGCCCCCTTGGACTGCCCCTCTGCCATCTACCAGCTGATGCTGCAGTGCTGGCTGCAGGAGCGCGCGCGGCGCCCCAAGTTCGCCGACATCGTCAGCATCCTGGACAAGCTGATCCGAGCCCCCGAGTCCCTCAAGGCCCTGGCAGACTTCGACCCTCGGTGAGATGCGGAGAGGGGCAGGGCTGGGAGGAGGGGGAGGGGGTGGTGGGAAGAGGAGGAAGAGAGGGGGGAGGTGTGTGTGGCATTGCTCCCTCCTGGGCACCTCTGCGTTGTGCTGTTGCTCTTGGCAGCCTCGCTGCGGGTTTGCATCGGTTCTTGCATCGGCTCCTTTGCATCCCTGCCCTGCTGCTGGCACCTTGCTGCTCTCACATTGCTTGCATCCCTGCAGCCTTGCATCTCTGCACTTTGGATGCTACTGGGCACCTCTGCATTTCTCCATTGCTTTCAGCAGCTCTGCTGCTGGTTTTGCATCATTTCTTGCATGTCTTGGTGGCTCCTTTGCATTCTTGCCCTACTGCTGGCACCTTGCTGCTCTCACATTGGGTTTTTTCATCCCTGCAGCCTTGCACCTCTGCACTTTTGCATGTTTCTAAATTTCCCCATTGCTTTTAGCATCTTTGCTGCTATTTTTGCATCGTTTCTTGCACTGCTTGGTGCCTCCTTTGCATTCTTGCCCTGCTGCTGGCACTTTGCTGTCCTCATGTTGATTTTTGTGTCCTTGCATCCCTGAACTTTGGATGCTCTTGGGCACCTCTGCGTTTCCCTGTTGCTTTTAGCATCTTTGCTGCTGTTTCTGCATCATTTTCTGCACTTCTTGGTGGTTCCTTTGCATCCCTGCCCTGCTGCTGGCACCTTGCTGCTCTCACATTGGGTTTTTTCATCCCTGCAGCCTTGCACCTCTGCACTTTTGCATGTTCTGCATTTCCCTGTTGCTTTTAGCATCTTTGCTGCTATTTTTGCATTGTTTCTTGCCCTTCTTGGTGCCTCCTTTGCATTCTTGCCCTGCTGCTGGCACCTTGCTGTCTCATGTTGATTTTTGTGTCCTTGTATCTCTGCACTTTGGATGCTCTTGGGCACCTCTGTGTTTCCCTGTTGCTTTTAGCATCTTTGCTGCTGTTTCTGCAACATTTTCTGCACTTCTTGGTGACTCCTTTGCATCCCTGCCCTGCTGCTCTCACATTGCTTTTTGCATCCTTGCAGTCTTGCATCTCTGCACTTGGGATGCTCTTGGGCACCTCTGCGTTTCCCTGTTGCTTTTAGCATCTTTGCTGCTATTTTTGCATCGTTTCTTGCCCTTCTGGGTGCCTCCCTTGCATCCCTGCCCTGCTGCTGGCACCTTGCTGCTCTCACACTGCTTTTTGCATCCTTGCAGCCTTGCACCTCCGCACTTCTGCGTGCTCTTGGGCAACTCTGCATTTTCCCATTGCTTTTGCCAGCTTTGCTTCTACCATTGCATCATTTTTTGTGTGTCATCATTTTCTTGCCTCACTTCTTGCACCTTGCAGCCTTGCACCTCATTGTTTCTCTCCATTCTTGCCTGGCTTTTGGCAGCTGGTTTTTTCTTTCTGAATCTTTGCTTTTTGGTGCTGGCTTTAGCACCCTTGCATCCTTGCACCTTTGCATTCTCACGTGCTCTCAGGCACCTTTTGCCTCTTTGCCTTGCTTTCTGGATCCCTTTCTTTACCTTTGGAGTCTCGTGTTGGGTTTTGCATCTCTCCCTTCTTGCACTTCCTGATGGCTCCTTTGCATTCCTGCACTGCTTCTGGCACCTTGCTGTTCTTATGTTGCTTCTTGCACCTCTGCACTTTTGCATGTTCTGGGGCACCTCTGACGTTTCCTGTTGCTTTTGGCAGCTTTGCTTCTATCTTTTGCTTCTGTGGTTGCATCTTGGTGTTCTTGCATCACTTCTTGCACCTTTACAGCCTTGCTTTTTATTGCTGCTTTGAATCCTGGCTCGGCCTTTTGCATAGCAGTTTTGCATCTCTGCATTTTTTTCTGTTGGGTTTTGCACCTCTGCAGCCTTGCACCTCTTGCACTCTTGCTTGCTCTTGAGCTGCTTTGCACCTTTGCAGGTGCTTGCATTGGGGTTTGCAGGCTTGCACCTCAGTGTCCTCAGGTTGCTTTCGGCACCACTGCACTTTCATGGTGCCTTTTGCCTCGCTGCATTCTTGCACTGCTCTTGGCGTCCCAGGCTTCCTTGTCACCTCTTGGGCAAACCAATTGTTCTCTTTTTTTGCAGCTCTGCAGCCTTGCACTCTTGCTTGCTCTTGAGCTTCCTTGCACCTTTGCATGTGTTTGCATTGGGGGGTGCATTCTTGTGCTCCTTCTTGCATCTCAGTGTTCTCAGGTTGCTTTCTGCATCACTGCATTTTTGTTGTGCCTTTTGCACCTCTGCACCCCTGCGCTCCCCACGGCGCCTCTGCACCCCTGCGCTCCCCACTGCGCCCCTGCACCCCTGCGCTCCCCACTGCGCCTCTGCATCCCTGCGCTCCCCACTGCGCCTCTGCATCCCTGCGCTCTCTACTGCATCCCTGCGCTCCTCACTGCGCCTCTGCCCCTGCGCTCCCCACTGCGCCTCTGCATCCCTGCGCTCCCCACTGCGCCTCTGCATCCCTGCGCTCTCTACTGCATCCCTGCGCTCTCTACTGCGCCTCTGCACCCCTGTGCTCCCTACTGCGCCTCTGCATCCCTGCGCTCTCTACTGCATCCCTGCACTCCTCACTGCGCCTCTGCATCCCTGCGCTCCCCGCTGCGCCTCTGCATCCCTGCGCTCCCCACTGCACCTCTGCATCCCTGCGCTCCCACTGCGCCTCTGCATCCCTGCGCTCTCTACTGCATCCCTGCACTCCTCACTGCGCCTCGCATCCTTGCGCTCCCACTGCGCCTCTGCATCCCTGGCTCTTCTACTGCAACCCTGCGCTCCTCACTGCGCCTCTGCACCCCTGCGCTCCCCACTGCACCTCTGCACCCCTGCGCTCCCCGCTGCGCCTCTGCACCCCTGCGCTCCCCACTGCGCCTCTGCACCCCTGCGCTCCCCACTGCGCCTCTGCATCCCTGCGCTCCCCACTGCGCCTCTGCATCCCTGCGCTCCTCACTGCGCCTCTGCGTCCCTGCGCTCTCTACTGCGTCCCTGCGCTCTCTACTGCGTCCCTGCGCTCCCCGCTGCGCCTCTGCGTCCCTGCGCTCCCCGCTGCGCCTCTGCGTCCCTGCGCTCCTCGCTGCGCCTCTGCGTCCCTGCGCTCCCCGCTGCATCCCTGCGCTCCCTACTGCGCCTCTGCATCCCTGCGCTCCCTACTGCGCCTCTGCATCCCTGCGCTCTCTACTCACCCCTGCGCTCCCACGCGCTCTGCACCCTGCGCTCCCCACTGCGCCTCTGCACCCCTGCGCTCCCCACTGCGCCTCTGCACCCCTGCACTCCTCACTGCGCCTCTGCACCCCTGCGCTCCTCACTGCGCCTCTGCACCCCTGCGCTCCTCACTGCGCCTCTGCGCCCCTGCGCTCTGTATTGCGCCTCTGCACCCCTGCGCTCCTCACTGCGCCTCTGCACCCCTGCGCTCCCCACTGCGCCTCTGCACACCTGCGCTCCTCACTGCGCCTCTGCACCCCTGCGCTCCTCACTGCGCCTCTGCATCCCTGCGCTCCCCACTGCGCCTCTGCATCCCTGCGCTCCCCACTGCGCCTCTGCATCCCTGCACTGCTTTTGGCATCCTTTTAGGATCTTTTGTGCAAGCTTGCATTCTTCTGCTCCATTTTGCATCCTTGCAACTTTGCCCTCCCACCTGCTCCTGGGCACCTTTGCATTCTCACATTGCCTTTTGCACCCTTGCAGGGTTGATTTTCCCGTCTGTATCCTTGCAGCTTTGCACTCCCACAGGCTTTGGTGCACCTCAGCTTTCCTGTGTTCCTTTTTGCCTCTCTCCACTTCTGATTGCTGTTGCAGGTTGCCATTCTCACATTGCTGCTTGCACCCTTGCACTCTTACTGCAATTATTGCACATCTCTGCTCTCCTGCCTTGCTGTCTGCAACTCTCTCTTCTCACCCCTTTGCACTGTGCTCTTTTAACCAATGTTGCCACTTTTCTCCTCTTGCATCTTTCCCAGCCCTTTGCATTCCTCACCCCTTAGCCCTCTCCTCTTCTCTCCTCCCTCTTTGCACCCCCACAACTCAGCTTTTCCTCCCCCTGCAGCCTTTCCACTCTGGTTCTTGCTTTTTTACCATTCTTGCCTCATTTGTTGCAGTTCCAATTCTTGCCTCCCTCTGCACCTCTCCACTTCCTCTTCCCCCCCTGGGCACTCCATTCCCCTGCTCCTTTGTTTTTTTTGTTGGCACTACCCAGTTATGTTTCTCGCTTTCCCAATTCCCTTTGCACCAAGCTCTGGCCCTTACTTTGTGCATCTTTGATACAGCTCTGCAGCTGAGCACTGCTGCTGCTTTTGTGCTTCACTTTTGGTTTGCCTTTCTATTTTGCCTCATTTTTTCCCACCATTCCAGGTCCATTTTGATGTTTGCATCTCTGCATTTCTGCCTCTCTTTGTCCATCCCTCTACTTTTGCATTCTTTTTGCACCTTTCCATCCTTTTTTGGTTTTGCATCTTTGTATTTCCACATCAAACTTTCCTTTTGCATCATTTTCTCCACCCCTGCATTCTCTTTTGCATCCTTTGATTTCTGCATCATCTTTCCCATTCTGCATCATTTTTTGGGGTGGTGTTTTATTCCTGCATCACTTTTGCACCCTCCCATTTCTGCATGGTTCTTGCACCTTTGCATTTCTGCATCATTTTTTTCCATCCTTTGATTACTGCACCATTTTAGGCATCCTTCTCTTCTTGCCT
>JAAWVA010000055.1:0-49219 GCA_015227895.2 Colaptes auratus
CTCTCATAATCTGGATTTGTCCTCCAGATACAATTTGTGACATTGAAATCTGCACCTGTAAAAGATATCACCTTTTCATACTGGATGCCCCAGTACCTTTGCTCAGTGCTGGACATGGAAACAATGAGGTCACTTTTGTTGTATGCAGGAGGGAAAAGGAAACATCAATCTTAGTCATTCAACACAGAAGGTTGCATTTAAGGTGTTGGTTCAGAAACCACAGAACAAAACACCATCTATCTGTGAAGAGGAAGGAAAGCCTGTTTCTGTCCAGCACAATGATGAAATTGTTTGTGACCAGTTTATACTTTTCTATAAGTGACACCCACAGGACTCGTTTTTGCTTCCTAATATACTGCTGGGGTCAGTGAAATACCATGTTATCATCCATACTGATACTAAACTTTAGGTATTAACTGAAAAAAATAAAAAATATACCCTGCATTTACAAGATTGCTTTACCTTGTTCATTGGGTGAAACAACACAGCCTCTACCATATTCCTCCCTCTGTTCCTCTTTGTCCCTTTCCCCACATTGTCCCTCACACAACAACATCTCTTCAGCCTTCTTTTGGACTTGGCAATCCTCTCATTAGATAGATTAATGGGTATGGGCTATTGAGAAAATTGAGTTGGGTCAATGCCAGTTTGAGGGCAATTTTAAACTTCATTCTGCTTTAAAAATTCTTATGCAGAATGAGAGTGTAGACCACTGAGTATTGTCTGGGTACTACATTTGTAGGTGGCTCTAGGTATTATGATCTGCCTACATATTAAACCTTTCAGAGGTGCACAACTCATCCTCCTGAATTACTTAAGATTATTGACTCTACAGTATTCTTTCTCATAAACACTAGGTTTAAGTATTACACAAAAAATCTGTTTTCAGCTTTGGTCTTCTGTGCCTCTTTCCTCCTACCCATTTGCTGTGCTTGTTTCCTATATCAGGGAAAGAGTTCCTCTAAAATTGCAACAACATTTGAATTTATGGGCCTGCTGTTTTGTGTTACTTGAGAGCAGTGGTGTCTTGTACTGTATCAAGGGTGACAGCTGCATTCTTCAATGGGACAATTGTGTTCAAGAAATTCAATAGATATTAAGCAAGTTGTTATCTGCTGCTGGTAATAGCCAAGACCTACCAGAGCAGGAGAGGTGCTGTTGCTACTGCTTGTCTTGCTCACTGCAGCAGTTGACAGGCACTGCCAGTCAGCAGGCAATGGTTAGGGTGAAGAGACCCAATCACGCATACTGTAATTTACATCTGATTGATGAATGCATGGAGAGTGTAGAAACGCCAATTAGAAATACAACTGTGGCAGTGAAAGATTTGGGATGTGCAGTTTCTCTTACCCTCTGCCTCCTGAATATGACTAAGATAATTTGGAAGGACTGATAGTTAAAACAATTTCAAAGATAAACTCTGAATGCATCCACAGCTTAATGTGGATTGCATCATGATTGCAAGTTTTGCATTGTGGATCACAAAATGTTTATTTTGCAAAAATTTTACTTACATGAATGTAAAAAAATAAAATATGCTTTTCAGGGAGGGTAGAAATAGAAAAGAGTTTCATTATAATTTTGAGCATGCTTCCCTATTATAATAGTTATCTGAAAGTAACTTTTCATATAGGATTGCCACTGTTATGATTTGATTCATTTGATCCGCTTCATGCAGCCTGAAATCTTCATCTCTTTGTGTGTTTCCAGTACACTGTTCAATATAATTTATCTCAGTATAGAAGAATTGAAGTTGATATTGATTACTTGTGTTAGATTTTGAAATTCTTTTGTAAATGTGTAAGTCTGTAAACATCTACCATTCCCCAGCAACTTAACAGAATCATCCTTCTTCTGACCACATAACTGTTAAATTGTGCATGCAAAATGGCTTGAGGATATTCTGTCCCTTTTCCAGCAGGTTATCAGGAAAACTTGCCAGAGAACATTGTGTTGTTTATATATCCTCCAGGTTAAGAACTCAAAGGTCATAGTTGCCAAAAGCAGTTTTACTTAGTAGCTACTACTTTTCCAACCTCTGCAACCTGCCTCACTGATGATTCTTATCATTTATTAGTGAATGTGTACATACGTGGCTCCTAGATCCTACCCATAGGCAAGAAATCTTGGTTTACTGAAATAATCTGTTCACTTTCTGGTATAATTAATCATAATGATTAATTACCTACATAGTGAATATTACCTGTAAATATACTGAGCTTAATTGTAATGTTATTTTTCATCTGCAACACTTCTCACTAAATGAATCTGCAGTGAAACTTGAGTGACTAGGAGAACGTTTTCCCAAGGTTGAATTTAGTCATTTTGTTTCAGTAAATAGAGAGAAAGAGTTATTTCTGTGTTTTGTTTGATTGGGTTTTAGTTTAAGAAAAAATAAAATCATTATACTGATTTCCCTATATCGCAAGACAAGGTGTTACCAAATGTTCAAATGTTTTAATTACATCTCTCTTAAGAGATTGATTGGGTGGATGGGGAAGGGAGATATTTCTTTGACTTTCAGGCTTTATTAACAGATTATATTAAAAAAATTAAAAATATAATATAATTCTCAGTTGGTTTAGATGACCACAATTCCAGGAAGAAAATTGTTATATTTGATAGATCTTTATTTAGATAGAATAGAATAGAATAGAATAGAATAGAATAGATAGAAGAGTAAGTAGAGTAGAGTAGAGTAGAGTAGAGTAGAGTAGAGTAGAGTAGAGAGAGTAGAATGCAATTAAATAGGTTGGAAAAGGTCTTTGAGATCATGGAGTCCACCCTATCACCCAACATCATCTAATGAATTAAACAATGGCACCAAGCACCCCAATCAATCTCTCTTTAACCCCCAAGACATTGACTCCACCACCTCCCTGGACAGCACATTCCAATGGCCAATCTCTCTTTCTACAATGAACTTCTTCCTAATACCCAGCCTAAAGCTCCCCTGGCACAGCTTGACGTGTCCTCTTGGACTTTGTCCAGCAACCTGGTGCTGGTTGCCTGAGAGAAGACACCAACCCCCACCTGGCTATAACCTCCCTTCAGGTAGTTGCAGACAGCAAGAAGGTCTCCCCTGAGCCTCCTCTTCTCCAGGCTAAGCAACCACAGCTCCCTCAACCTCTCCTCACAGGGCTTGTGCTCCAAACCCCTCACCAACCTTGTTGCCCTTCTCTGGACACATTCCAGCAACTCAACATCCTTCCTAAACTGAGGAGCCCAGAACTGGACACAGGACTCAAGGTGTGGCTTAACCAGTGGTGAGTACAGGGGCACAATGACTTCCCTGCTCCTGCTGGCCACACTATTCCTGATACAGGCCAGGATGAAATTGGCCTTCTTGGCCACCTGGGTACACTACTGGCTCATGTTCAGCCTACTATCAACCGTACCGCAGGTCCCTCTCTGCCTGGCTGCTCTCCAGCCATTCTGACCCCAGCCTGTAGCACTGCACGGGTTGTTGTGGCCAATGTGCAGAACCCGGCACTTGGATGGACTATGCCCATCTGTCCAGCCTGTCAAGGTCCCTCTGCAGCTCTCCTACCCTCGAACAGATCAACACCTGCCCCCAGCTTGGTGTCACCTACAAATTTACTGATGACGGACTCAATGCCCTCATCCAGATCATCAATAAAGATGTTAAAGAGGACGGGGCCCAGCACTGATCACTGGGGGACACCACTAGTGACTGGTGGACACCAGCTGGATGTGGCACCATTCACCACCACTCTCTGGGCTCAGCCTTCAGCCAGTTCCTCACCCAGCAGAGTGCTGCTGTCCAAGCCATGGGCTGGCAGCTTGGCCAGGAGTTAGATGTGGGGAATGTGTCAAAGGCCTTGCTGAAGTCCAGGTAGACTACATCTACAGCCTTCCCCACATCCACCAGGCAGGTCACCTGATCATAGAAGGAGATCAGGTTGGTCAGGCAGGACCTGCCCTTCCTAAATCCATGTTGGCTGGGCCTGATCCCTTGGCCATCCGGGAAGTGTTGTGTGATTGCACTGAAGATGACCTGTTCCATAATCTTGCCTGCTGCACTGAGGTCAGGCTGACAGGTCTGTAATTCCCTGGCTAATCCAACCAGCCCTTCTGGTGGATGGGCATCACATTGGCCAGCTTCCAGTCATATGGGACCTCTCCAGTGAGCCAGGACTGTTGAAAAGTGATGGACAGCGGCTTGGCCAGCTCATCTGCCAGCTCTCTCAGCACCCTAGGACGGATCCCATCCAGTCCCATGGACTGATGGATCCAAGCAGCTAAGTAGGTCTCTAACTACTTCCTTCTGTAACTACTTCCTACAGGGAAACTGTACTGCCCCCTGCCTCCATCTGCCCGCTCAGGAGGCCAGTTGTCCAGAAGACAACTTATCCTGCTATTAAAAATTGAGGCAAAGAAGGTGTTAAGTACCTCTGCCTTTTTCACATCTATAGTTACTATATTCCCCTCTATGTCCATTTGGGAGTGGAGGTTATCTTTGCCCCTCCTCCTGCTATTAATATATTTGTAGAAGGATTTTTTCTTTTGTCCTTCACAGCAGAGGCCAGATACTCAGAAGTGCATTTAATAGTTCTCTCTTTGGCAAGTACTGTTGATAGTTCTGTTCACTTCACAGGAGCTCTGCTTTTTCTGAGCAATTACCATTGTTAATTCTGATATTTATATCATTATCTTTTAGTTGAAGCTCTCTTATAATTATTACTCAAACTAAAAAATTGCTGAGTGTACCAAAATCAAAATATGAAAAACAGAACTTTAAAGTTTTGTGTCTTAAAAAGTAAAGATACTTATGTTAAGTCACTTCACAAACCATCTAATTAAAATTGCCTTTGTGTTAAATCTTGCAGATCAAATGGGTGCATAAGTTAGGAATTTAGGATTACAGCAATGTTTCTGAATACATGCATGTGAGAGTATGTACATAAAACAAATAAACAAAAACCCCCCAGACCCCCAAAATACATAAGCTTTTATATTTATCTAAAGTAGTGTGATTACAAACCAAATATAAGATTCTGTTGAAATACACTGTAATTGGGTTTCTTTTATTTATGAAATCAAATAATATAGTTATGGAACATCAAAGCCATAAAGAAAAAAAGAAGAAAAAAAAAGAACAAACAAAACCCACCAACCAACAAACAACCCTCTCCCCCCCAAAAAAAACCCAAACCAAAAAAAAAACAACACCACCACACAAAATAAAACACTGGGCAGTAAATGAAATTAATCTAAGCAGATAAAGTAGATGAAATATCATGGTGCATCTGAAAGAAATGAAATGAAAACAGATTGTCATCAGATCTTTTCTCTTCCTCATAAGTTTGATACCATTTCTTTGGGAATAGTTTGCAAATGATATATATAGAATGTGTAGCACAACCATAAAGAAACATACAGTTTGAATCACTTACAATCTGTTCCATGATCTTTGTTCATCCTAAAGAAAAAAGACAAGGTACATATCTTGAAACATAAAGATGGGGAAATAAATCAGAGCTGCAGTTAATAGAACTGTGTTGGGACATTACAATTGTAAATGTTTACTGGTTTTCCTTTGTGCATATTCCAGGATTTCTGCTAACTTGCATTTCAGTGTCCTCGTGGAATGTTTATGTGACCGTTTAGGCTGGGTGCCTCCAAAAAGAAGCCACAGATTTGAGACCTCCAGTGTCTAGAGTGTCCAGCCCAGCAGGTGAACACAGGAAATAGTGTATTTCTAGCCATAAATTCTAGCCATAAATCCTGCACCCTTCTATATCTGACTGCAAAGTTCTTTTCTTTCTTCCCTCTCTGCTCCCATGAGAGAGAGATGCTCTCTTATCTGGTAACGATGGGGAAGTATGCCAAGCCTCTTTGGTCTGAGTAACTTTTTTTTTTTCCTTCCCTGCAAAATCTTCACCTATTTAGACCTAATGCCAGGGTAAAAAGGAGGGGCAGTTCAAGCCTGGTCATCCTGCAACCAGCCTAGCAAGGGTAGGGGGGGAGAAGGGTTAAAAGAGCCCTGGGGGTTTTGGTGAACCCCAGGTGGGGAGTGTTGTTTTTTTTATCTGGTGTGAAGGAACTTGTGTGTTAATTTTAGTCTGGAGATTCCTTTGGACTTTATATGCTTTGCTATGCTCACCTCTCTGGTTTGTAGTTTTTGTGGTATATGAATTTCTTTTCCATTTAAACTTTCCATTACCATCCAATCCATTTGTGTGAGCATTATTCTTTTGCCTCTTTGGAGCAATAGAGTAATCTGTCCAACTCTAAACTAGGACAGTTTGTTAATGCACTTTAGCTTAGATAATTGGTAAGCAAAGAAGATAATCTGTGGGAAATTGAGTAATATATCTTAAAAATTGTTTGGTTTTTTTTTCAAATATTGAAAGATTTAAACTCCCTGTGGCATGGGCAGCAAAGTATTCATCCTCTGCTTTTCACTCGGGCTTTGTTAGATCTGTTTGAGCACCAATAAACAAGAGGGATTAAAGACAAACCTGTTGTGGGGAAAATTACACATCTGAAGCATTAACTGGTATATTCAGTGCTTCTTACACTCTCTGTCACTGAACACATTACCCTCAGGTTTGTAACTGAGCTACACTTATCCTTCTTTTTAGCTAACTGGCTGTTTACTCTCCAGAATCCATGTGCAAGAGGGAGGGAATGTTTCCAATAAGTTGCTGTCAGAGCATGGGAAAACAGAATCCCATCTTTTTTGTTGCACTCATTCCATTCCACTTCATCTATATCCCTGTCACGCATGACCACTTGTCACTGACCCTTACCTTGTCCCATTTTCTTTCCCCCTTTGAGGCTGCACTGAGCAGCATTGCGTTTGGAAACTGATTGTACAACATTGTCCAGCACAGAAACACGATTGGACCCAGAGCTTTCAGAGGTGGTCAGCCCAGACATGTGATTCCTGACAAACTTTATTGTGTTTGTAACAGGCTGGAGGATCACTGAAATAGAAAAGCAGGATGTGAAGCTTGGCTGGGAATGGCTAAGGAGATGTTTTCATCATATCATAGAATTTGTTCTCTTTATGCTATTTGAATTCTGCTTCTTATTGGGATACAAGTGTGCCTCTTCTCAATCACTGCTTTGCCCACGCCCTCTTGTCAAACAAAATGGTCACTGCAATCAGAAAGTATTTTGCATTATAAAGGTTGATCCAGTAAAAACTTGATTCTTTGGATCAGTTTAGTGGTAAAATCAAATCTTTACTACAGATACAAATTATTTTGAGGGGAAATATGAAAATGATGACAGATAAGTAGGAAATTATCTTAGATGAGTTACTTAAATTCTATTTAATACATTTCTGAAATCATTAAGTAAAAAATAGTTCAGTGACTATTTGCTGCTTGCATACAAAGAACACAACAGTATGGTGAAGTGATGGTATAAATGAGAAGAAAACACATGCCTTGTCTATAAATTATCTAGTCTTGTAGGTTTGATTATAGTGCCTATATGTTGGCACAGTGATGGCTGAAGAACAGTATGAAATAACTAATACATATGCCAGTTTTTAATTTTAACCTTAAATCAGGAGTAGGGCCTTGTGAAATGGGAATAGAAAGAAAGTTTGCAGTATAGAGTGGATCACACAAATAGTTCACTTCTTAAGTGTTCTCCATATATATTTAAGATGGATGTCTAGGTGTCATAGAATCATAGAATGGCCCAGACCAGAAGGGACTTCCAAAGGTCATCTAGTCCAACCTCCCTGCAGTCAGCGGGGACATCCCCACCAGACCAGGCTGCACAGGACCTCACTGAGTCTTGCTTTGAATATCTCTAGGGGAGGTGCCTTAACTACTTCCCTGGGCAACCTGTTCCAGCGTTCTACCACCCTCATAGTAAAGAACTTCTTCCTGATATCCAAACTAATCCTCCCTTCTCTAGTTTGAAGCCATTGCCCCCATCCTATCACCACAGGCCTTTGTAAACATTCTCTCCCTATCCTTCCTGCAGGTCCCCTTCAGGTACTGGAAGGCTGCTATCAGGTCTCCCACAAGTCTCCTCTTCCCCAGGCTGAACGACCCCAGCTCCTTCAGCCTGTCCTCACAGCAGAGGTGCTCCAACCCCCTGATCATTTTTGTGGCCTTCCTCTGGACCCACTCCATCAGGTCCATGTCCTTCCTATATTGAGGGTTCCAGACCTGTACATAGCACTCCAGGTGAGGTCATAGAAACATAGAATCATAGAATCATAGAATCCTCTTCTCCAGGCTAAACAATCCAGCCTCTCCCCTTGGGCTTGTGCTCAAGACCTCTCACCAGCCTCGTTGCCCTTCTCTGGACACATTCAAGTATCTCAATGTCCTTCTTAAATTGAGGGGCCCAGAACTGGGCACAGTACTCAGGGTGTGGCTTAACCAATGCTGAGTACAGGAGCAGAATGACTTCCCTGCTCCTGCTGGCCACACTATTTCTGATGCAGGCCAGGATGCTATTGGCCTTCTTGGCCACCTGGGCACACTGCTGGCTCAAGTTCAGGACTCACCAGAGCAGAGTAAAGTGGCAGAATCACCTCTCTGGATCTGCTGGCTATGCATCTTTTGATGCAGCCCAGGATGTGATTTGCCTTCTGGCCTGCAAGTGCACACTGCCTGTTCATGTCCAGCTTCTCATCCATCAGCACCCCCAAATCCTTCTCCACAGGGCTGCTTTCTATCACCTCATCCCCCAGTCTGTATTGATAGTTAGGATTGTTCTGGCCCAGGTGCAGAACCTTGCACTTACTCTTGTTGAACCTCATGAGGTTCACCTGGGACCACCTCCCCAGCTTGTCCAGGTCCCTTTGGATGACATCCTGTCCCTCTGGTATATTGACAACACCACACAGCTTGGATGGTGCCTTCAATCTCACTGTGTATGTCATTGATAAAAATATTAAACAGTACAGATCCCAGTACTACCCCTGAGGGACACCACTTGTCATTGCTCTCCATCTGGACTTCAAGCAATTGAGCACCATGCTCTGGATGCCACCATCCAGCCAATTCCTTACCCATTGAACAGTCCACCCATCAAATCCATCTCTCTCCAACTTGGTGAGTAGGATGTTGTGGGGGATCATGTCAAAGGCCTTGCAGAAGTCCAGAGAGATCACATCATTGCAAATAAACCTACTTCTGTCAGAGATAATGGTAAAACTCAGACAAAGCTTTTAAAAACAATATATAAGTGTAAACTCTGTTGGTTTGTGCCATTTGAAAAATAAATTTGATCATTCATTTGAATGAGATGCAGAAATGAACCTCTGTTTTGCCTCACATTAGAGAAATACATTGAAAAATGTATTTTAAATCCCAGTAGTACAAGTCAAGCTGTTTTCAGAAGCAACTGCAATACATCTGTTATATCACTGAAACTAATACCATTCTTTACTTAAAGCAAATGATAGTGCACTAATTTTTTAGTACAAGAAAAAGCAATGAAAGGAAAATTGTCCCAAAACAGCATGGTATCTTCAAACAGTATATAATATCCCTAAAAGTTTGTAAATTATGACTTTATTCACTTTGGATGGCAATATATCTTCATCAGTGAAGATGCAAAATGTAAAATCAAGGCTGTAATAGCTACTTATCCACCTTTTCACTCCTACACACAGTATTTAGAAACACTGGAAACTAAAATTTGTGCCTCTTCTGTGGAATAGAGAAGTACTTTTTCTTAATTCAGATACCTGCAAAGGTGATTTATCAAACTCATTCTTCTTCATGTGATATTACAAAATCAGATAGCATGTTGAGCTGATTGCCATAATTCTTCAAAGTTTGTTTTCCTGAGTGTAGCAGATGCATATCATGAGCTGTTTAAACATCAAAAAGCATTGCTTGTGGATATGTTATTACATTCCTATACCTGTGTTTTTTCTTAATGACAAAATACACATTTTCATAGAAAATCGTGCTGATAAAATTAAAGTAAGCACCTAATTGTTTTAAAAGCATTTATCAAGAGATATCATTAGCAAAATATTTCAATCACTACAGTTTACGTAGACTAAATGTAAGCATTTATTAATACAAGCTAAGCCTCATTATAAATTTGTACAGAAAATGATAAAATATTATGTATGAAATGAAGCATTAGCATGGACCATTAAGTCCTCTATTTTCCTTTAATTGAATTTGTCAGTAGTACCCTCTTTAACTGAAAACCAGTCATAACCACAAAATTAAATAATAATTAAAGAAACAACTATTCAAAGAGTTGCTTGGTAGTTAGGTGCCATTTAACCAAAACAGCAATTTAATGTAAATTGCAGTCCACGTAGACATAGTTCTGAAAATTATACATCCTGTTGTTCATACATGTTTGATTTAGCAGAACATTTTCAGCACCACAGTCTAGATGTTCTTATACAAGGTCTGTAAACACAAAGAAAGACTGAATAAATGGGTGAAAATAGGTATAAATAGACCTATGGCAATTAAAGCTAATTAAGACTTTACAGAAATAAACTGCTAGCTCTTCGCTAATTTTGTAGCAGCTTGGAAAATGTACCAACTTACAGTATATGCATTCTGTCACTGTGCACAGTCATTCACTAAAGATGCACTGGATGTGGAACCAAAATAATACATTGCCCATCTGTGTTTTTGTTTTACTTTACCCAATTATTAAAAGCTAGGTGCAATCTTTCATTTAGTAAGATTTTATTACCGTACCTTCCTCACAAAACAAAAACCAAACTCCCCAAAACCCCAAAACTAAATAAAGAAACAAACCAAAACCACCCAACCCAAAGAATAAAAAACCAAACATCCTTCTCCCCCCCCCCCCCAAAAAAAAGACACCAAATCTCCAAACAGATATATAAAAGCATGTGCTTTGTATCATGTTTGAGAGGAAAGTGGATCTTCAGGTGTCTGAACAAGCAACGATGACCTCAGAGAAGAGCCTTCAGTGCATCTCTGGAGATTTTTCCATACTACTCCAGGGTCTAGACTAGGACTATTCTTTCTTCTTACTGGTGGTTCTCACATATCAGCCTTGAGACCGTGGCTTTTTATTCAGAAATTCTGTTTTGCACAACCAGCAGGGGGAGGTAAGATTTAAGGAAATAAACTGGGAAAGACATGGAAGCAAGTAGTTTTAAAAAGGGGAGGGTGATGGAAAGCTTTGAACACAAGAGAGAGGTGAGCAATACAAGACATTAGGGCCGAACTGGTATTTTGTTTACTACTTTCTCAACACTAAAACCATAACATGCAAATGCCACAGGTGTGCAATTTGAAAGAGCTTGCATCACTTGATTTTTTCCTGATGCAAGTCCCTTTTGCTAACTGCAAATCCACAGCTGTAGTAAAAATTATTTATTTCCATTTTCTAGTAACATAAGCTAATATGAAAAAGCAGAGCTGTAAGTAAATAATCTTACAACTTTCAAAGAGAATGTCTCTTGTTTAAATATTTCACATAATTGACTACTTGTGCGTAGGAACCAATGAAAGAGATGCACAGCTGGACTGAATGCCCTGAAATTATTTTCAGAAATACATATCTCATTGTACTTTTCAATTCTTACTTATACAGCTTTCATTCTTCTGCAGAACAATTTACAAAATAACTTGTGTAACTATTATAGTTAAATGTTGAATCTTCTAAGAGCATTTCAGGAAGATATTTTCAGTCAAATGACCAAACATCTTGATGTATATTTGTGTCTTCTTTGTGATTGTTATCATTTAGTGGTACAAGGAAGACTAGTAGTCAATCTGTGCTTTTCTTCACACAGGACATATTTTGCAGAGTAAGAAAGGGTGCAGTCCTGATGTGAACAACAGGGTTCCTCAGCTGTGTAACTGCATCCTGCATCAATCAAGGTGAAAGGCACAAACAAGTCCCAGTAAACCTGCACATGTAAAGTTGTCTGCTGCATAACTGACCCATGTTTTTGTTCAGGACTGGTAACGGTTATCAGGGTGAAGGGCAATGTATACCTTGCAGACCACAGATTAATATCCTGTTGATACAGTTTTGTAGATCATCAATGAGTCTCATCAAGACACTGATCCTTTTGTACTCTGCCATAGATCCCACATGTTATGTCTTGCATAGATGATCTAGGTCTGCTTGCTTCCATGCAGTCTAGAATTCTTTTTGCAGATATGAGTATAAGGTAACTGAGTATTTGTTTAAAAGTGTCTAAATTATATGCATAATTATTTTATATGTATAAATTGTTAAGAACATACAGACTTGAGAAGGAAGTGTGTATTACTGTTCTCAGTTGCAGACCAATGCTGCAAGAAAGCATCAGCCTGCTGCTCAAAGTTCATGAGGTACAAGATGCCATTAGTGAAAGAGACATTACGGTACAGCATAGTGTGGTATAGTTTTGCCATGGTTGTTACCTTTATTATAACTTTCTACTCTCTAGTGATATTCACTTCCAAAGAATCATGCAGATATAACAGTTATTCATAATTACAGCTTTGACGAGTTATTTGAATCAATGTATTCCAGAGCACAGGAAAAGTTCCAGCCTCATGGCTTTGATACTGACAGATCTGGTGCAAAGTGGGTGTTTGGATACAATGCCAAGCATAATTGATGCCAGCAGTGGAGATTACATGTGCTGGCTCTATGGAAGCTTATACAATTGTTGGGAATCAGGCCACGTATGGTAGTACACATGAAGACAGAGCACAGCCTTCATGTGAAGGCTGTATTATTAATTTGGTGCCAGCCTTCTCTGATTTTTGGAAATATGAGGGGATACAGCCCTTATTGCTCTGGTTCTGCACTTCTGTCAACTTCTTCACTCAAATCAGAGGGTAGATGCTGGCACCATCCTCCAGATTCAGCTGTTCTTCTTCACTAAGTTTCAAATATAGCATCTAGAAATTTTTATTTTACCTCCTCCAGTAAGGCCATCTGTTCCCATAGTTTTCCCTCAAAACACCTGGCATTATGTTTTTTAGAATTTCTGGACTTCTATGATTTTTTTTAAATCTTGTTTAGGGGAAAATAAAGATTTGCAAATACACTCTAAAGTAAAGCAGTATAGATAACTCTTTTGTTGCATTTCCCATTCGTCATGCAGGGAAGTGGCAGGCCATCTGAGCCAAAAGTCCATTTCACCTATAGTCCTGTCAGGATCAGATGACTCTTGAAGATGCTTTACAAAGTGAAAAGGAAAGGTGTGTTAAAGCTGATGGACAACAATCCCTAAAATCTCAAACCAGGATTATTTTACTGAAATGAGTTCTTACAGGAAATAGTCCTTTTCATTTTCCATAGCAGACAATCTTGGCACATTGCAAAAAAGTTTCCCCGAAAACTCATTGTCTTAACACAAGTATCCTATATTACTACTTCAATAGCTAAGGACCTAGGTTTGAAAACACAAATTCACAACCTGGAAATACCCCACAAACTCCTCGTGATTTTTCAATTGCATGACAAAGATATGAAGGTTTGATGGATCCAAGAAGGGATTTGTGGTCTGGAGAATTCACTGAAATTCCTTGGCCTGTCTCATGCAGAACGTGAAACTAGGCTCTGGTGATCACTTTGGGCCTTAAAATAGAATAATTTAAAACAGATTCAGTTCCAGCAGTTTCTAAAAGGTCTGCTAAGACTTAGTGCATTAGCATTTGGAAAGTTAGATCATATTCATGCTTTATGCAGTCACAGTTTCTCTTCAACAGCTTTTTTTTTTTTTTTTTTTTTTTTTTAATGTGTGAATAGACTGATGTGAATAACCAGGTGTTTTCTTGACCTGAAAATGGATATTCATCAAAGACATCTAAACTACCCTAGTTCCTCTGAAAGTTGTAAATTTTGAAGAGGGAAGACTTCTTGGCTGGCAGGCTGAAAAGTTTAGCATCCAGTGGATGGCCCATGATGGGTATCCTTTTCATGTTACACATTAGGCAAGTCAATCTGCCTAAAGTAGAGACTTATTTCAGAGATAACATTTGGGACCAGTGACAAATGCCTGGCTGATACAGTTGCATAACTTATGCTCAGCTACAGAGACAACCCCCAAGAAATTGTTACAAGCTTGTGTTACAGCACTTCTGAAAAGAGGGAAGGATGCTCCAGAGCCAAACCCCATCAAGATGATGTCTTTAATGTATCATTTTAAAGATAAAGCACTGAAGTAATTTATAAACTGTCTGTCACCAGTGGCTGAACAGCACCTTCTCTCCAAACTAGCTGAATTACAGTTGGGAAATTATGTCCTGGCTGAACACTGAACATGATTCAACTTGCTGAAGCTGGGTTTGAAAGTGATATAGGCACAGATGCAGTGTTCAAAGGCCAATCAGCTGTGTCTGACACCGTGTACCACCAGATGCTTTTAGACAAAATACAGAATATGAGAGAAAATCAATGCATAGTATGACTGATACAATTTCTATATGTATTAAAAAAAAAGAACAAAATTGCCCATCATCAATTATGATTTCTATGTTGAACTCTGGAAGAAACAGAGACAAAGC
Source organism: Colaptes auratus (assembly GCA_015227895.2). Classification (NCBI taxonomy): domain Eukaryota; kingdom Metazoa; phylum Chordata; class Aves; order Piciformes; family Picidae; genus Colaptes; species Colaptes auratus. The sequence continues at coordinate 14,466 of JAAWVA010000055.1, forward strand.
ACAGACAATAGTAAGACCTACCGCAGGGGAATGTGCTTGAGTCTGTATTACTCAACAGCTACATGAATGACCTTCACACAGCAGAAGTTTTATTCCAGCAAGCAAAGTTTGTATTCTTGCCTGGATTAAGGGCTTCATTTGTGTCCAAAACAGATTTATGCCCATGATCCTCAGGTTCCTCAGATTACATTACCAAAACCCAAATTGCACACCAATCTGATTAAATAGCAAATGGCTATCTATTGTTATTTATTTATTTACTTAAAATGAAATCACAAGTGCAGTACACTCAGTGTAATTTTGCATAGGGTATAATTTTCCCACTGGTATAATCCTGCTTATTTTGGGCACATATAGAAAAGAAACAGATAAGAGGTCCATGCCCAGAATAGTATATTAAAGAAGTTCATATATTCTAAATGGAGGCTAATTCAAGAACATAGTGCACAAATACACTTGCCCTCTCCAGGGGCTTAATATAAAAACAAGAAGGTTGCTGGTGGATTACATAATGCCATAGACTAGCTGAATGCAACAAACTGCCTGGGCTTTCTGGGATCAGTCTGATAAAAACCACAAGCACTTTTGTGCATAAAGTGGAATCCATCCGACAGCTTGAAGGCTGAGGTACTGACTGCTGGAGCATGCTGCAGCTGTTGGCCAGCTGCTGTAAGATTTCTGACTACAATAGGGCCATTTAATAAATCATGAAGGGTTCTGCATCCCACTCAGTTTGTTTAGCAAAAATAAGGAAAATTAACACTGACTTTTTGAAATACCTACTTGAGAGTTTAATAGTAGACTGACCAGTCTGGAGATGTTTGAGCTACATTCAAAAATATTTGGTGGCACAGGTATCTGAATATAATATATAGACATGCCAACATGGGAAACCACAGAACACAAAAACACCTTAATGTACTGTGGATAGTAACTCTTCTGTGGAGCATATCATAACTTATCAATGATTTTTGAAAAACTCAGTTACCCTAGAAGGACATGGGAAAAAACAAAAGAGCCTTGTTGCCCAGAAGGTTTAGCTAAAAGAGTATTATTCTTCTGTTCCTCTGAGATAAACTATTTCAGTCATTTTCCATAAATTAGATCATCTCTTTCAACAGCAAGTTCAGATTTTCTCTTCTTTTTTAATTCTGGAACAAATTGATACTTTAATCAGAAATACAATAATATAATTTGTTTCAGAGTGATAATGTTGATTTTAAAATTGATTTGTCTTTTAAAAATGAGCTTGTTGTTTCAGAGTAAGTTCACGCTATTTAGCCCCATTTGTATGTTCATGTATGTTCCCACATCTCATTATTTTTGCAAGCATGTATCACTTAGCTTTCCAAATTCATGATAGTATTTCTTCTGGCTTTGGGGAAAAAGAATAATTTATTTGATGATTTTCTATAACAATGTCAATTATCCAAAGATGCATACAAAGATGAGGGTGACAGGCAGCCATTGGAGTAAATTTTATGTGGGTGTATCCAGGTGAAAAAATTAACAAGATACCCCCAAGTAATTCAGTCTTATGAATTATTTGCTTGCATTTTTGTCAGTACAATATTATGTCAGTATAGATTCCTGTTGATTTTAGATATTTGATCTTAAAATTTCATAATACATATTCAACTCAGCTGTTATATTTTTTCTATTTTTTCTTCACCTTTCCTATCATGAAGATTGACAGCAGAATGAGATTTACAGAGGATCCTTTCAATGCATAGAGTTGTGCAATGTGTTTGTTACAGCAGTTTGCAAAAGGTCTTATAAAGAGCAAGCCAGAATATTAGAAATTGTTCAAGGCCATATTAGATGTTGTGCTCCTCTCAGAGCTTTGCAAAGGGAAGAGCAACAAATAGTTCCTTTCAGACAGAGAAGAAAATTCTTCATTCAGGGGTGTGAAGTGGGAGCATCAATTGGTAAAGAATATATAAAATAATAAGTTCCTTAAATAATGGGGAAGAGTTCATCCATAAATGAGAACCCAGGTGAACTTAAAGAGTCAGAGGCTATCAGCATGGAAACTGAAGTAACCTAAGATGGTAATTTGGCAGTGTGTTACAGAAAAAAAAGAAGTAGAAATCACTTTCAAGTTTATCAGATGTGATTTCACTTTTTCAGGACAAAGTCTTTTTCTCCATCATTATATGGTGGACAAAGGATATTTAACAACTCACCCTCTGCATCACATATTCCAGATGGCTTTACAAGCCTTGATAAAGCAGATCTTGTACCTGAAAATCCTGTTGCCTTCATTGGTAAATTAAACATTACCAACAGCCAAACTCCCACCCAGTCACTCACCAATTCCTCACACCTCAGCAGGATGAGGGGAGAGAAAAAGAAATTCAAGAATAAGAATACTTACTGAAGCATCACAGGAAGATGATTATTGACAATTAAAATGGATTTAGATAGTGAGAAACAAACAACAAAAATGACAAATATTAGAGTAATAGTTTTGCTCCTCCATTTCCCAGGCTGAACCTCACTTTTCTACCCTCATCTCCTTTACTCATGTCATGTGGTATAGGGCAGATGAAGAGTGAGGACTAGGGTCAGTATGTAAGCTTGTCTGCACTGGTCATTCCTCCTCACACTTCCCTCCTTTTCCGTCTTTGACTCTACATGGGGCACCTGTGTTTTGTGTAATATCCACTGTCTCCACCACAAAGCACCTTTCCTGTCTCCTGCTCTGACCATGGTGTTCGCCCCACTGTTTCTCAGTGTTAGTTTTGTGTTGGTTTTGGTTTGGGGTGGGTTTGTGGTGTTTTTATTGTTTGGGTTTGGTTTGGGTTTTGTTTGCGGTTTTTTAGTTTGGTTTGGGTTTATTTGGGGGGGGGGGCAGAGGTGTGTTTCTGGTTTTGTTTTATAGAATAGAATAGAATAGAATAGAATAGAATAGAATAGAATAGAATAGAATAGAATAGAATAGAATAGAATAGAATAGAATAGAATAGAATAGAATAGACAAGGTTGAAAGAGACCTTCAAGATCATTGTGTCCAACCTATCATCCAACACCACCTAATCAACTAAACCATGCAACCAAGCACCCTATCAAGTCTCCTCCTGAACACCTCCAGTGATGGTGACTCCACCACCTCCCTGGGCAGCCCATTCCAATGGGCAATCATTCCCTCTGTATAAAACTTCCTCCTCACCTCCAGCCTAAACCTCCCCTCGCGCAGCCTGATACTGTGTCCTCTTGTTCTGGTGCTGGTTGCCTGGGAGAAGAGACCAACCTCCGCCGTCTACAACCTCCCTTCAGGTAGTTGTAGAGAGCAATAAGGTCACCCCTGAGTGTCCTCCTCTCCAGGCTAAACAACCCCAGCTCCCTCAGTCTCCCCTCATAGGGCTTGTGTTCCAAACCCCTAACCAACTTTGTTGCCCTTCTCTGCACATGTTCCAGCAACTCAACATCCTTCTTAAACTGAGGGTCCCAGAACTGGGCACAGGACTCAAGGTGCAGTGTACAGGGGCACAATGACCTCCCTGCTCCTGCTGGCCACACTATTCCTGATACAGGCCAGGATGCCATTGGCCCTCCTGGCTGCCTGGGCACACTGCTGGCTCATGTTCAGCCTACCATCAACCAGCACCCCCAGGTCCCTCTCTACCTGGCTGCTCTCCAGCCACTCTGACCCCAGCCTGTAGCACTGCATGGGGTTGTTGTGGCCAATGTGCAGAACCCGGCACTTAGATGCATTCAATCTCATGCTGTTGGACTCTGCCCATCTGTCCAGCCTGTCAAGGTCCCTCTGCAAAGCCCCTCTACTCTCCAGCAGATCAACTCCTGCCCCCAGCTTGGTGTCATCTGCAAATTTACTGATGGTGGACTAAATGCCCTCATCCAGATCATCAATAAAGATGTTGAAGAGCATGGGACCCAGCACTGATCCCTGGGGATCAGTGAATTGATTTTTCCCAGGGGTAACATTATCTTGGCTGTTGGGCTCAGCCATGTCCTATGGTGGGTCCAATGGAGCTGTTTGACACCAGCTGTGTATGGCAAAGGGCAGCCTTTTTTTTTCTGCCTCACAGAAACCACACCTGTAGCCTCCTACTACCAATACAGCTTTTACACAGTGGTATAACTCTGTTGCTTCCATCAGAGGCAAAGAAATCTGAAGGACTGGAATAGTATTTTGTGAGTTTCTGTTATATGAGCTGGTGCCCGTGTGCAATATTGTCAGTTTGTGTAAAGCAATGACTTGCACTCAGACCACACACTTGAGAAATACAATAATTTCAGTGTTCATGAACTTCCTGGCTTGTGAAGGATCATTTAGTCCTTGCTTACAGTTAAACCACTGTGAGAGGTTGAAACTATTGAGAATTGTAGTAATATTGAGAAATAATGATCCCTCACATAGATAATCTGTGGAGCATCAGCAGAATTTCCATATATTGGAATTAAATAAAACAAAGCTCTTATACAATAAGTGGACAAATATATGACAAAAATACATAGCTAGCTAGAGTCTGACTTGACTTTTCTATGTTTTTGTAAGCTACTGGGTTAGAGGTGTAACAGAAAGTAAAGGATCTAAATATGAAAATCCTTCACCTTTGCTCTTGCAGTTCTTCCTGAGTGGTTCTGTAAATGGTGACTGACATGACCCAGCAAGGAATTTCTACTTCCTAGAAACAAGGAGAATTGGTTATAGGGGAATCCTGACACAGCATTCTTCCTCTAAATCATACAAACTTCAAAATTTCATTTGAGGGAGGTGCAGGTCTCTTTCACTCTCTTTTTGCCTTTTTTTTTCCCCAGGAATCTAACTACAGGCTAAAAACTTCCATAAGGTTTCGATACAAAAGCAAGAACTTTCTTGACTAGGATTCTAAAAGGATTCTTGCTAGAAAAATCATTAATAAAACTCCAAGACCTGTATTATTTAAAATATTTTTTAAAATTATAGACAAATTCAAAGCAAGGAGGTGAAATGGAAGCAGTAGCAGAATTCAGTGGAGTTATATAATTGCTGTTTTTACCCTGCAATGGGAACACAAGTAGACTGTAGGAAAATTTAATAATTTTGCACTTCACTTGCAGCTTGTTGGTTTCAACTCCTACATCTCTGGAGGAGAAGAGATCTTGGTGCTTTCTGGAGGAACAGCAAGGCTGAGATCTTTCTTAGAAAGTGAAATCAGTTTCTGTAGAAATACCTAATCCCAGTACAGTGTAATAACAGTATAACAGTAGAATATTTGTTATTTTCAGTTAAAAAAAATGTTATGATAGTGCATTAAAAAAATGTAAAAAAAAAAAAATCTGTCATTGGTTGAGTTGAATCTGCTGCTGACATTCAATAGCATGATGCCATCATGCCAGCTTCAGAATGAAAGTGTTGGCTAGAGCAAAGTATTATGGGGCTTGATTGTAACATGAGAGAGTCCCTGTTCTGGTTGCTGCTTTCAGTTTCCAGATTTGTGGTGTTGATCTTTCCTCCTGGGCAGGCTGTGGGTCTGGGAGTTGGGGAGGTCACTGGCTTCTGCGGCTGCTTCTGCATTTCACTGCACTTTTCTACAGATAGGCTAAAGTAATTGTGCATCTTATGATCTCATTAAGCTCTCTTTATCTCAACCCAGATGTCTTTCTGTGTTACCTTTCCCTCCCATCTGTTTGTAGGGAGAGGCATTTGTGAAAGCAGGCTGTGTTAACCCAGGATATCAACTCAGATGTAGTTTTTATGAGTAATTAATGTTTTAATGAGAGTAAACCCAAACATCTTTTAATATAATTCCTCAACGTGTGCTCAGCTTCAGCCTTTACTCAAAAAGTTCATAATATATGACATGATATGTCATGCAGTCACTTTGTAAATGTCAAGTCCTTGACAGAAAATAAGTCTTTCATTATTTATTCAACTTACCTTGTACACTGAGCAGCACTGAGGACTAGATTTGTGTTGCCTAGTTTCATATTTATCCCATAAATGTCTAAATTAAGAGCATTATTGCTTTAAGGTTCCTTTATTTTTTTCCCCCAAAAAACAGTGGAAAGGCTGCAAGACTATAAACAACAATCATGCAGCCTGACTAAGAGCTGAGTCACCTTCAGAAGATGCCCTTTTTTCTTTCTTTTTCTCTATTTTCTGTTTGCAACAAGAGCTAAAGATGTTTATAACTTAATTCCATTGACAGATGCATGAATATGAGATAGTTTTCACAGCTTCACTTATTTGTTCATCTATTGTGTTTGCATATTGTTGTACAGGCAAGGATTTTCTCCTTGAGCTCATAAGGATGTTTCTTCCAACTTTCTAGGACTCTGGAATTAGGATAAGTATCTCCTTTTCTTGGAAGGCCTGGAGAAAAGCATATCACATAGGGATCTCTCACTGATTTCACCTGATATCTGAAAACAGGTTAAAAGTAATATCATGCTAAGCATTAGCAACAGTAAATGTAAACAGCCACTGAACAGCCTTGAAAAAAAGACGTAGATAGAAGGCAAATCATAACAGGGTGAAGTTTGCTAGTGGCACAGTTATTATGTGTAATACCCTACTCAGAGTGAAGAATTCCTGCACAGAAAAGTGGTAGTGATTCATATGTGGTTGTGAATGAGTTTCTAATAACACTTACAAATTCTCTGGAGTCTGCAAAGGAATTCTGGCATTGTTCATTAATAAAACCCAATACATTCCCTGTACTCCCTGCCCAGCAAAAAGCAAAACTTATTCTACCATTATTAATAGAGACCATAATGAAATTACTTATTTGGGGTGGGTAGTAGAAGTAATAACACAATAAAGAACAGGCAAATATAGATGAGCATTGAGCTAGGAGACTAATTTTAAGAAAATAATGAATTTCATCCCTCACAGGGAAAAAGAAAAAAAAAAAAAAAAAGAAAAAGAAAAAGCAAAACCCAACAGTGGAAATGTGTTAATTAGAGCTGGCCAAAAAATGAGGGATTCCCTGATTTGCATGATTTATACATTTGGCATCTTCATGATTTATGTATTTAGTTTTAGACTGAGCTCCATAAAACCTGATCAATTTAGAGGAAAATTAATGTAGAAATATAAAATTTTTCTTTGTTTCAAACAAAGAATTTGGGATCTCAGAACTCTTCAAGGAGACTGACATTCTTGTCAGTTGCCAGCAAATATTTTTCAGGAATCTGAATTTCCCTAGCTGGCAGGTCTCCCAGGCTTCCAGCACCCCTGCCATGTGGACTGTCCTGCAGGTAAGATCACTACAAATGAGATTTCTTTGCCCTGAAACATAACTTCAAAATAGGAAAGTTGAGAGCTCTGCAAACTTTGGCTGAAATTAAGGGAGCCAATCTATGGTTACAGTCCAGAGTCAGAAGGCTTTCAGGCTCTTTCCTGCACAGCAGGGCAGCTGACTTGAATGTCTACCCCAGTGCTTCAGATTTTGAGTCTCTGACACTGTTGCTAGATAGACAGTGGTCTGCGAGAAAAGTGGAGTTGTGGACCCATGCTAGTTGCAATGTTGCTTTTCCAATTTTTTAGGAAGAGCCATTTATCAGATTCCCAGGTTAAGGATAGCCTCCATCAAATGGAGACATAAAAACAATAGGATTTTATTTTGCATTTTTAGCAGCAGTATTATTTCTCCTTTTTCCTTTTCACTGACATGTTCACAGAACATTAAAAAAAAATGAAATCATGAAATCATAGAATCACAGCAAGATCTCCCTGGAGTCTTCTCTTATCCAACGTCAACTCTTTCATCCTTTCTCCATAGAAGATGTATTACAGCCCTCTGATCTTCTTTGCAGCCCTTCTCTAGACCCACACAAGCAGGTCCATGTCCTTGTACTGACAACTCTAGAACTGCACACAGTACTCCAGGTGGGGTCTCAGCAGAGCCAAATAGAGGGGCAGAATCATGTCTCTTGACCTGCTAGCCACAACATTTGTTACTCCCATGTTACAGCTGGCTTTCTGAACTACAAGCACATGTTGCTTGCTCATATCCAACATTTCATCTACAAGTGTCTCCAAGTCTTTCTCCATAGGGCTGCTTTCAATCCATTAATCTCCCAGTCTGTATCACTACTGGTGATTGCTCTAATCCAGGTGCAGGAACTTGCACTTGGCCTTGTTGAATATCTTGAGGTTCACATTGGGCCACTTCTCAAGCCTGTCAAGATCCATTTATATGGCAGCTCTTCCCTCAAGTGTGTCACCTATATATGCAAGTATTCACATTAAGTAAATCCTTTATGTTGCAGATAACTCAAATTTACTTGGAAGATCAGTAAGAATTTCCATAAGGACCTTCCCTGTCCATAGTATAATTAAAAGGTGATTATCAGTTTCCACTGAGAGCTGTAGAAGTGTTGTATCTCCTCTAACATGTTAGTATTTCTTCAGTGTGATGGTTTTTTTCAGTGCTATCACCATAAGACTATACTTTGTTTGCCATCACTCAAACCATTGAGTTGCTCAGTTCCAAGAACTGAGAGTTGTTTTCAGGATCTGTGCCTAAATATGGGGTGATATCTTGTCTCAATCCGGAAGCTGGGAAGGAGACAAGGTTTTTTTGAACATTCCCATGAGTGAAATTAAGACACAAACAAGGTTATATATCAAAGAGACACTATTTCTTGCAGACAAAACAGAGAAAGGAGGGAAAAAAAAGGAGAAAAAAAGAGAATGGAGAAATAGAGAAAGCAGGAGAGATGGAGAGACATAATTACGACCCCAGGGTTCTTTCTTTGGAGGGGAGAGAGGAAGAAACATTGCTGTGTGTTTTGCTGTCACTCCTGCTGATGTTCCTTCAGCTTGTGATGTCCTGGGGGGCACTGCTCCAGCTTGTAGTGTTTTCGGTGATGTTTTCTCTCTTCTTAATCAGGCATAACTCAGGGGGTTTATACTGTTCTTGGTTCATTCACCGTAGCTCCACCTGGCTCACACCTTTGTCACATTAACAATGCATATGTGGCTTCCAGGAGTGACTTCCAGGGGTCTTCCTGTGTGCTCACAGGGGTTGGTGCCAAGCAGCCTCCACCCCTCTTTGCCACCCGCTGTCCACCATCTCCCTTGGGCTGCTGCTGTTTTGGTGGGCAGAAATGATACATCAGGTGGGTCATTCAGGATGTTTTTTAATTTGTTGAGACACTTCTCAGTTCTTAATGTAATCATCCTGGTCACAAGGTGATTTACATGTTCAAGAGAGGATTCCCTCATATCCCGTAGAAGAAAGATTTACAAAACACTGATAGTCCTGTATTACTACTGTGACTTGGTTCTGCAAGGTCTGCTTGGTGTTCCTTCCCTGGTCACTGTGACAAATTTTCTTCTAACAGTCTGGGCAAGAGTACAGGCTAATCGTTGGCTGTATTTTCACTGGGAATTGCAGTCATATAAAATGACTGCATTGACTTGCTGGCTTCTACATATCACAAGGAATGATATGTAGTGTTTTCCCATTAATGGTGCTTTTTTTGAACTGTATTCTGCTATTTCTGCATGCCCCTAGTATGCAGCATCATCTTGAAAATACACTGTTTTGGTGCTGGAAAATCTGCAGCTGTCAACAGTGCAGAATTAGAAAGTGCACACATGTAAATCTATTTAATCATTCAGAGATTTTAAATGATCTCCAGTATTACACCCCACATATTGTCAAATCTCTTGGACTAGTGACAGGCCAGTGGAAAAAGCAGGTTGGCAGTAGAGCTAGTCAGAAGTTTTCCAGAAAAGCAAACACTGATTTGTTTATCCTACAAGGCTTTATTCGAGGCCCAGTTAGAACTAACATATGTCAATAACATAAGTTTTAAGTCATGGCCTCACCTTTCCTTCAGTGACATTCTGTTATTCCCTACTGATTTCAAATTAATTTGTTGCCTAATAATTTGCAGTGACGTCTGGGCTTCCTCTAAAGTTAAAATTACTGATATGTAGACAAACATGTTACTTTTTAAAACCCCTCACAAGGTCATTAATTTATGCTGCATCTTTCCCTGCCTAATGCTTGGGGTGAGACTTCAGTTACATTGCTTTCAATAAAAATGTTGACACTCATGTTAGACTTTACTTGCTTGTCTGTTGTCTACTAAAGAATGTTTCTGTGTTTAAGAACATTTGAACTTTTCAAAATTGCACAAGAAATATTTAAACAGAAAAAGATTGTTGTATCATCAGTTAATAATAATTAGCCAGTATGAACTGGTTCTAGCCAATTTGTCTGGAGGTGTTTTCATTTTCTAAGCCAATAGAACCTCTCTATAACATTCCATAATAAACCAAATTAATTAATTAAATTACCAAAACATAAATTCAAAACTGAAATGTGATTTTAAGTGGGTAAGTACCCATGCTAAATGGTGTCTTATAACAATAAAATCTCATTCAATTGGTTGGCCAGATGATTCATATGGCTTCGTGCTTTCCTTCTTGCTAGCAAGTAGCAAGCATGCTTGGTTACTTTGAAACTTCTGCTATATGGAGAGGTTGCCATTCAATTATAAAGAAATTCTGGTGTCATGCCTACTTTTCTGTAGCATGTTTAAGCCTTTCATGTAAGACGAAAGCAAGTGCTTTGTATTTGTCTGTGTTTGAAGAGAAAATGCTAGAGAGGTGATGATACTCCTGCTGTTAAAATCTGATGCAACGTCATAGACTCTTCTTTACATGGTACTTGGTCCCAGGGGTTTACAAGCATGAACATGAATGAATTTGCTCAACCCTTGACTCATGGGGTAAATCTATCCAGAGACATCAGACCACTAAAATGAATTTGCAAGAGCAAAAGGTCTACTGGGTCACTGTAGCAGTTCAAAGCGTGCTGGTGCCAGTCCCAGTACACTTATACCAAACTCAGAAAATCTTATTATTTTCACTTACAAATTCCTAGTAATTTAAATTCATTATTGAACAAGCATGCTTCTAAAGCTTTTTCTGGTGAGCTTGTCCCAGGTGCCTGATTGCAGTCATCAAACAGACCATACTAATTATTTATATAAATATATCATAAAATAATCAAATATGATGAGCTATTCCTTTTGTTCCTTTATGTTGATACACTCTTCACAAAATGTTTAATATGCTTCTGAAAAGGATGATGCCAGTGATAAAGCTGGTTTATGGTTTCATAGACAATTTACGGAAGGTATAAAAAGGAACCAAATTGTCATAACAACATGACAATGTGAACATTCACATTTACAACATGTCCACACACAATGCAAATACTGAATATTATTAGGAAATAAGAATTTATAAAATTTGCAATAAACAATGTAGAAAAAATAACAACTTGATACACTCTTTTCTTATGTTACAAACTAAAACCAGATTTTACTTTATGAATGGCTTTGACATTTCCCTTAATGCATATTGTTTTACATCTTTAACCACAAATCTTAGTATATTTTAAATGTAAAATAAATCATATCTATCATGCTTCTCCTTTCAGATAAATGGTCAGTCTAATTCAAGAGAAGGTAAGAAGTCTATAGACAGCATTTTAAATGTACTTGGCATGTATTCATCTCAAGGGGTGCAAGTAGCAAAAAATGCCTGAATCCAATTCTGCTACTTCTATTCTCAGAAGCTAGTGATTTATTTGTTCAGTGATTCTTTTATCTTGCATCAAACTGACACTCAGTTGTTTGCCTAAATATAGGTGTTTATTGATGTTTTGAGATATTCTGAGACATTCTCCTGGGCAGGCAGATGATACACAGGGAGACCCACAACTTCACGGTGTTTCTCTAAAGCAGCAGCTATGGTAAGGCAGGTAACAATTGGGTATCTCATATGACACTTGATGCTTACAACCAGATCACACCTATATTGAAATCCAGCAATATGCCTCTCCTGAGGCCAGTCTTTGCACAGGATTTTTGCCTCAAAATTATGACAGAGGGTATAATGTCTGTCTGCTCTCTGTTTGTTTTGTTGGCATCTTCTCTGTGGTTCGTTGATGTCTGGAGAAACTGAATGAATTGTGAGGCCTGTGTCTTCGTACCATGTGCTAATACCCTGAGAGTATTACTGTTATAATTATAATATTTGAACTGTGTTGGTTTCAGTAGTCTATTAATTACACTACTAGCAACTGGGAATGAGGACTGAGATTTTCATGTTCCTAGCAGCTCCAAAAGCCTGATACTTGTAGTACTTTTTCCTAAGTGATGCCCTTATGCTGAACTGTGGGCTTAGGCAGCAAATAGAAATAGGCCAATGGCTGCCTGTTTGCAGCTCTAAATTTGGAGCTTCAGTCAAAATGTGAACGTTGTCCTGTATTAGATAATAGTTCCTCCTCAAAGGTTAAATGTCTTGAGAAGCTAAATGTCACATTCCTTCATGGAGGAATTGTTGCTGGGTGTCCCCATCTGTATCTCTCTCTTTCCTTCTCTTTATTGAGTATATAGACACCCTAGACAGTTATACTCCTGAAAGTTAGATAAATCAAAATGTTTTTTAAATTTAGATGAGTTAAAAGTAGGCCTTAATGACTTGGTTTCCAGATTATATTGATGAATTAATGTTATGTAAATACATTGCTGCTGCCTCATTAAGGGTTATTTAAGTGTATAAAAGTGAAGATGTGAAGTACTGTTTAAGAGGTTAGGCATTTTTATTATTGCTATCAGGAACATGAATGTTGGAATTTTTGAAATACATATATTTCAGCTGGATATTGTAGCCCATGTCTTCTAAGATGTATAGACCCTGGAGAATAAATTTAGAGCCTGGAGAATAAACTATGAAGAGCAACTGGAGGAGCTGGGGCTGTTTAGCCTGAAAAAGAGGAGGCTGAGGGGAGACCTCATTGCTGTCTACAACTAACTGAAAGGACATTGTGGAGAGGCTGGGGCTGCTCTCTTCTCACAGGTAATTAGTGGTAGAACAAGAGGGAATGACCTCAAGCTGCAACTGGGTAGGGCGAAACTGGACATTAGGGAAAAAAATTCACAGAAAAAGTGATCAGGCATTGGAATGGGCTGCCCAGGGAAGTGTTTGTGTCACCGACCCTGAATGCACTTAAAGGTCATTTGGATGTGGTGCTTGGGGATATGGTTTAGGGATGAACCTTGTAGAGTAGGGCTATCAGTTGGACTTAGTGATCCCGAGGGTCTTTTCTGACCTAACATTTTTGTGATTCTGTGATTCTGTTTTTCATCACCTTGCTGATAAATTGTCCAATATTAACATGGCTGAGGGCATCACAAAAGCACGTTCTTTGTGTACTGTTAAAACTTGAATTATACCACTAACTTCCAAAAACCATGTAGAAAAGCAAATAAGTGAATTCAGATACCACTAACCTCAAAAACATTATAGAGAAATAAATGAGTGGTTTCAGTTATATAACAAAAAGTCCCCTGCTATTTAATTCTGTACTAGCAAAGAAAACACTACTAAATTTGATGCCACTTTCAGAAGTCCTTCACTGTGCAGCACCCAGTATGTTTGTTTCCAAGGACACATCTTATGTAACTGGGTTCAAAGGAAGAAAAGGTAATTTTTACTTTTGATAATTAATTTCTATGCCTGAGTACTATCTTATTTTTAGCCTAAGTGGTGTTGCTGTTTGCAGGTTATGATTACTTCATGTGAAATTTCACATTAATCCTGTGAAATCATATTAATTATATTCATTTTTAAAATATAAATGTTTTCTCAGCCATACACTATTCATCGCAGTATCACAGTATCACTAAGGTTGGAAGAGACGTCGAAGATCATCGAGTCCAACCGGTCACCATAGACCCCATTACTAGACCATGGCACCAAGTCCATGTCCAATCCCCTTCATGTCTATTAATATCTATTTTAGAAAACCTGGTCAAAAATGGACATGATAAGTCTTCCTTCTAATTTGCACAGTGTGGTGGTTTGAGCCTTAACTGGAAGTTAAGAGCTCAGGTGGGGGGCAAGGCTGAGAATCTCTCCCCCACTCCCCCCCCTTCCCTTCCCAACAGACAGGGGAGAAAAGGAAAGAGCAAATCCACCAGAACAATAATTTGGAGTCGGCTTGGAAGTAGAGAGGCAAAGAGTTGTCTTTAAGCAATATATATATATATATATATATATAACAATAACAGGAGAAAGGTTCACAAGGGCAAGGAACAAGGATGGATGGGAGGGGGACAAAAAAACAAGAGAATAATACAAAACCAGCCTTTCTCTGAGGAAGCGTGGAGGCAGCAGGTCCGACCACGTGGCAGAGGAGCAGGAGGGTAGCTGCAGTAGCTCTCGTCCAGCAGAGGCAGAAGCCAGAAAAGCCGGGCCAACAGCTACGGGGTCCTGCTTTTTATACCCTAGCTGGGCAGGGAGGGGGGAGTGGAACAGACTCAGCTTCCCAGGTGAAAAATGCCCTGAAGGGAGTGAAAAGTACCTGCAAGCCCTCCACCCTGCTTTGTTCTTTTGTTCCCAGAAAAGGGTGTTAACCCACCACACACAGGTTTTCCAAAAGCTGAAAAACTTTCAGGTGCAAGTGAGACTGTCTGTAGAAGTCTTCATCTTATTTCTGTCTTGACAAGTATGAATAGATTTGTGGTAATCAATTCAAAAGACATTAGAGCCATTATTGCTTGCAATTATCATGACACTGGAGTCCAGACTTGTGAAATAATTATTAAAGGCATCACCAGTGTGCAAAGGTTTTGTTAATTATTGATTTTATATCATAAGTGTTTAGCAGATTTTGTGACTCTTAAATATGAAGCTGAATACCTGTTTCACTTACAGAAACATTAAAAGCAAGAATTAAAATTAAAAGCAAACAAACAAAAAACCCACAACAAACTGTTAAAGTAAAGAAGTAAGGTAAAAGTATCATCATCCTTCTTAGCATTCCAGGGTTTGAAATCAGAGCTGACTTGTTTGAAAAATGTCTGTATTATATATTGAAATAACTTGCTGCCAAATAAAATATATGCAGTAATATTTATAGCAAAAGGTTAAGGAAGGGGCCTCGGAGTCTCCTTTTTCTTAATGCTGTATGTGTGGTTGATGCCTTTGGTTGGTTGGTTGGTTGGGGTTTTTTTTGTTTATCAGCTGTGACCCTGAATATCTGAAACTGAGCATACCCTAGTCCCTATTCCTTCTTGTTGCCCCACCACCAAGTTAGGGAAAGACAGTATCAATGGCAATTTGGAGTTTCTTGTTGCATTCTCTACTTCTGTAACACCATGAAACTTTGCTCTGGACACCTCTGTAAGGGATTTTTCCTCTGAGGTATCTAGTCTTTCTGAAGTGAGTAATTAGAAAAAATGGTTTCTAAGTTAAGCATTGGATGCTGTGCAGTATGAATGCTCTCTTCTTCCCTTTTGCTTCCCTCATATTCTGTTTTATTTAGTGGTAACTTATATGCTGCATTTGGCATAAAACTGTTTTGTCCATTGATCTTCAGTGGTGTTGAATGAAATGATGATGAATGGTTCATAGCGATTAAAATCATTACACCTGTGGAAGATCAAACCTACATACGTCAGGGGAACTGAGGTCTTTTAACACCTGTCTTCTATGCAGTCTTGACATGTAGTACTACCTGCATTGAGCAGTGGATCACAGTCTTTTATTAGTTAATTCCTTTCCCACACTTTTGATCATTGTGACCTGAAATACACCTAGTTAAAATTGGTTTCCTGCACTTGCTGTAGCAGAGATCAAAAGGTGAGTTTTGTATCTTATGTGCCTATCAGGATCATATCTTGCAGCAGCAGCCCTGGAGCCAAACAAGCTGATGTGCAGGTCCCTATAGCTACATTCACAGACTGTGCATTCTGGTGGATGGCCAAAGAGATATAACTTTATGAGGACAGCAGCTCACGCTCTTGATCATTTGTTCTGCATGCAAAGTAGAAAATGTCTTTAACCAGATTTTCCTTTGGCCACATCTACCAACTGGAATGCAAGGCATAGATCTAAGGCTCAGCAGTTTTGATGTCACTGGTTAAAGGGAATGTGTCTGAGAGTTTGGTAAAAAAGCATGTAAGTAAGGGGTTATGGCAAGTAATGAATGCCTATAAACTTCTGGCTTGCCAGCAGAGGGAATAGAATAGAATAGAAGTTATACAGAACAGATTATGCAGCACTAACTGAAGAAATAGAGCTCTGAAGAAGAAATAGTGGTAGTGATACTGCTGCATAGCAACTATTTTTAACTAAAAATGCCTAAATAAAACCCATCCTTGCTTCATATCTCAGAGGATGATATCTCTAGTATCTTGACACCTCCCAATGCATCTTTTGCTGTTGTCTTTTTTATTATTCTTACTCATTTGCAGTTGTAATTATTCCAGTTTGCTTCACTCCTTACCCAGTTGTGGGGGTTTTGGTGTTTTTGTTTTTGTTTTTTTTTTTTTTCCCCGTTTGTTGTTGTTGTTGTTTTGGTTTGGTTTGGTTTGGTTTTTTCTGTTTTTGTTTTGGGTGGTGGTTGGGTTTTTTTTGCCTTCAGAGATATAATAAAGTGTGTGAGATAAGTAATGCAGCTTAAACTGATGGTGAGTTGAGTGTCATGGGAGATCAATGAACCTGTATGCATGTACTACTTCAGTAGAAAAATACATTAATTGTCACAAAATGGAGAAGAGGGAAAAGCTGAGTCAAAGTTGTGGAAAATGTATGATGCTAAATGACTGAATGTGTATATCAAACGGATTAAACTGTATAGCTCCCATGGGAAGAGATGGACATCCTAGCACTAAGAGAAAGCTTGATTCTTTCAACCATCTATGAAATAATACCCACTTGTCTTTGCTGATGAAATTTTGTAGCACTTTATCCATGCTGTCTCTGTGTATGAATGCATAGTAATATGTAATATTACTGTATGTGTACGTATATATGTATGTATGTATGTGTGTGTGTGTGTATATATATACACATACATATATTTAAATATGCACCTCAAGAGGGAGACAGTGGTCTAAATCCACCTGTTCCTCTGGATTGGGTTCCAGAGTGTTTTCTCCTCACCATTTGATCTGCTACACTTAAAGCCATCCTCTTTCCTATGTGAAGCCACTTGGGAAAAAAATTACAAAAGTCCAGGACAACATTAATGCAGTATTTTGTTATCTACTGATATATCTGATAAGACAGGCAAAGGGATGACACTAGGACTATTCTTAGTACTGCAATCTCCCTTTCTCTTCTCCACATTATGCTGAATTCAGATGAGCTGCTGAGAGGGAAGATCCTAAAAGTCCCACACTAAAGTTTTTAGTGTGTCTTTCTTCATTGCACAGCATACAATGTAGGTAAAAAAAAAAATAATGGCATTAGAAATAGAATCATCAAATCAATAAGGTTGAAAGAGACCTCAAAGATCATCAATTCCAACCTGTCACCCAAGATCTCATGACTACTAAACCATGACACCAAGTACCACATCCAATCCCCTCTTGAACATTTCCAGGGACTCCACCACCTCCCTGGGCAGCACATTCCAATGGCTAACAACTCTCTCAGTGAAGAACTTTCTCCTCACCTCAAGCCTAAATGTCCCCTGGTGCAGCTTGAGACTGTGTCCTCTTGTTCTGGTGCTGGTTGCATGGGAGAAGAGACCAACTCTCACCTGGCTACAACCTCCCTTCAGGTAATTGTAGAGAGCAATGAGGTCTCCCTGAGCCTCCTCTTCTCCAGGCTAAACAATCCCAGCTCCCTCAGCCTCTCCTCATAAGGCTTATACTCAAGGCCTCTCACCAGCCTCATTGCCCTTCTCTGGACATGTTCAAGAGTATCAATGTCCTTCTTAAATTGAGGGGCCCAGAACTGGACACAGGACTCAAGGTGTGGCCTAACCAGTGCTGAGTACAGGGGCAGAATGACTTCCCTGCTCCTGCTGGTCACACTATTCCTGATGCAGCCCAGGATGCCATTGGCCTTCTTGGCCACCTGGGTACACTTCTGGCTCATGTTCAGGTGGCTGTCAATCAGTACCCCCAGGTCCCTTTTTGCCTGACTGCTCTCCAGCCACTCTGACCCCAGCCTGTAGCACTGCATGGGGTTGTTGTGGCCAATGTGTAGAGCCCAGCACTTGTTGAATGTCATCATGTTGGACTCTGCCCATCTGACCAGCCTGTCAAGGTCCCTCTGCAGAGCCCTTCTACCTTCTAACTGATTGACATCTGCTCCCATATGCTGTCATCTGCAAATTTACTGATGATGGACTCAATCCCCTCATCCAGATCATCAAAAAAGTTATTGAACAGGATGGGACCCAGCACTGATCCCTTGGGGACACCACTAGTCTAAATAAAGCGTGCCGTACTGCAACTAATCAGAAGATAGGACTAAGGGCAGAAAGAATTATATTAGATTATATCTTTCTCATATCTTCTTAATAATTAATCTGCAAAGCTAAATAGCTATTCATTTGCTATTATGCACTGTGCAAAATGGCAGCAGTATCTACAATGCCTGGTTTGCTAGTTTGAAGCTCACCAAAGTGGAGGGAGAAAATCTAGACAGAATGTTTAACCTGTTCGAGATTGTTTGCCTTGAAACATGAACGGTGAAATATTTCCCTACTTAAACAAACAGTAAGAAGAATTTTTTAAAAATCACATTAAAATAATTGTTGGGTAACCCACTACACTTCAAAAAAAGCCTCCACTTTCAATACTGTAAATGCATGAGAGTTGTACTATATAAGATCCAAATCTAAAGTAATCGAAGGAAAATTGCAACTATTGAAATATAATTCAATAGGATAGTCAAAGAATTTGACTTATCCAAAGCAGATATACAATTGGATACAGTATTACTGAAAGGTATCAATATGTAAATATCAGGATGTGATAAAATACATACTTTCGCCCCCCAAAAAATGGTCTTAGGAGAGGAATGCCACTTCTGTGTAGCATTTCTGTGGAAGTGACAGAAACACATCAACACACATTTGCAATAGTAGTGGATTGCACAATGCACAGGAAATGAAACGCCCATGCCTAAGGAAGATAATTACATTAGACATTATGTTTGAGTATATCACATTGGCAAACAATGAAGCAGTGGGAGTAATACAGTTGGAGAACACCTACAAGGAGAGAGTTTTAGCAACAATGATACTGTTTGACTGGAAAACAGAATGAGAAGGAAAATTATAAAGCAAGCTTCAATGCCTTGGTACTACTGTTCTAGTAAGCATTATCTTCCTAGAGACTATAAGAAAAATATACCTCTTTCCATGGCAGAAATATTATCTGCATCCATGAGACTGGACGGCTGTAGACAGCATCTGTTATACTCAGTGGGTAAATGAAATGTTAAATGCAAAGGGAATAAAAAGCATCAGAGGTAAATTCTGTTACCAGGTTAATATTGAGACTTGAAGCTAAAATCCAGGGAAAGGCATTGTGCCCTGGAGAAAAAACACTTTTTTTTTTTTTTAAATGAGTTATATAATATTTATTTGATCATTGAAGATTCAAGACTGCCATGCTGATGTGAACAATTCTGCATGTGACTATGTCTTCCAAAGTCTTGAGAGCACAGGGCACAGGAACTGGCGGTCCCCATGTGTCGAAAGATGAGCCGGCGGGAAAGGCGACCGGCCTGGATGAGCAAGCAGCTCCTGGGGGAATTAAGGGAAAAAAAGAGGCTGTATCACCTTTGGAAGGGGGGGAGGCTCTCGAGGTAGGTTCAAGGAAGTGGTTAGATTATGTAGGAATAAAATAGAGAGGCAAAGCCCAGTTAGAACTGAAACTGGCCACCTCTGTGAAAAAAATAAAAAGCAATTTACAAATATATCAACGCTAAAAGAAGGGCAAGAAGAACCTCCACTCCTTACTGGACCTGGAGGGGAACACGGTGACCGAAGACGAGGAAAAGGCTGAGGTCCTGAACGCCTTCTTTGCCTCCATGTTTAACAGCAAGGCAGGAGTCCAGGATGAGTGGCCTCCTGAGCTGGGTAATAGGGTCGGGGAGCAGTGTAATGCCCCAGAAATCCATGAGGAATTAGTTCGGGACCTGCTGAGCCACTTGGACACCCACAAGTCCATGGGACCGGATGGGATCCATCCTAGGGTGCTGAGAGAGCTGGCAGATGAGCTGGCCAAGCCGCTCTCCATCATTTTCCTCCAGTCCTGGCTCACTGGAGAGGTCCCAGATGACTGGAAACTGGCCAATGTGATCCCCATCCACAAGAAGGGACGGATGGAGGAGCCCGGAAACTACAGGCCAGTCAGCCTGACCTCAGTGCCAGGGAAAGTGATGGAACAGATTATCCTGGAGGCAATAACTGCGCACCTGAAGGATGGCCAAGGG
Organism: Colaptes auratus; assembly: GCA_015227895.2. NCBI lineage: Eukaryota > Metazoa > Chordata > Aves > Piciformes > Picidae > Colaptes > Colaptes auratus. The sequence goes on from JAAWVA010000055.1 coordinate 34,690, forward strand.
CTCAGGTCCAGCCAACATGGATTTAGGAAGGGCAGGTCCTGCCTCTCCAACCTGATCTCCTTCTATGATCAGGTGACCCGTCTGGTGGACGTGGGGAGGCCTGTGGATGTAGTCTATCTGGACTTCAGCAAGGCCTTTGACACCGTCCCCCACAGTAAACTGCTGGCTAAACTGTCAGCTCGTGGTTTGGACCGCAACACTCTGTGCTGGGTTAGGAACTGGCTGGAGGGCCGAGCCCAGAGAGTGGTGGTGAATGGTGCCGCGTCCGGCTGGCGGCCAGTCACCAGCGGCGTCCCCCAGGGATCGGTGCTGGGCCCCATCCTCTTTAACATCTTCATTGATGATATGGATGAGGGGTTGAGTCAGTCATCAGCAAGTTTGCAGATGACACCAAGTTGGAACAGATGTTAGTCAGTTAGAGGGTAAAAGGCTCTGCAGAGGGACCTCGACCGACTGGACAGATGGGCAGAGTCCAATGGGATGGCATTTAATAAGTCCAAGTGCCGGGTGCTGCACTTTGGCCACGCAACCCCATGCAGAGCTACAGGCTGGGGTCAGAGTGGCTGGAGAGCTGCCAGACAGAGAGGGACCTGGGGTGCTGATTGACACCCACCTAAACATGAGCCAACAGTGTGCCCAGGTGGCCAAGAAGGCCAATGGCATCCTGGCCTGTATTGGGAATAGTGTGGCCAGCAGGAGCAGGGAGGTCATTCTGCCCCTGTACTCTGCATTGGTTAGGCCACACCTTGAGTACTGTGTCCAGTTCTGGGCCCCTCAGTTTAAGAAGGACATTGAGATACTTGAACGTGTCCAGAAAAGGGCAACAAGGCTGGTGAGAGGCCTTGAGCACAAGCCCTATGAGGAGAGGCTGAGGGAGCTGGGATTGTTTAGCCTGGAGAAGAGAAGGATCAGAGGTGACCTCATTGCCCTCTACAACTACCTGAAGGGTGGTTGTAGACAGGAGGGGGTTGGTCTCTTCTCCCAGGCAACCAGCACCAGAACAAGGGGACACAGTCTCAAGCTGTGCCAGGGGAGGTTTAGACTCGAGGTGAGGAGGAAGTTCTTCACTGAGCGAGTCATTCGTCATTGGAATGGGCTGCCCAGGGAGGTGGTGGAGTCGCCGTCCCTGGAGGTGTTCAAGGGGAGATTGGACGTGGCACTTGGTGCCATGGTCTAGTTGTGAGGTCTGTTGGGACAGGTTGGACTTGATGATCCTTGGGGTCTCTTCCAACCTTGGTTATACTGTGATACTGTGATACTGTGAGAGAAGCTATGAAGCTCACAATCTTCTGATGGAGGAAGGAACCAATGTCAAAGCACTGCTCAGCAAATCCAGTCAAAAATAGGAAAGTCCAAACATACACCAGCCCTTGGGGAAAAAAACACAAACAAACAAACAGCACAAACAAGCAAACAAAACCTAACTAAAATAACACAAAAAAAACCCACTAAAAAAAAAAAAAAAAAAAAAAAACAAACACAAACAGGAAAAATAATTAAAACAAACCAACCAACCAAAGAAACTTGTCCACCTTGGATTCTACAGAGAAACTTTATTTATTGCTCATGATGGGTCTGGGAAAAAGAAGGGCCAAAAATTTTGCTATTTTCAGCACTCCTATCTGACTATGGTGTTTTATTACACACACACACAAAAGATACTCAGAATACAAATTGATAAATGCACAAAATTCATACAGATGGTATTTGACACACATAACTTTAAAGAATTACATGACAAAAACGCAGAAGAAATGTTGAGTTGGTGGACTCTCACAGATGTAAGCATAGTTAAAGCACCAAAATTTTGTTGTAGTATGTTCCAGGTACCAAATGTTTTGATGGTATTTGAAGATTGATGGTATTTGATGATATTCCTGAAAGAAAAATCGGTTAAGGACAGTAAAGTTCAAAACTACCATCCATAGTTTCATAGTTTCATAGTTTCAGTTAGGGTTGGAAGGGACCACAAGGATCATCTAGTTCCAACCCCCCTGCCATGGGCAGGGACACTCTACCCTAGATCAGGCTGGCCAGAGCCCCATCCAGCCTGGTCTTAAACATCTCAAGGGACGGGGCCTCAACCACCGCCCTCGACAACCCATTCCAGGGCTTCACCACTCTCATGGTGAAGAACTTCCTCCTCACATCTAGCCTGAATCTCCCCACCTCCAGCTTCATTCCATTCCCCCTAGTCCTATCACTACCTCATAGCCTGAGAAGTCCCTCCCCAGCCTTCTTGTAGGCCCCCTTCAGATACTGGAAGGCCACAATGAGGTCACCTCGCAGCCTTCTCTTCTCCAGACTGAACAGCCCCAACTCCTTCAGTCTGTCCTCATAGGAGAGGTGCTCCAGCCCTCTGATCATCCTCGTGGCCCTTCTCTGGACACGTTCCAGCACCTCCAGATCCGTCTTGTAATAGGGGCTCCAGAACTGGACGCAGTACTCCAGGTGGGGTCTCACCAGAGCTGAGTAGAGGGGGAGAATCACCTCCCTTGACCTGCTGGCCACACTTCTCCTGATGCAGCCCAGGATCTGATTGGCTTTCTGGGCTGCAAGTGCACATTGAGAGCTCATGTTGAGCTTCTTGTCCACCAGCACCCCCAAGTCTCTCTCCTCTGGCCTGCTCCCCAGCCAGTCACTGTCCAGCCTGTATTTGTGCCTGGGATTGCCTCAACCCAGATGCAGGACCCTGCACTTGGTCTTGTTGAAGCTCATGAGGTTGGCCTGTGCCCACCTCTCCAGCCTGTCAAGGTCCCTCTGGATGGCATCCCTTCCCTCCAGCGTGTCTGCTGCACCACACAGCTTGGTGTCATCAGCAAACTTGCTGAGGGGTGCACTCAATGCCACTGTCCATGTCCCCCACAAAGATGTTGAACAAGCCTGGTCCCAGGACTGATCCCTGAGGGACTCCGCTTGTCACTGGCCTCCACTGGGACATGGACCCGTTGACAGCCACTCTTTGGGTGCGGCCATCAAGCCAGTTCCTTATCCATCTAGTGGTCCATCCATCAAACCCGTGTGTCACCAGCTTGGAGACCAGGATGTGGTGCGGGACAGTGTCAAGGGCTTTGCTCAGGTCCAGGTAAACGACATCAGTTGCTCGCCCCTCATCTATTAATGTTGTCACTTGTTCATAGAAGGCCACCAGGTTTGTCAGGCAGGATTTGCCCTTGGCAAAGCCATGCTGACTGCTCCAAATCACCTCTTCACTACTCTTCTGAGTCAGTAGTGCCTCCAGGAGGATCTGCTCCATGATCTTTCCCGGGCACAGAGGTGAGACTGACCGGCCTGTAGTTCCCTGGTTCCTCCTTCTTACCCTTTTTGAAAATGAGAGCAATCCATGGCTCAGTAAGCCCCAGTCTTGGGGGCTGGGAAGATGACAATCTGCCTGCCCTGTTCTCATATTGTTCCCCAGGTGCCTGCTGTTACGCAGTGTTGGAGATGGGAAATAGACTATTAGTCTGACCCAGTTTTGTCAATTTTGTATGTACAGGTGGACAGTAATGTGACACTAATGTAGAAATAATTATTACTTTATTTATTTTTATTTAAAACAGTGGTTCCTCATTATCATTGAAAGTCATATATTTCATCACATTTCACATGCATACATGGTAGAATAGCAAAACCTGTAGCATATTTACAAAATTTTCATCATCATTCTGGATATGGCTCCAATATCTGCACCACCACAACTTCTGTACATGGCAAAGTCACAGAGCGATGCAGACTGAAGATGAATAGAAGCTATAGAAGATAATCCTGAATCAGTCCTCTTTTTCATGTATTTTCACAAAAAGAAATTAAGTACATCAAAATGCCTTGTAGTGTATGTTATCACAAACAAGATTTTTATCAACTTTCTTAACAATAAGATTCTAAGAATAATGCAAACATCTTCCAAAAGATGTGCCAAGGTTGATGTGTCTATTACAGGAGTATCTTTGCCTTTATTTCAGACACAGATTTTTTTAAATAAAAAAGCAAAGCCAACAAGGTAGTGCTGAAGACAAAAAACCTCTTACTTCCAGAGACAATCATGGCAACTCACAGTCTGTTTTGTTCACTGTCCAAATTATCCCCATGATCCAAAGCATTACAGAAAAAATAAATATATACATAAAAGTATTCATGGAATTAGCCAAGAAGAATGAGGAGAGTCAAAATATTGACTTCAGCTTTGTAAAACATGTAATTGTCCCTTTGGAAACAAATGCTTCATTTGAGCACAGACTGAGGAGGATAAAGGTTGTATCAGTGCTACCTGCAGAGTAGGTTCAGTTGCTAAGTACAGTTATTGTTCTGATTAAATGGAAGATCAAAGAAATTCTGAAGTAGTATCTGCATATCACTAAAGTTTTTCACATATATGTCTGATATATTGTTCCAATAATTAATGGCATGTTAGCTGAACATATGATTGAATGTGTTACAGGAAATACAGACTGCAAGTGCTCACCCATTTGACTAAGGTGAGAGATCCCCAAGTATCCACAGTTTGCAAACAAGACCACCTCCATTGGGCAACAATAGCATGTGAGAAAACAGACCACTACCTTAAAAATCTCTGAATAGCCAGTTATGCTGAAGATAAGATACATTCCATCCAGAAGGTAGTGTAGATGTTAGAAGAAGCTACTACATATTTGCTTTAGGTATGGGTGAAAACTCGAAACAAAAGAGAAGCAGGGCTGCACCATCCAAGTTTGATACCCATGCAGGTTGAAAAATCATAGAATCAGAATGGCTTGACTTGAAAGGGACCTTAAGGATCACCTAGTTTCAGCCACCTGCCATGGACACATCCTATTAGTTCAAGCTGCTCAAAGCCTCATCCAGCTTAGTCTTCAATGCTTCCATGGATGAGGCATCCACAACTTCTCTGGGCAACCCATTCCCACATCTCACCACCCTCAGAGTAAAGAATTTCTTTATAATGTCTCACCTAAATCTATCCTGATCTACTTTAAAACCACAGTCCCTTGTCCTGTCACCACATGCTCTTATAAATAGTCCCTCTCCAGCTTTTCTGCAGGCCCCCTTCAGGTACTGGAAGCTGCTATAAGGTCTACCCAGAGTCTTTCTTCTCCATGCTGGAGACCCCACTCGCTCAGCCTGTCCTTGCAGGAGAGATTCTCCATCCCTCTGATCAACTTTGAGGCTCTCCTCTGGACCCTCTCCATCAGATTCATTTATTTCTTGTACTGGGGGCTCCAGAGCTGGGTGCAGTACCCCAAGTAGGGTCTCACAAGGTCAAGAATCACCTTCCTTGACCTGTTGGCCAAGTATCTTTTGATGAAGTCCAGAACAAAGATGTCTTTTTTGGGCTTCCAGTGCACATTGATGACTCATGTCTAGTGCCTCATCAACGAGCACCCCAAGTCCTTCTCTGCAGGGCTACTCTCAATCCACCCATCACCCAGCCTGGTTTTGTGCTGATCCAGATGCAGGACTTTGTACTTAGCCTTGATGAACTTCATAACACAGTCATAATCTCACCTCTCCATCCTGTCAAAATCCCTCTGAGTGGCATCCCTTTCATCCAGTGTGTTGACTGCACCACATTACTTGGTGGTGTTGTCAAACTTGCTGAGGGTGCACTCAACCTGACTGTCCATGTCACCAACAAAGATGTTAAACAAGACTGGTTCCAGTGCCGATCTCAGTAGGAATCCACCTATCACAGATCTCCATTTGAACATTGAGCCATTGATTGCAACTCTTTGAGAGCAGCCATCTATCAATCCCTTATCCAATGAGCAGTCTATGCATCAAACCCGTATCCTTCCAATTTAGAAACCAGGATGTTTTGTGGAACACTGTCAAATGTTTTGCACTAGTCCAGGAATATGATGTCAGTTGCTCTTTCATTATCCACTGATGCTGTGACCCCATCATAAAAAGCCACCAAATTTGTCAGGCAGGATTTGTCCTTGGTGAAGCCACACTGGGTGCCACCAACCACCTCCTTGCTTTTTATTTTTCCCTTGTGCCCTGGAAGACTCTTTTGGAGGATCTGCCCTATTATCTTTCTGGGCACTGAGGTGAGATTGACTGGCATATAGTCCCCCAGGTCATCCTTATCCCCCTTTTTGAAAATGGGGGTTATGTTTCCCCCTTTCCAGTCAGTGGGGCTTCAGCAGATGTCCATGACTTTTCAGATACAATGGAAAGAGGCTTTGCAACTTCATCTGCGAGTTCCCTCAGGACCTGTGTATGGATCTTGTCAGGTCCCATGGACTTGTGTAACTTCAGGTCACTTAGACATCCTTGAACCTGGTCTACTCTTACACTGGACAGATCTTCATTCTCCCAGTTCCTGTCCTTACCTTTGGCAACTTAGATGGCATGGTTAGAGCCCTTGTCATTGAAGACCAAGACAAAAAATGTTGTGTGTCTTAAAACTCCTTTTCACCACAATGAACAGCCCTGGCAAAGCAGGTAAAAAAAAGAAGTTCCTTGAAAAGAAACAACCTGAATGTGTGTTTTGATCTTTATTTTTATTCTTTTTGTGTGAGTGTGTGTGCATTAAATGACCCCAAAATTGTAAATAATTAGAATGGAGAGATGGGAAATTCCTCCCAGTTGTAGAATCATAGAATCATAGAATGGACCAGACCAGAAGGGACCTTCAAAGGTCATGTAGTCTGACCTAGACCCTATCCATCAGGTCCTTCCTATATGAGGGTTCCAGACCTGCACACAGTACTGCAGGTGAAGTCACACCAGACCTCTCTGGATCTGCTGGCAATGCATCTTTTGATGCAGCCCAGGATGTGATTTGCCTTCTGGGATGCAAGCAGACACTGCCTGCTCATGTCCAGCTTCTCATCCATCAGCACCCCCTCATCATTTGCATTTGTGACCAATAGGTCCAATAACACATCCCTTTGTGTAGGGCTGTTAATTTCTTGTCTTAAGAAGTTGTCATCTAGGCACTCCAGGAGCCTCCTGGAATGCCTGCAGCTATCTGTGATGCTTTTCCAACAGATATCAGGTGGTTAAAATCCCCCAGCTGGATGAAAGCCTGTGATCATGTTGTCTCCTTAAGCTGGCGTACGAAGGCTTCATCAATAGGCTCCACTTGATCAAGCCAGCCGCAGTAGACTCCTACCACAAGGCTCCCCTTGTTGTCCCAATTCCTAATACCTACCCATAAGCTTTCAACCTGCTTGTCGCTATTCCTTAGTGATAACTCTTCACACTCTATCCACTTCTTTACATAGAAGGCAACACCTCCACCCCTTCTTCCTCTTCTTGTCCATTCTGAACAGCTTGTAGCCATCAATAGCCACACTCCAGTCACAGGATTCATCCCACCAAGTTTCTGTAATTGCCACTGTGTTGTAGTTTTCCTGTAGCAGGGTAGTTTCCAACTCCTGATGTTTATTGCCCATGCTGTGTACATTGGTATCAAGGCACTTCAGCTGGGCTGCTGGCCATGTCACATTAGAATAGAACAGAACAGAACAGAACAGAACAGAACAGAACAGAACAGAATAGAATAGAATAGAATAGACCAGACCAGGTTGGAAGAGACCTTCAAGATCATTGTGTCCAACTTATCATCCAATTCTTACAGGGGGGCACCCACTGTTCCCCCAGAGCATTTCATGGCAGCTACCCTTCTGTCTCCTATTACCTCAGAGGTCCTGGGTTCAGCTCTGTAAGACTTTTGCTGCAGTGTTCACAGCATGCTTCAGTGCAACAGTTTGGAGGCCCTTACTATCACCCCATCCTTCCAATCCTGATGTGTCATCCTGTCACTTGCCACAGACAATTTTGATGTCATCATCTCCCACCTCAAGTGAAATGACCGACTGAAGGTTATCCTTAGGCTCTTCTCTAGTACACATGTTTTTAACCCCTTCCCCTTTGAGCCTAGTTTAAAGCCCTGTCAACAAGCCCTGCCAAGTCATGTGTCAGGATCAGTCTCCCTTCTGAGACACATCTACTCCATCTCTTGCTAGCAGATTGTGCCACATAACTTTATGGTGCCACTTAAAGTTCCTCAAGATCAAAAAACCCAAAATTCTGTTGGTGGCATCAGCCTCTGAGCCATTTATTAATCATGCCTGATTTCCTGTTCCTTTCACAATTTCTTCCTGCCACTGAGGGTATTGATGAAAAAATTACTTGTGCCCCCTATGCCTCAACCAGTCTTCCAGTGCCTTGAAGTTCCTTTTGATTGCTTTTGGACTTCTGGTTTTGATCGCATCGCTTCCCACCTGCTTCTTAGGTCACCTCCCTCTGCTAGAGGGGTCTGCAGAGCCTGGTACCACAAATCCAACTCCCTTTCACATTCCCTTATAGTCTTTAGTCTTATCACGTCTTCCTTCAGTTCAGCCACCAGAATAGGCAGATCATAGACCTGCTCACACCTAATACAGGTGTTGTCTCCACCACCCGCCATTTCAAGTGCCAGACTCCAGTACTTTCTGCAGCCACCTGCTTGGACACTTGCATGTTTGTGTGTGGCCTCTGTTTGGTAGAGCTGGTCCCGCTGCCTCTTCAAATTGCATCGCATGCTCTGTAGAACCAGGAATAATCTGGAGAGAGACACAGACCTATGTGCTTCAAAGATGCAGCTGGAATTTTGGTTTGGTTTTGCCTTCATCCTCACCAGAATATTCCAGAGTCTGCAAAAGATGATCCGGCAAAGGCAGAGCACTTGGCTCAAGCTAAATCAAGTAAGAAGTCTCCTTAGCTAGGAGGTGAGAATGCTTGAGTTACTTGGGAATCATTAACTTCTAGAGAATTCAACCGCATAACAGCATCAAATGTTCTGGGTAATAGGAATAAGAAGATACCCCATGATGATGTTTTTCATTCACTTTTGAGGAAATTGTGGTATCTTTCCTCTGCTCAAGAACTACCTCATGCTGAATACTCCAAACCTTGCTTTTACAGGATTAAATTAAAATCCAAGAAAGGTGGAAGCAGTATGGTTTGCAACAGTACATCGTAGAGCATCAAAACACATGTACAGACCTCTATCCTTTTGTGTCAGAATTTGGGGTCGGACTCTATGAAACTTTTCTTAAGAGCTTTCTATTAATTTCTCCATCATCCAAGGGTGTGGCAGCTTGGGAACTTGTCACTCCCACATTCCTCCACTTCAACCCTCTTAAGAAGAGACTAGAAAACTGGAATCTTGGCTTGGCTCTCGTTATTTCAAAACTGAGGGTCTTTATGTACAGTACAATGTACTTCTGTATCAAAAATATAGTCCCACATGTTATGCAAGTCAAACTTTTAAAGTTTACCTTTGAATATGAAGAAAAGTAAATCCAGAACTGCAGAAAGAATGTTTTAGAGAGGTAAAAATTTTATAAAGGTAAAGTAAGGATTTGAGGTGCAAAAATTTCATCAGAGAGAGAAACAAAATGTGAAGAAGTCAACTTCTCCAATGTGAATGTCAATTAAACAGTAATGGCTATGTATTTTCAGATGTACTGTTCATATTTCAAGTTGCTGAATATTATGTGATTCCTGAAGAGTTAATAACAGATAATGGATTGGAAGTAATTTATTTCAGAAAGTTTTCTATATATATCAATTCAGGCTGCCATATCAAATTCACACTATTTACAGTTTATCAGTCTATCTTTAAAAGTCTATGAAGATAACAAAGCTCTTCATATTTAAAGACCCATATAAGATTCAAATGATTGTTAGTCCTTCAGAGAGTACAAGTGAAGTTAATTGAGAAATTTAAACACTGACAGCTGGGGGGGGGAGGGGAATAGAAATATTTCAGCCATTCTTTTGGCTGCCTTTAGCTAAAATATAATGCTTCTTAGAGTGTTCCATTATTTTTGTCAGGAGTGAACTTATGGAAGGAAGAATAAAATCTTCAGTGACAAATACCTAACAAACTTCTGGAGCCAAAAAAAACCCCAATGCCTGCCAGGGAACTAGAACAGAGGAGAAAATTAAAAGAAAAAGAAAATAGAGAGAAAAAAAATAATTAAAAAAATAAAAGGAGAAATTACACACAGGGAGCATAGTTAACCATTTGTAAAGGGAAAAGATGCAAGACTGGAAACCGGAAGTTAGTGGCAGACTGCCAAGGCAATGGTTACACCATCTGCAGCAGGGTCAGAAGTCAGAGCCATCCTTGAAAGAAAGCCCCATGGAAGATATCTAAACAGAATCAAGGAGGGCACTCCCTCCGCTTCGTGAGGATATCCAATATGCTGCTGACAGCCTTCCTGCCAGGGCTGCACACAAGCACGATATGCAGCAGCAATGTTGATCTGTGGTGGAGGAGCTGACCCTGCTCCCTCTTCACAAGGCACTGAACACATGCCATGCAGGTTGCTACTGACAGGCCCATGGGACGAGTTAAGGGCAGATGTGGTCCCAGAGCACTCCCTGCCCTCTGCTCTGGGATAAACCTGCTTCAGTGCCACACTGATAGTGGGACAAAATGGCACCAGCACACAGAGGTCTGCTGGCAAGCACAGGGCAACAGCCAATGCAATCTGGCTGCAAAAGACATTGCCTCGGGTCAAGTGATGTCTGGGGCATCAGGGAACACCTGCTTCTGTGGCAGCCATTGGGCACGTGTGCTACTCATGAATCTTCTCTGTTGGTGGCTGAGATAGATTTGGGGATTCTGAATTATTGCCAGGTTTTACGTGAACTGGGTTTTCTTTCTCCCTCCACCTCCTCCTGCATGCCCCCTTCCCCACCCCCCAAAAACCCAACAACACTAAAAAATATAAAAATTGAAAGAAGGTTCAGCATCCAGAAAACAGTGGACTCTGAATCGTGATCTCTGTTGATGGGGACAACAAAGAGAGTCCAGTCTCACCAGCACTTCAATTCATGATGTTTGAAAGCCAATTCTTTGGAAATACATCACCTTCCTTTTTTTTTATTTTCCTTCTTTCACCCTGCCCCTTTTTCTCTTCCCACCTCTCTCTCCCCACCCCCTGCACCCACCACCACCATTTTTCCTGGATTTTTTTCCTTGAGTGAATAACAATTCTCCTTGTTCCAATACATTTAGAGGATTTCTACAAGGACAGGTCTTGAAACATTTCTGTTCTAATAATCTCTTCCAGAAAGAATAGGGCAAAAGGTTAGCAAGAAATTATTGTCTAACGTGGAGTGTGCAATTACCATAACTTACAAGAAGAAGAAGAAGAAGAAAAAAAACAACCAAACCAAACAAACAAAAGGTCCACATTTTGGTGTGTTTGATTTAATGCCATCAGAAGTGTAAAGTTACATGAATAAATGGCTTCTTGTGTTAATTTAAATCAAGTTAAATCTTTCTTTTATTTTGTGCTAAAGTAAATTAAAATGGTGCCATTTTCAAGTGGTCTTGGAAAACTAAAGTAGAGTTTCTTGATAAAAAAATATATAGTGTTCCTACTGCTAGGTTATAGTGGGAGTTACTGGCATTAATCCAGTTCCCGGCATGAAAATTTAAGCTGCCTGTATAAGCACGGAATTTAGTGCTGGATCTTAAGGTTTTGGTGGCATGTTGCCAAAGATGTTATGTATTTAGCTGGGAAATTGCCTAGAAGTTAATTGAGAGGAAAACACTAATATACATCCTCTACCACCTTGAAAAATGTTATGGATATTCATATGTTGCTGATCCTTGATAAGAGATGAGTGTTTGCAATAAAGAATTAGTCTAAAATTGGTCCAAGAAAGTTAGTAGACTGAGTTTTTCAAGCCTCTCTATTCACTACATTCAAAAATATATTATTGTTTCCCCACTCTTTTCAATCTTGCTTGCATCATCCTCAAACAGGCCAGCTGTGGGTCACATTGTGACTGCAATTGTCTTTGGCTTGGGCAGAGCTGCGGGGTGAAACAGCTTTGTGCCACCTCCAAGTACCTGGTGAGCGGAATTCTTCCCCCCTTAAGTTCCCTGATGTGACAGTCCCAAAGCTTACAGTGTGTCTTCTTGTCTTATTACTACCTCCATCCATTAAGTCCTGAAAGCTCTGATTACAGAGTGGGCATTGACATTTAATGGCTTAAGAGCAGCAGATGATCATTTTCTTGCTATGCAACTACCCACACTGCACACTATCACCTAGCAGAACATCTGGAGCACCACGTGCCTGGAAAAGCCCCATTGCACTGGTAGTGAGACCTCAGCAACTTGGCTATTGCTCATATTGCCAGCAAAAAACAACAAAACAAAACAACTCAATAAGGGGTACTATGTCTTTAAACTGGACTGAGCTAGGCTGCAGCAGCAGATTTTAGAGGTTAATGATGACATCAGACAATAGGCTACCTTTTCAAGTAAGGAGGCTGGGAGGCAAAAGGCAGAGGAAAACAAAATTAGGAACTATGCTGAAATCAAACAAGGAAAAGGCTTTCTTCCAAATGTGACCAGCTGTCTTTTTGTACACCCACTGGATGCTCCTGACACACTGGATTAGAAGAGACATGAGCAAAGTAGAAACAATGACATTTTGCTACTGTATGAATTCCCTCTCCCTTCACTTAATCCTGTTCTTATTGAGGCCTTGTGCTGAAAGCTGATAATTTGATGGCCCCTGAATAAAGCCAGTAGCTTGAATTCCTGCCACCAGCCCCTTTATAATGAATAGGGCTAATGAATGCTAGTAGTGGTAGGAATATGTGACCAGCTGCATCAAGGCAGGTAATACAGCTCAGATTTAATTGGGAGCAGGTATGGGAAGGCTGTATTACTTTAATTGGTGAGGGGGTTTTCTAAATGGAAAGGACAAAGTATAATGGACAAAATGTGCTGTACAATAGCACTTAAGCCGGATTGTATGCATTCGTTAATCTGTTGAGGAATGAGGCAATTCTAAACAATTTTCTCAGTGAAACCAACTCCAGAAAGCTTGTCCCTTTGTTCTCCCTTGGGAAAATGCAGATTGAAACAGAAAATACCTTTACCGAGGCAATCATTTGCCACGTGTGGGAAAGCGGATACAGCTGTAAACTATGAAAGAGGGATCATTGTAGTACAATAAAGGATGGAAAAAGAGATAAAGCTGAGGATAAGAGTGGGCTTGTCACAGCATCCAAAGAAGGAATAAAGTGATGACATTTACAGACAGATGAGACTGTAAAGAGAACTCAGGACAATTTAGAGAGGAAATTTGATATTTAAAAGAAAGGGCTCTGATAATTAAAAGTAGCATTACATTAAACTGTTACGCATGTCATTAGTGACAGAAGGGAAATGACGCTTTTGAAAAGTTAATGATTCGCACAGACCTGCTCTTGAAAATTGTATGTAGTAAAGTTACTTGAACACAGCATACTGTATGCAACACAGCATAAATTTTCTCAGTGTTTCATAGTAGGAAATAAGAAAGTTATATGATATATGGAAGGTGTATTGTAAATACCATATGCCAATGTGTGTACAGTGTGGGTGTGTATGTGTAGAATCGTTGTATGCTGGAGGTCCAAGGTAGAGTTGAAAAAAAGTATATATAATATGTCAAAAATGCTCATTCTGTGGAATCTTGGAAAAGGCAGAGTGTCTTTTTCTCAAGGCAAGGTTCAACGTTTATTTTTGCCTTGTTTGTGTTTAGTTAGATCTGTCAACCTAGTGTGCCTATGGCAACAGAAGATGGCTGAAAGAGTAACCTCTAAAGGTAGAATGCATTTAAAGTGAAACAGCACAGAAAATACAGCCAATTTAGGTGACTGCTGTGTAACGGGTTAAGAGAGCATCTGTAACTGAGTTCTTCTAGCAGGGCTTTTTGCTCTGGATATTAATTACAGGTCAGAAAATGAGAAGGATTTATGTCCTTTAGAGTTCACGTAGCTGGGAGGAGAAAAAAAAACGAAGCTGAAAGTGAGTGTTGAATGGCTTTCCCAGGATCCCAGGTGGGTTCATGTAATGAATATCTGAAAAATGAGAAGAGTTCAGCTTTCTGTAATGGTTGTAAAGGCTGAATTATCTTACACTTACTATTGTTCGAAAGTAAAAGTCAATACACAAAGCTGCAGCTTATTTCAGAAATCCATGTTAGTGAGAAGTATTTTGTGCACCTCAACATTTTTTCATTTTTACAGTTAAGGATAGAATTTGATCTCAGGCTCACAAATATTCTATATATGTGTAAAGTAAATTCTAAATTAAAACTGATATGCAAGAGCAAATTATGAAATTCTAAAAAGGAGCATGAAATTAATAGTTATGCATTTGTGTGAGAAGGATGAAATATTTTTTCAGAAATCCTGTAGCTACCACTGTGTGGATTGTAGCAAAGTTTTCCTGAAAGTAGGTGAGGTACACATTAAAATAATCTATGACAGGAAACAAAATGCCACAAAGGACTACCTATGTGATGAGCTATCATTTCCTTAGCTCCCCAAATAAGATGTTTGAACAGTGACAGACACAGAAATACACATCTGGAAAATAACTTAGGTTTAAAAGAAAATATTACTTACAGAATCTGAGCACACTCCTTCAAAATCCTAAAAAATGTAATGATCAATCACTGAAAGGGTCCCTAAGATCAATTTTATGCAATAATCATGTTATTTCATATGTAGACTA
>JAAWVA010000055.1:49719-93562 GCA_015227895.2 Colaptes auratus
CAAAGTTGGTGAGGGTTTTGGAAGACAAGCCCTATGAGGAGAGGCTGAGGGAGCTGGTGTTGCTTACCTAGAGAAGAGGAGACTGAGGGTGACCTTATTGCTCTCTACAACTACCTGAAGGGAGGTTGTAGCCAGGCGGAGGTTGGTCTCTTCTCCCAGGCAGCCAGTACCAGAACAAGAGGACACAGTCCCAGGCTGCGCCAGGGCAGGTTTAGACTGGACATTAGGAGGAAGTTCTATACAGGGAGAGTGATTGCCCACTGGAATCAGCTGCCTGTGGAAGTGGTGGAGTCACCTTCATTGGAGGTGTTCAAGAAGAGGCTTGATGGGGTGCTTGGTGCCAGGGTTTAGTTTTTTAGTTTTGTTTAGGTGGGTTGTATTGTACTGTATTGTACTGTATTGTACAGTATTGTACTGTATTGTACTGTATTGCACTGTATTGTATTTAGGTGGGTTGGATTGGTTAATGGGTTGGACGTGATGATCTTGAAGGTCTCTTCCAACCTGTTGTTGTATTGTATTGTATTGTTTGTATTGTATTGTATTGTATTGTATTGTAAGAGGGACAAGAAGAACCTCCACTCTTTATTGGACCTGGAGGGTAACATTGTAACTAAGATGAGGAAAGGCTGAGGTTCTAAATACCTTCTTTGCCTCCATTTTCAACAATAGGCAGGAGGACTCCAGATAACTGGCCTCCTGAACTGGTTGATGGGGTCAGGGAGCAGTGTAGTACCCCTGAAATCCATGAGGAATTAGTTTGGGACATGCTGAGCCACTTGGATACTCACAAGTCCATCGAACCAGATGGGATCCATCCTAGGGTTCTGGGAGAGCTGGCAGATGAGCTGGTCAAGCCTCTCTCCATCATTTTCCACCAGTCCTGGCTCACTGGAGAGGTCCCAGATGACTGTAAACTGCCAATGCGATGTCCATCCACAGAAGGGCTGGATGGATAACCTGGAAACTACAGGCCTGTCAGCCTGACCTCATGCCAGGGAAAATTATGGAGCAGATCATCTTGGGGGCAATCACTGCGCAACTGAAGGATGGCCAAGGGGTCAGGTCCAGCCAACATGGATTTAGGAAGGGCAGATCCTGCCTCTCCAACCTGATCTCCTTCTATGATCAGGTGACCCACCTGGTGGATGTGAGAAAGGCTGTGGATGTAGTCTACCTGGACTTCAGCAAGGCCTTTGACAACGTTCCCCACAGCAAACTCCTGACCAAGCTGTCAACCCATGGCTTGGACCGCAGCACTCTGTGCTGGGTTAGGAACTGGCTGGATGGCCATGCTCAGAGAATGGTGGTGACTGGTGCCACATCCAACTGGAGGCCAGTCACTAGTGGTGTCCCCCAGGGATCAGTGCTGGGCCCAATCCTGTTCAATACCTTCATTGATGATCTGGATGAGGGGATTGAGACAATCATCAGTAAATTTGCAGATGATGTTTGGAGCAGGTGTTGATTGTTAGAGGGTAGAAGGGCTCTGCAGAGGGACCTTGACTGGCTGGACAGATGGGCAGAGTCCAACATGATGGCATTCAACAAGTCCAAGTGCCGGATGCTGCACATTGGTCACAACAACCCATGCAGCGCTGCAGGCTGGGGTCAGAGTGGCTGGAGAGCTGCCAATCAGAAAGGACCTGGGAGTTCTGATTGACAGCTGGCTGAACAGTGTGCCCAGGTAGCCAAGAAGGCCAATGGCATCCTGGCCTGCATCAGGAAGAGTGTGGCCAGCAGGAGCAGGGAGGTCATTCTGCCCCTGTACACCACACTGGTTAGGCCACACCTTGAGTCCTGTGTCCAGTTCTGGGCCCCTCAATTTAAGAAGGACATTGAGACTCTTGAGTGTGTCCAGAGAAGGGCAACGAGGCTCGTGAGAGGCCTCAAGCACAAGCCTTAAAAGGAGAGGCTGAAGGAGCTGGGATTTTTGGCCTGGAGAAGAGGAGGCTCAGGGGAGACTTTATTGCTGTCTACAACTACCTGAAGGGTGGTTGCAGCCAGGAGGATGTTGGTCTCTTCTTCAGGCAACCAATGACAGAACAAGAGGACACTGTCTCAAACTGCGCCAGGGGAAGTTTAGGCTTGCGGTGAGGAGAAAGTTCTTCAGAGAGTTGTTAGGCATTGGAATGGGCGGTCCAGGGACGTGGTGGAATCACCATCCCTGGGGATGTTCAGGAGGGGTGCCATGGTTTAGTAGACATGAGGTCTTGGGTGACAAGTTGGACTTGATGATCTTTGAGATATTTTCCAACCTTATTGATGCTATGATATTTGTGATGGGTTGAGGCTAACCCCCTCCCCACCACAGGCAAAATAAATGACTCAAACAGATTGCAAAAGTGATGGAAAGTTTAAATGGAAAGTGGTGAATGTTTACAGAGAGCCAGAAGCACAGTGACAAAAGAGATCCCAAAGCACAACCAGAAAATATCCTATCCCCACCTGAGATTACACCCAAGACCCCCAGGGCTCCTTCTTCCCCACCTCCACTCCACTGCTAGGCTAGTCTCAGCTGGACAGATCTGAGACTGCCCATGCCCTGACCTTGGGCCTAGCCAGGCCCAAGGCCAGGAGACATCTCCTCCAAGTTACCAGGAGACATCTCCCCAAAGTTACCGGGTGGCGGCGAGGGAAGAAAGAGAATGTGCCAGACCCCACGCTGGGATCTTATAGTGGTTCAGGGAATTATGGTATGAAATACCTGGCTTCCTGTGTCCACCCATTGGGCTGGACTTTTGGACACAGGAAGTACCCCTCGTATGAACATAGCAGAGGGCACCCAGCCCAAACTGCTACAATATTGAAATGACTTTTCAGTATCAACAGAATACACCCTAAAGTTAGGTTCTTGTGACATGCACTTTAGACAACCTACACTGACATCACGTAAAAGGGCGTCATTCATATTTTTGAGACAGATTTTCAGAAAAAGAAGGAAGCATTGGAAACACATGTACTACTAATACCTGTACAACAGAATGTTGGTTTTGTTTGTTTGTTTTCCTTTCTAAAATGAAGGGTGTATCTATAACTGCAGTGTAATACAATCAGAATTCTTATCATCAGGAATCAATAGCTCAGGTGAGAGGTCAGATTAACACAGATGTATTATTTTTTCCACAGCTATACAGGTTATCGCAGGACTGTGTACAGTCCCTCACATTTGATCCCTAATTCATATCCAGACACCCAAATGAAGCTTTGATGCTTTTCAGAATTGCTGAGCCCTCATCCCTTACTGACAAAAATGGAAGCTGTGTTGTCTAAATATTTATAACTCCTCTTTGACCTTGTCCCCGGATCTTTGCCCAATAATCCCATGCACTGGAATTTATTCACCATTCTACCTTCTGAGCACATTTGAACAGCTGCTATTCATTAGAACAAAAAAAAACAAAACCCCATAACCTATAATGTCAGTCTGAGAGGGATATCATTCCTTCTTTTCTCTATAAATGAATTATTTCCTAAAATATATGTATGTCTGGCCCAGGCCCAGGACTTGTATTAAGTTTTATATGCACAGAGATATTATGGCCTTGAAATCCAATATTCTTTGCCCTACAGGGTGAGAAAAGTGAGCTTTATCCTGTTTGTACAAGAGTATATGCAGAAATCAATCCATTTGTTGTAGAGGCTGGAATGAACTTGGAGTGTTTCCATGTAATAATGTTCTTATTAAAAAGTTTCTGTATATAATTTTTTGAAATCTTTTGCATATAGCAGTTTTGCTTTTCAAGCTTTGCTTTAGAGTTCTGCATTGTTGGATCCTAGGCAATTAGTCCAGATACTATTAATGCAAAATTAGCATAGGTTTAACCAATTTGACTCCTGTACTCTTTAAGAGCTCAGAATTTTCATAGATAAATAAAGAGGGGGAAAAAAAGATCCATATTAGAATTATATAAAACACCTACCCCAAATAGCCACCCACCAGCTTCCTATAATATTATATTATTAATTAAAACCAAGACAAGGATTTGTTGTTACTGGTATAATCATAGTTGCTTTGCAACTGGAGGGTAAAAAAACCACTGATCCATAATCAACTGAGTAGCTTTCAAAACTCAATGAACATCTATGATCAGGGCACAATTCATTTATCCAAACATAAAGGTTTTGTGCCAGCTGAGATTCCTTAGAATACCTGCGGTAGTTTAGCCCACCAGCATTAACAAAACCTGGGCTCACTCAATTGGGGAAAGCAAATGGAAGCTATATTAACAAGCAGTAACTACACTCTACAATGGAATGCAATGAATATGTACAAATACACAGTATTTACAATATTATACAGGTATTTACAATCAGAACACAGCACAGAAACCCCCTGATGGGGAAAACTGCCTCACTTCCCCTAACCTCCTCTCCCCCCCACCCTTTCCTCCTTTTAATTAGAAGCTAAGAGAAAAAGATTTTAGAGAGTTTGAGCTCTTATCTCAAGGTTAGTCTGATAAGATTCTCCCAGCTGAGCAGAGCTGAAAGCAGCCTCAGCAGCCAGAAGAAGGGGAAAGGAATGAAGAAGAATGTGAGATTGTTAGAACACATCCCACACATCTGACCAATAAAATTAGTTTACAAAAATCTCTTGTTTTCCTTTTTACACCCAACTGTGGAGTTGCTTATGCTTCTTCACTCTTCTGCTTGAAAATATGCAGTTAACTTTTAAAGGCATAGTCTGAAAATGTCATAGTACCTGACATAATCAAAAGGGACCAGCAGGTACAACATAGGAGTCATCTGAAGGCTGGGAGGAATACTTTATAGTGTCTTGGGTGCCTCTAGACTTCTCTATTTAGGCACCTGAATATTATATTTTTATTTAGAAATTAAATAATCTATTTAGCTATATCAGAACTTTTAATGTCAAGAACGAATAATTTTGAAGACTAATGCAAATAATCTGATAGTCATAGTATCTTTAACACTCAGAGTTCTGAGTGCATATGCTCTTTGAGTAAAAGGGCCAGACTGTCCTGTTTATGTCAGCATGTGCTGCATAGCTATGATAGAGCCCTGAACTAGATCCAAACTTAGAATATTCTAACAATATAATAAAACCAGGAAAATCTTACTGCAATAACAGTTCTCTAGAAGAAACAGATTTTTACTGCAGACAAGGAAGAATAAAGGTAGTGCAAAAAGTTAAAAAAAAAAAGGTAATGAGGAGACATATTTACATATTTGGTTATGACAAATGGCAAGTAGCCATCTGTTGGTGTTCTTTTTGCATCTTGGAGGAAGTACAGCAAAGGCAAGTCAGTTCTTATAATTTTCTTTAGTTCTGCCAGAAAGCATTTTTTCATGCCTTGCAAGTTTTTCCCTTTTTTACCCCAAACTACTTGCCATCTGGGAATTTGTGGCTGTGAACAGTTAAATATATATTATTTTTTCACTTGAAATGAAGGTTTTTCAATAAAGTGATGGGGTTCCGCTTTTGGGTGGAATGTGGCAAGATGAATATGTGCAATTGTTGGTGCTGAAACATTGGCTCTGAAGATGGAGTTGGGAGTTTTGTCCAGCTCCAGAGTTTTGATTTTATGGCAAATGATTAAGCAATAATTAATAAAATAGAAGACAAAAGATCTTTTAATACTTCCATGACTTCTTTCATTAATATTAAATTAATTTCACAATACACTTCATGAGATTAGGGACAGGATACCAACCATCTCCCCTCTAAAGTGGCTGGTTATCATATCACTGTAGAGGCACAGCTGAAGTTGTTCTAATGAGTTGGCATGGACAGAGTCAGTGCATGCAAATTACCATGATTCTAAGCCTTATACTTGAGTTTTATAGTGACACAAAATTCCAAAGATGGATAATTAAATATCTTGGGAATATTTACACTACACTATAATTAGAATCATAAAAATCAGTCTTCGAATGTTTAAGGTCCCTTCCAACCCAAATCATCAGCTGGTTCCAATCCCCCATCACAGGCGGGGACACCTTCCATTAGATCAGGTTGCTCAAAACCCTACCCAGCCCAGCCTTGAACATTTCCAGGGAGGGAGCCTCTACAGCTTCTCTGGATATCTCATTACAGTGTCTCACCACTCTCATAGTAAAGAAATTCTTCCTAATATCTAATGTAAATCTACCCTCTTTTAGTTCAAATTTGTCCCTTCTTATGGTATTGCTACACTCCCATTGTTGCAACACTACGTGCCCTTTAGATGTGTCTTGAATCACCTGTTCAAATCCAGATCTCTTTCAGCAATTTAGATTAAGAAATAGTTGGTTTTGGAGAACTACTCTGTCTGCATATTGCTTCATTTTCAGCATAGTACCTCAGTTAAAATGGATCTCTATTCTGGCAGATACATAACAGAACTGTTTGAGCAGGGGAATGAACCCACCATCAGGTCATGGCTCTGGAATAATGTTCAAGCAGTTTCTGAGCACTCTCCAGGATTTAAATGCCTGTTTGTCTTCTGATCTCTGTTCTTTCCTCTATCAAGTTAGTTGTCAAGATATTTTTGGGCTTTTTTTTTTTTTCTGCTCCACTTTGGCATGACTTCAGGTCTGCCTACCTATCTCTTCTCTTACACTGTCTGTTTCACTAATCTCCATTGCTGGCTCATCTTCAAACACTTTATTTCTTTGCTTCTGTTCTTGTGCTGCTGTGCATGACTATGTAGAATTACAGAATTCTTAACTTCATTCTCACCTATTTTCACTCTGCCATGCTTCAGTCAAGCATCGCCTCTTGGCAGGGTGATATTTGAGGCCTTCACATATGGGAGAGCGGCAAGGGAAGACAGCAGCAATCAATGTGATTGATAAGCACGCTTCCACTTTATTGCCCGGATACACAGCTTATATAGCATCTCAGCTAAATATGCACAAGCGTCACTATTCTATTGGTCTCTGACTGAAGGCAACATTATAATATCCAGCCCACCTGCAATTAGGTCTGTGTACAATATCAAAGGCTCTGTGTACATTCCCAGAAAACTCCCTTCTCACTAGCTCTTCCTTTCCCATCCAATTATCTTACCTAGCTCTTCCTTTCCCATCCAGTTATCTTATAAACACACAGCTGCGAGAACAGCTACGAGGCCATAGTGACCTTGCTGCTTCAGCAAGTCAGCTAACTATGAGCAGTAAACAACAAGATGGAGTAAGGCCTACACATTCTGCTCAAGTAGCTGTTCCACAGAGACATGTCCCTTAGATTTAAGCCATTCTCCAACATTCACACCTCACTGTCTTTAACCTCTCTTGTGCTCTCTTCTATTTCTGCAAAAACCACTGATTTATCTTTTAAAGATTCTGTGCAAATGCAGGGCAATCTTTTTCTCTCTGTCACAATACCTCCACATTTTTACCCTCTACCATTTTATGGTGGGAGTTCACTGTTGTCACATTTTCAGCCTTGCGTTCGTTAAAACATCCATGTATTTTCCACCAGGGAATGGACTGACACATGGGCTTATTTTGCCCCAGGTATAGAATTTGCTGCTTGTCCTTGCTGAACTTAATGGGTTTCCAATCAGTCCAGACCTCAAGTTTGTCATGGTCCTTGGACTGAAGATGTTTAGTTTGGCAGGTCAGATACTTCTCTTTATTTAGCACCATCCCACAGATTTGTTGATGATGCCCTGAGCTAGTGTACCAACAGGAAACTGCTTTCTTCCTTCATTTAATCTCATGCTGTCAGGCTCCTCACCTCAAGAGATGAATTTACTATTTGAAGTCTCAACAGCTGCAGATGGTTCTGATCCTTACTTGAAAAGGAGAAAAATCTGTCTGACCTAGTTTTCCACCCACATGCACCTGTTCTAATAGAAATCCTATTTGCATGTCTAGATTTCCAAAGGAACTGTCTGCCAGCATCCTAGTTTCTCTATCCCATAACAAATTATCCACTGGTTGAATTTTTGCTTTATTCATTTTGCCAAAATATACCAAGACTTTTGTAACATTTAAATAAATTCCCTTTGGAATAATGTGAAATTGTTGTTGGTTTTCAGATCCAAGATTATGCCTTATCCAGTTTAGAGAATTGAAGCTGTTTATGCAATTTGGATCCAGCTATGAGTTTAAACCCTGAACCCTGAAATAGTAGAGGCAGGACAATGACTTCCTTTCAGTCAGCTCTGAATTAACTTCAGAGTAGGGAGCAGGACTGCAAAAGAAACAAGCACTCACTTTGGACCTTTAGCCAGCAGCTGAAAGCACCCACAGGCTCAACCCACAGGCAAATGTAAATTACCATAACTACTTGTGGAAATACAAGTTAAGAAAGAAACCTTACATTCAGTCTGGATTTATTTGGTGAAGAACAAGAAAATCCTAGAGTTCAGTCAACTTTGTCAGGAAGAAACCAAAATATCCATGAACTTGGGTACTTCAAAACTCACTAAAGACCTGTGTGCTACTGAGATATTGCGAAGAACTTTGTGCATATACAGGAGACTCCTCCGAAAGGAACAGATGCTCAGACACCAGAGCTACCCTTACATTCCCTCCTGCAAGGGCAGCATGTTGACACTGATAAAGGGATGTGGGAGAAGACATGAATACAACAGAAGAATGGGAATGGGGTATGTTGGACTTGTTTTCTTTCCCCTGTGCCAGAACACCTTCCCCAGGCTGCCTCTCCCTTCTGAGTAGGTTGGTTTGGCTGCTAAACAGCTTCAGGTTAGAAGGAGATTGATTCCTTTCTATGCTGTGCCAAGTGCCAGCTCAACCCTGGTCAGGAGCCAGCTTTCTATGTCTCAGCACCCTTGGAAGATGACGTTACAGCTTAACACTCTTATTTTATCCACTTCAGTTTTGGAAAAGTGAACTTTTAAGCTTCCTTTTCCTGATGAGGGTATTTCTTACCCACAAGATTGTTAGCTCTAATGACTGTTTTCTTTTGTTTGCACTTGCCAGATGTGAAACATGTTTTGATCTGTTTTCTCATTATGAAAATGCTTTCATTTACAATGCCCAGCAGGGAGACAGATGATTAAGTTTGTGGGTGGAATTGATTTATTTATTTTTGAAAGTGATTACCAAAATCAGCAAAACAAAAGAGATTCTTTCAAAGGTCTGCTCCCAAATATTGAAGGTCATATTTTCAAAAATTACTTGAACACATTCCTGCCTTCAAGTATATAAAAGATTTTAGTGACAGCCATTTTCATTTACTTGACACTTTCCAGTTACAATGAGGAAGTGGGTTTTGCTCTTTTATTTTTGCCGTTACTTTGTTCCTTAAACAAATGTGTTACCCTTTTTCAAGTCCATATTTGAGGACAAAAATACACAGCCATGTTTGTCATTAAATCCTAATAAAGAAATTAATTGAAACTCTATCAGAAAAAATACAAAAGATAGTTTCACTGGGCTGGGCACCATAAACCAGATACTTTCCTTTGCATTATGGTCTAGACAAGTGGTTTGTGCTTGTGGTGGAAAACTGGCTGGCAGACTACATGCAGAAGGTGTTGGAAAACAGTTCTTTTTCAAACTGACAACCTGTCACTAGCAGAGTCCCCTAGGGATTTATACTGGGCCCTGCTTAATATCTTCACAAGTGATCTGGATGATGAGATCAAGTGTACCCTGATGAAGTTTGTTTGTGATACCAGACTGAGTGGGGAAGTAAACATTTTATAAGAGAAAGCCACCATGCAGGAAGACCTGGAGGGACAAATGGGTTAAGAAGAGCCTGATGAAGTTCAACAAAGATAAATATAAGGTCTTGCACCTGGGAAAACATCATCTAGACATGCATCACAGGCTGGGATCTACCCAGCTGTAAAACAGCTCTATGGAAAGGGAACCTGGTGGTCTTGATGTACAGGAAGTTTAATATGAGTGAGCAGTGTGCTGCAGCAGCAAAGAAAGCAAATTAGACACTGGTTTGCATCAACAAGTGCATCACACACAGAGATACAGAAGTAATTATTTCATTCCACTGAGTGCTTGTCAGACCACACCTGGGATACCATATTGAGTTTTGATCCACACTCTACAAAGAAGGATGTAGATAGGCTGGAGAGGGTCCAGAGAAAATCCAAAGATAGTCCCAGGACTGGAAACCCTGCCATGCGAGGAAAGTCTGAGAGAGTTAGGTAGGGCAGACTACCACCATGTTCCAGTATTTAAAAGCTGTCTATAAAGAATATGGATATTCCCTTTTTACAAGGAGTCACATAGAAAACATGTAGCGTAGTATGTACAAGTTACTCCTGAGGAAATTCCAACCGGACACAAGAGGAAATTTCTCAACAAGGACAGTCAACCATTGGAATAATCTGATGACGGAAGTGGTGGGATCACTGGTTGATATGACCAGTAAAAGGCTATTTAATATTCAATAAGTGGAGTGATTGATAAAAATGTTAATAATTTTATTAATCATAAAAATGCCATGAAAAATGTTAAATAAAACCTATTTACAGGTTCAAAATGTTCAGTCGTGGAACAAATACTTAACCGGCAGGAACAAGTAACAATTTAAACAATATGTACAAAAATCCAGAAACAACAAACAGTACTTTAAACTGTAAAGAAAAAGGAACATTGGTCATGAAGCCAGCAATTGCCCACAATGTGGGAGCACTCCAGAATTCCCTAGGGCAACAGATCTTCAATAGATGCTTATAAAAATCAGATATTGTAATTACTCACTGATCCTGATACCTCGTGGCACATGTGTGACCGGTTGAGGCTGTGTCTTTAAGAAAGAGACAGTTGCTGAACACTCTGGCTGAATGTTTTTAATATTTGAACAAAAACAAGATAGTCTAAACTAATTTCATTGGTAGATTTTAGGGTGCAGTTTTGAGTTTGGGTTCTGTTGGTTCAGTCTGTGTCTGGTCTGGGTTCAGTCTGGGTGCAGTCTGTGCTTCTCTGTCCTGTGGGCTGGACGGCTTCTCTCTTTCTGATGCAGGAACGGCCTTGAGTTAACAGCTAACCAGATAAGAACACTAATTCTTGCATGTGCTTTTTGAGCTAACAGAATTTTTCTTCCTTAATTGCCTTTCTCTCTCTCTCTAACCCTTTTGGGAAAAAGGGGAGGTGGGGAGGGAGAGAGGGGGGTTCAGGGAACCCCCCTGGCCAGCTGGAGGGAAAAGGCTTTTTCTGCATTGTGTTCATTGTTGTGTATTTCTGTATATATTGTAAATATTGTATAATTGTGTACATATTCATTGCATTCCATTTCTGCCTGTAAATATAGCTTTCATCTGCTTTTCCGACTGAGCTAGCTGTGGTTTCTTTCCCTGTGTGTGGGGAGGGAACTTTCTCACCCCACCACAACATGTTAGGATTTAAACAAAACCAAAATGGCGTTGACCACATGGAAGCTGCAGGAGCACAGTTTCGTTTTCTGTTGGTGTCTGCAGCTTATTGCTGAGACAGGATTTACTCCCAAAGGCTTTGTAGCTGAAAGCTTTCTAGAAAAGAGTTTCCTCTGCTGCAATCCTTTTGCAGCGGTGCTCACTTCTTGCTCCAATCAAACAAAACTGTCCTGGGGACTCAGCTCCTCTGAGGTTTCACCTTTTGGCCCGGCAAGACACATCTGTCTGCTCCCGGGCTTTACAATGCTAAAATAGCGAAGGGTCTTTGCTGTCCTGTCTGGGTAAACTGAAACACAGTTTGGCTTTCAAGCGAGGCTTGCGGTTCCTTCCATAGTGTGGACAATTGCAAGGCAAGGCTCTGGCTCTCTGGGCTGGTACTTATAGATTTCCTGAGACAATAATGGCCAGTGACATCTCAGATTGAGGGACAAAACCCTGACATTGTAATCTATAGAAAGGCTTCCCTCCAAATGTGGCCAAAACATGCCCACCTGGCTCACTTGGGCTCCAAGAAATGTTCAGACATGCCTGGGCAATGAAATCCCAGACCTGAGAAGCCTGAAAAACCAGACCTACTAGCTCCTGCCTCTTTGTCTGGCTCAGAGCATTTTTGAGGCTTTTTGTCCCTTTGGGACAATCC
Organism: Colaptes auratus; assembly: GCA_015227895.2. Lineage (NCBI taxonomy): Eukaryota > Metazoa > Chordata > Aves > Piciformes > Picidae > Colaptes > Colaptes auratus. Next base: position 61,672 of record JAAWVA010000055.1, read on the forward strand.
TCAACTTTGGGCACATAAGATTCAGCTGGACAAGGGTGCTTAGCTATTTTATCTAGACCATGCTGTCACCAAGAAAGGTTTGTTATGATCGTACGGAGGTTATTAATATTTAATAGGTAGAACTATTAATAATAGCATTAATAACTTTATTAATAAAACCTATTTACTGGTTCAAAATATTTGGTTGTGGAACAGATACCTCACCAGTAGGAACATGTAACAATTTAAACAATATGAGCAAAAATCCAGAAACAACAAACCGTAATTTAAACTATAAAGAAAATAAGAGAACAACATCAGCAACATGCCAGAGATTGCCCACCAAGGGGGGGGGGGGGGGCGCATTAGGGGGTAGTGGGTTAACACCCATCCTGGAAGCAGAAGTTGGAGAGGGCTTGTAAGAGCATTGCCCTCCCTGCAGGGGGTTTTCCCCTGGGAAACTAAATTAGTCTGTTCCACTCCCGCTCCCTGCCCAGCAAGGCTATAAAAAGGAGGATACTGCAGCCATTAGCTCTCTTGGCCCCCTGCCTTTTGCCTGGACAAGGACTGCCACTGGTTCCCCTGCTTCTCCGCCACGTGGTCCTCCCTGCTGTACCCACACCTTTGAAAAGAACTGGTTTTGTATTTCATATATCTTTTTTTCCTATCCATCCTTGTTCCTTACCCTTGTGAACCCTACCTGTTACTGTTACATATATATATATGTATATATATATATACACACAGAGTGTTTAAAGAAAATTCTTTACCTCTCTACTTCCAAGCTGAATCCAAATTATTTCTTAGTGGATTTGCTTCTTTCCTTTCTTTTCCTCTCTATTGGGAAAGAGGAGGGGGATGCAGGGCAGGGATTCTCAGCCTGGCCCCCATCTGAGCTCTTAAGTCCAAGTTAAAGCTCAAACCACCAGGGGGGAACTCTAGAACTGTCTAGGGCAACAGACCTTTAACAGATTGTGACGGTTTTAGGCTACACCTTTAAGAAAGGGACAATTACTGAAACACTCTGGCTGAATGTTTTGGTTTGAAAAGGAAAACAAAGATAATTCTAAACGAATTTCATTGGTAGATTGGTAGAATGCAACTTTAAATTTTAGTTTTAGTTCAATTTGAGTCTCAGTCAGTCAGTCTCTGTTTGGAGTCTGAATCTGAACATCTGCTGTTTCTCTTTCTGAGCTTGGTGCTGACCTTCAACTAACCATATCACAGTATCACTAAGGTTGAAAGAGACCTCGAAGATCATCGAGTCGAACCTGTCACCACAGACCTCATGACTAGATCATGGCACCAAGTGCCACGTCCAGTCCCTTCTTGAACACCTGCAGGTGTTGCTGTAGCACATACAGGGTTTATCTCCAAAGGCTTCATAACTGAAAGCTTTGTAGAAAAGATCTTGCTGCCGAGGCTTGCAGGGTTTGTTGGCTTTGTAGCTTTGCCTGTTTTGGAGAGGTTCTTCAGCTGCAATCTTCTCAGCAGTGCTTATGGCTTCTTCCAATAAAACCAAACTGTCCCAGGGACTCGGCTCCTCCTGGTGTTCATCTCTTGGCTCAGCAAGACACCTCTATCTGCTCCTGGACACATCTGTCTGCTCCTGGGCTTTACAATGCTTACAGCGAGGGGTCTTGCAGTCCATCTGGGTAAACTGAAGCACAGCTCGGCTTCCAAATTGCAAGACAAGCAAGGCTTGTGGCTTCTCCCAGAGTTTGGACAATTGCAAGGCAAAGCACTGGCCAGTGACAGCAAACAAGAGATAAAACCCTTACACTTCAACTTGTAGAATGAGTTTTCTCCAAAGGTGGCCAAAGGCACATACACCTGGCCTACTTGGACCCCAGGGCATGTTCAGACAAGCCTGGGCAATGTGGGCAATTTCCTGAAAACCAGACCTGCTGGCTCCTGCCCCATTGTCTGATTCATAGCACTTTTTAGGCTTTTTGTCCCTTCAGGACAAGGTTGGGCTAGATGATTCTTGAGTTCCTTTCCCATAAGGTATTCTGTAGTTCTATGATTCACAATTTTACAAGTCTTCTAAACCATCAGGTATTTTGAATGAACCTGGGCAGCATTTGACTCAAATGTCAAACTCATTCTTTCTGTAATTTTTATATCATTTATTGTTCATAACAGAAAACATAAAAATGTCTTCCAATTGAAAGACAGGAGTACTGATAAAGGCTTTCCAGCTTCTGATGTGGAGCATTCAAAATAAATGATAGTTTTTTCAAATAGGCCTGCTCCTGTTAGCAAGATAATTTTTTTATAATTGTGCTGCAATAATTACCACTCTTTCATTGCTTCCCCCCAAAATTAAAACATGGGGCATTTTTGTATTTGCAGAGCCAAAACTTAATGTCCAAGGTTCTGCTAAATAAAAATACTTCCTGGCTCATTCCATCTCAGCTAAATATGACAAGAGAGTCATTTAAGTGTATCAGAATAAAAACTCCCCGCATAAATTTACAACAGTTAATTACAGTATTGGAAGATGTTTCTGAGGTCTTCCCAAACTGCATGATTCTGTGAATCTATAGAGTGTGGGAGTTTTAGGCTATACCTTTAAATTTTTTCACAGATTTTGAGCACAAAACAAGTAAAAATATAAATAAATCACTACTGAGTGTGAAAATGAAAATAAGGACAATTCTAAACAGAAATAAAAAGCACCTGTTGATTCCAGAACTTGCCAGTATGGAAAACAGACAGAAGTAAATCAAGTAGAATTGAAATCAATACATGTTAGGTAACTTCAACATACTCTGGTAATAACTAGAATAAACAGATAGATTTTTAAATTTTGTTCTTGTGTTGCTTGAAAATTTTCAATTTTTGGGCTACTCTTACATGATTTTGAAGAATCCCATAGAAGAATCTGTTTAACATTCAACTCTCAAAGCAAAATTCTACTGACAGCAACATGATTCTGGCACTGCTGTCTTGTTCCAGAGTAGTTTGCTTTTGTTTAATGAAAATATAAATACAATAATATGATTAGTGGTTAGTTAATTAGTGGTTAATGTAAATCACCTGCTAATTAAGCGCATTTACCATAAAGACTGAGAGACAGATATACAAAAGCTTTGAACTCTTAAAGGCCAACCACTACATGGGATTAGCCTTTGTAAGGTATGCAGTCTGCACTCAGAGGCAGAATACCACAGGGATGATGAAAGATGAATGGTTTTGAATTGAAGAGCTGATTTGATTAAAGGATCATACTTAGCTTTTAAAGTTCTAGTCCTGGAAAGATATTATACATCTACTCAGTGTTGAGCATTGAGATATCCCCATTAGTTCAATGTATGTTCTTACATATAAATTTTCTAATTCTTAATTTTGTCTTTGGCTTGTTAAGAAAAGTGAATAAATCAAGTCTTTTCATTAGGTGTGGTCTTCTCTATTGCTAAGCATTAAGCTGTCCATTTTCAGATCAGATTTATTGGCAGAGTTAGATGAGAAGATCCTCTGCAAATGATAAAGAACTGGCATTTTCAGTATTTTCATGGGCACAGTTCCATTAACATGATATCCTGATTACAGCTGTGTTTAGGGATGTTATTAAACACAAATAATTGCTGCTAAAAGCTTCATGTGGACCTCGACAGGCTGGACAGATGGGCAGAATCCAATGGCATGAGATTTAACACATACAAGTGCCGGGTTCTGCACATTGGCCACAATAACCCCATGCAGTGCTACAGGCTGGGGTCAGAGTGGCTGGAGAGCAGCCAGGCAGAGAGGGATGTGGGGGTACTGGTTGATAGTAGGCTGAACATGAGCCTGCAGTGTGCCCAGGCAGCCAAGAAGGCCAATGGCATCCTGGCCTGCATCAGGAAGAGTGTGGCCAGCAGGTGCAGGGAGGTCATTCTGCCCCTGTACACTGCACTGGTTAGGCCGCACCTTGAGTCCTAACTGGGCCCCTCAGTTTAGGAAGGATGTTGTCTTGCTGGAGTGTGTCCAGAGAAGGGCAACAAAGTTGGTGAGGGGTTTGGAAGACAAGCCCTATGAGGAGAGGCTGAGGGAGCTGGGGTTGCTTAGCCTGGAGAAGAGGAGACTGAGGGGTGACCTTATTGCTCTCTACAACTACCTGAAGGGAGGTTGTAGCCAGGCAGAGGTTGGTCTCTTCTCCCAGGCAGCCAGTACCAGAACAAGAGGACACAGTCCCAGGCTGCACCAGGGCAGGTTTAGGCTGGATGTTAGGAAGAAGTTCTCTACAGAGAGAGTGATTGCCCATTGGAATGGTCTGCCCGTGGAGGTGGTGGAGTTACCTTCATTGGAGGTATTCAGGAGGAGACTTGATGGGGTGTTTGGTGCCATGGTTTAGTTGTTTAGGTGGGTTGGATTGGTTTATGGGTTGGACACAATGATCTTGAAGGTCTCTTTCAACCTGGTGTATTGTATTGTAGAGCAAATAATGGTTAAAAAAAAAAACAGTTTGAGATTAGTTGGGTAGGAAAGATACTGGCAGACCCTTTGAATTGAATGCTATGGAATTTTCTACAGAAGTGAGCCAGAAATCCTGAAGACTGTTTGCCAGCATCTTTGGGTTTAAAAATAAAGTTCCTGAATGCAATTTATGTAGAGAGGAATTTACTTAGTTGTTGAATAATTCTCCAGTTTTCAATACAATTCACCATTTAGTGCATGCCCAGTGAATACAAGTACCTTGCTTGGATTTCAGACAAAATCTCTGGTTTACTGGTTCTACTCTGGTTTACTCTGGTTTTATAGTAGGTAAGATTATTTTCTTGGACTGTTTTTGGCAAAATTGATGAAATAATTGCTAATGTCATCAGTTCACTACCTATAAAGAAAATACATTTTAATAAGTAGTTTCAAAGTGGAGGAACCCTAAGTAATTACATTAAAATCTGTAGCTTTGGAGCTCATTTGTCTGCTTGGTGGTCTTCCAAACTATGCAAGTGCATCAGCAGTTTTATAGCATCTCTGGAATTCACACTCTCACTTTTATGCTGTTGCTACATGCTCACTTGTACAAACCATGTAAGAAAATCTCCTAAGGGGCTGAGCTAGCTGTTGGTAGCTCTATTAGACAGGGAGGTTACATCAGATTTCCAAGAAAGCATGTATTACCTGTACTATAGAGATGGAAAGAAGAACAAAAAGATCAGATCTAATTTAAATTAACAGCTTTCTTCATATTCTCAGGTGTAGTTAAACATTACTCTGTATTTTCTTCTACTTCAGAGATCTCTGCTTTGGATACTTTTTTGGTCCCCACTGCTTTGGGCTTGAAATGTTAGGATGTATTTCCTGTGACTGACAAAACTCTTGGGCTAAGAGCTAGGTGCAGTATTGAAGCCACATCTGTGAACAGCATTTCAAGAAATATAAACAATATTTCACATGCTAAGGTGCAAAGAGTATGAACATGATTATGAACAGTTCAATAACAATATGAGAAACATTTGTTAAAGTCATTGCCTTATCAAAAGTATTGAACAAAACATCTACACCCATAATAATTGGCATGATGTCATTTCAGATTTTCTTACTGTCTTGAAGGGACAAAGCCTCAGATATGCCTTGAACCAGACAATGGAGCAAGAGCCAGGAGGTCTGTTTTTTTCAGGAGATTGCCCACATGCCCTGGGGTCCAAGTGGGCCTTTGGCCATGTTTGGAGAAACTGATTCTATAGGTTAAAGTTTCAGTTTTCTAGCTCTTCATCTTTGTTGTCACTGGCCATCATTGTCTCGGGAAATTTATAAATACTAGCCCAAAGAGTGAGTGACTTGCCTTGCCTTGTCCAAGATCTGGGAGAGAAGCTATGAGCCTTATCCTGAAAGCCTGAAAAGCCAAACCTCACTTGCCTTGCAATTTGGAATACATGCCGTGCCACAGTTTACCCAGGAAGACACACGTGTCCTTCACAGTAAGGCATTGAAAATAAAAGTCAGGAGCAGACAGAGGTGTCTTACTGGGCTGAGGGATGAACCCTGGAGGAGCCAAGACCCCGGGACAGTTTTGTTTTATTGGAAGAAGCAACAAGAACTTCTGTGAAGACTGCAGCTGAAGAACCTGTCTGTAACAGTCAAAGCTACAAAGCTGATGAGCCCCGCAAGCCTCGGCAGCAACCACTTCTCTACAGAGCTTTCAGCTACAAAGCCCTCAGAGATAAAAACTTTCCACGTCTGTGCTACAGGAAGAGGCTGCAAGAGCCAACAGAAAGTGAAACTGTACTCTTTCATCTTTCACCTTTTTGACACCATTTTGGTTTTGTTTAAATCCCCGCAACGTGCTGCATGGTACTGTGACCTGTGGATTATAAATGTAGCAACTGAATGTACTGGACTAAAGTGACTTGATGTGAGTGACCCAGAAAATCTAATTTTTTATAAGCATCTGCTAAAAGGTCTGTTGCCTTAGGAAATTCTAGAGTCACTCTCTTGTGGGCAAAGCTGGCATGTTGCTGATATGTTGATTTTGGTTTTTTGTGGGGTTTTGTTTGTATGTTTGTTTTTTTCTTTACATTTTAAATTACTGTTTGTTTTTTCTGGTTTCTCTTGCTGATACTGTTTAAATTGTTACATGTTCCTGGTGGTGAGATATCTGTTCCACAACTGAATATTTCAAACCAGTAAATGTGTTTATTAATATTTTATGCAAGATTTTAATTAATAAAGTTATTAATATTTTTATTGATAGTTCCATATATTACATATTAATAACCATAATCACTTACAAAACCCAACTTCTTTTGTAGACCAACTAAGAGAACTTTCAGTTGGGTAGAATTAAAACCCAAACTGGACAGCAGAATGAAAAGGTTGCCATTGTCAAAAAGAGATAAAAAATCTACTAAGACAATGCATATTGGCACACAGAGATGACTTTTCTGTCTTTCCTTGAAATTTCTAAGAGTAATTTAGTCTTAGCACTTTATTTACAAAATCTACACTTCAGTTGTGCATCTGTTGAACTTGCAGATTCAGCCAGAATGTTAGAATAAGCTTAATTTTAAATGACATCCACTGCTATTATCTGTAATATTTTCTTCTGTAACAGAGACTAATAGAAAATTTATTATAGAAAAAACATTTCTTCAGTGAGCAAAGTACTTTTTTTACTCCAGTAGTACTTTTCTCTGCATTATACAAACTCTTTAGTATTTTCTATGAGAAAAATATCACACAATCATTTATCACAGAGCTAGTCCAGTCTCTGCATATTGTTTCTGGCCTGTTGAAGTTCAGCTTGCAAGAGTTTAATTGGGACTGAGGAAAACTAGAAAGCTCCACATTTCTGCAACATTCTCCTTTCAAACATTTCACTGTTTCTCTTCTTCTGTGTGAAATAAAGAAATGGCTTAATTATTAGCAGTGTGCTTGTATCTGCTTCTGTTATTCCAAATCAATTATCATTAAATTAGCCAATGTGAAAACACAGAAGCCAATGTGGAGGGAAGGACTGGTCTTGTTTAAATGAATGTGATTTTTGCCAGTGGCTTCACTACATGTATCATTTAACAGAAAAATTACTCTCCTGAAGAGTTTATCATATTAGAATAATCTTCCTCCTTTTTCCTTTTCATATGCCATTGACACATCCAAACCCATCCTTGATGTGGGATGAAAAGAACTCAGCCCCCAGGTGGACAAAAGAAACTTGATCCATGTGGGCAGAGGGAGAAATCTGGTTTTCCCCCTCCCAGGAGGAGAGGTCCCCCTGGGTCAAAGGTGGTCTATTCCACTCATCCTTCCTGTCCAGCAAGCCTATTTAAGGAGAGGCACATCTGAACTCTTCCTCTTTCCCTGCTTTGCCTGCTTGAGGGAGGTCACCTACTGCTCCTGCTTCCTGCATCGACCACGTGGTGGGGGCCTACTTTCCTCTTCGTGCTGCATCCATGCCTTCTAAAGAACTGAATCCACTTGCTGGATTCAGCTGGGCCTGGTTTTGTATATTTTTCTATTTATCCTTACCCTATACCTTTCTAACCTCTCCCGTTACTGACATATATATATATAGAAATACATACACAGGCATATATATAATTTATTTTTTTAATAGAAAAAAATAGCCTCTTTTACTTCCAAATCAATTACAGACCAATTTCTTTCATAGTATTACCTCTCCTTTCACCTCCCTAATTTGTTTTACCTTACTGGGAAAGACAGAAGGAAAGGGGGAAAAATCTCAATCTGTTGCCATTTAGGCTTTTAGATTCTGGGTAAAGCTCAAACCAGCACAGTCATTTATATTGATCTGTAATACACAATAGGATTACCTTGCCTTTGAATTGGCCCTGAATGTAGGCTGATTTAGTAGCATAGTATCAGTCAGGGTTGTAAGGGACCACAAGGATCATCTAGTTCCAACCCCCCTGCCATGGGCAGGGACACCCCACACTAGATCAAGCTGGCCAGAGCCTTATTCAGCCTGGGCTTAAACACCTCCAGGGACGGGGCCTCAACCACCTCCCTGGACAACCTACTCCAGGGCTTCACCACTCTCATGGTGAAGAACTTCCTCCACATGTCCAGCCTGAATCTCCCCACCTCCAGCTTCATTCCATTCCCCCTAGTCCTATCACTACCTGATAGCCTGAGAAGTCCCTCCCCAGCCTTCCTGTAGGCCCCCTTTAGATACTGGAAGGCCACAATTAGGTCACCTGGGAGCCTTCTCTTCTCCAGACTGAACAGCCCCAACTTTTCCAGTCTGTCCTCATAGGAGAGGTGCTCCAGCCCTCTAATCATCCTCGTGGCCCTTCTCTGGACACCTTCCAGCACCTCCAGATCCCTCTTGTAATAGGGGCTCCAGAACTGGACGCAGTACTCCAGGTGGGGTCTCACCAGGGCTGAGTAGAGGGGGAGAATCACCTCCCTTGACCTGCTGGCCACACTTCTCTTGATGCAGCCCAGGATCTGATTGGCTTTCCGGACTACCAGTGCACATTGAGAGCTCATGTTGAGCTTCTTGTCCACCAGCACCCCCAAGTCCCTCTCCTCAGGGCTGCTCTCCAGCCAGTCACTGCCCAGCCTGTATTTGTGCCTGGGATTGCCTCGACCCAGATGCAGGACCCTGCCCTTGGTCTTGTTGAAGCTCATGAGGTTGGCATGTGCCCACCTCTCCAGCCTGTCAAGGTCCCTCTGGATGGCATCCCTTCCCTCCAGCGTGTCTGCTGCACCACACCGCTTGGTGTCATCAGCAAACTTGCTGAGGGTGCACTCAATGCCACTGTCCATGTCACCCACAAAGATGTTGAACAAGCCTGGTCCCAGGACTGATCCCTGAGGGACTCCGCTTGTCACTGGCTGTCGTGGTTTGGGAGAGCAATCCTCCCACCACGGGCAGAAATAATGACTCAGACAAACGGATTGCAAAAGTGATGTAAAGTTTAAATAGAAAAAAAAAAACAAAAAAGGAACAATGAAAGTTTTACAGAGAACCACAAGCACCGTGACAAAGAGAGAGAGATCCCATCACCAGCTGGGGGTACACCCAACCCCCCAGGGCTCTTTCTCCCCCCTCCCAACCCAGCCTTGGGCCTGGGCAGGCCCAAGGGAGGCAGCTCAAGCCATTTTACCTAGGCAGCAGCAGGGGACGAAAGAGGAAGTGCAGACCCCGCATGGATGTTTTATAGGGGAGCAGGGCATTATGGGAAATGGAATACCTGGTTTCCTGTGACCACCCCCCTGGGCTGGGCCCACCCCTTGGGACCTCCCAGGTGTGGTCTGTGCAGTGGCATCCGGGCCAGCACCCAGCCTAAACCACCACACTGGCCTCCACTGGGACATGGACCCGTTGACAGCCACTCTTTGGGTGTGGCCATCAAGCCAGTTCTGTATCCATCTAGTGGTCCACCCATCAAACCCATGCTTCACCAGTTTGGAGACCAAGATGTGGTGCAGGACAGTGTCGAAGGCTTTTCTCAGGTCCAGGTAAATGACATCAGTTGCTTGCCCCTCATCTGTTAATGTTGTCACCTGTTCATAGAAGGCCACCAGGTTTGTCAGGCAGGATTTGCCCTTGGCAAAGCCATGCTGACTGTTCCAAATCACCTCTTCACTATTCTTCTGAGTCAGTAGCACCTCCAGGAGGATCTGCTCCATGATCTTTCTGGGTACAGAGGTGAGACTGACTGGCCTGTAGTTCCCTGGTTCCTCCTTCTTACCCTTTTTGAAAATGGGAGCAATGTTTGCCCTTTTCCAGTCTGTGGGGACTTCCCCAGTCTGCCATGACTTTTTGAATATAATAGAGAGGGGCTTAGCAACCTCATCTGCCAGTTCTCTCAGTACCCGTGGGGTCCCATGGACTTGAGCACTTTCAGGTTCTTCAGGTGATCACAAACCCGATCTTCACTTACGATGGGCAGTTCTTCCTCCCCATCCCTGGCATCGTCTGCCATGACACCAGGAGTGTGGCTGGAGGCCCTTGCATTGAAGACTGAGGTACAGAAGTTATTGAGTACCTCAGCCTTTTCCACATTACTTGTGACTAATTTACCACTTTCCTTTCTGAGGGGGCCCACACCTTCCTAGTCTTCTTCTTGCCATTAATATACCTGTAGAAGTTCTTAGTGCTCCCTTTAACCTCCCTGGCTAGATTCAATTAGAACTCTGCTTTGGCTTTCCTAACCAGGTCTCTTGCTGCTTGGGTAGCTTCCTTATATACCCCCTGTTCTAGCTGTCCTTCCCTCCACTTCCTGTAGAGTTTCCTTTCAAGTAATAGTGTGTCCAGTAGCTCCTTGTTCATCCAGGCAGGCCTCCTAGCATTCTTTTCTGCTTTTCTCTTTGTTGGTATACATAGCTCCTGGAGACAGAGGAGGTGGTCCTTGAATAGTGACCAGCTGTCCTGGGTCCCTCTTCCCTCCAGGGCTTCGTCCCATGACACTTTGGCTAGCAGATTCCTGAACCGATCGAAGTCTGCACACCTAAAGTCTAGGGTCATAAGCTTAGAATAGGTCCTCCTGATTGCCCTGAGGATCTTAAATTCAACTGCTTCATGGTCACTGCAGCCAAGGCAGTCTCTGAGCCTCACATTGGTTACCAGCCCTTCCCTGTTGGTGAGAACAAGGTCCAGCAGAGCACCTTTTCTTGTTGGTTCCTCTACCATTTGGAGGAGGAAGTTGTCTTCTATGCAGTCCAGGAACATCCTGGATTGCTGGTGCCTTGCTGTGTTGTCCCTCCAGCAGATGTCAGGGTTGTTGAAATCACCTATGAGGACCAGGGCTTGTGACCTGCAAGCCGCTTCTATTTGCCTGTGGAGGGCCTCATCTGCTTGGTTCTGCTGGTCAGGTGGCCTTTAGGAGACCCCCACAGTAATATCTCCTTCCCCTGTCTTGCCTTAATTTTAACCCATACACTCTCAACCAGCTCATCATCCCTCCCCAGGTGGAGCTCCACTGATTCCAGCTGGTTCTTGACATAGAGGGCAACACCTCCTCCTCTCCTTCCCTGCCTATCCTTCCTAAAAAGCTTATACCTGTCTATCCCTACATTCCAGTTATGGGAATCATCCCACCAAGTTTCAGTAATGCCCACTTTTTGATGGTTTCATAGCAGCTAAAGGCTCACAGACTTGTGGTGGTGGTTTAGGCTGGGTGCTGCCACACAAGCTGCACCTGTGATATCCCAAAAGAGGGCCCAGCCCAGTGGGTGGTCACAGCAAGCCAGGTATTTCATCCCATTATGCCCTGATCCCCCATAAAACATCAGTGGGGGGTCCTCACTTCCTCTTTCTTCCCTCGCTGCTGCCTAGATAATGGGGTGAGCTGCCTTCCTTGGGCCTGGATAGGCCCAAGGCTGGGTTGGGGGGGAGGGGGAGAGAAAGAGCCCTGGGGGGTTTTGGGTGTACCCCTAGGTGGGGGTGGGGTGTTCTTGGATATGTTCTGGGATCTCTCTCCTTTTTTTTGTCACGGTGCTTGTGGTTCTCTGTAAAACTTCCATTGTTTTTTTTTTCATTTAAACTTTCCACCATTTTTTGCAATCCATTTGTCAGAGTCCTTCTTTTGCCTGTGGTGGGAGAATTGGTCTCTCAACCTACAACACTTGTCTTGACTAGGTACTAGCTGGTTGAATGAGTAGCTTTATGACAGGTTTGTTTTATGGAGGTAGCTCATACAATAAGTGCAAAATAATGAATATGCTCCAGTGAGTCTTAAATCCTGAACATAGAGTTATAGATGAATAATAAAATGAAACACAGGATACACTGCACTAAAAATGGTGAAGTAAACTAAAGAATAATCCATGCAGTACTGTACTATTCAGTCATTTCTTGGCAAGAGCAATCCTGATGGTCTCTTTATTGGAAATAGAAGTTATGTAAAGACAAATTGGATGACTAGCCAGTTAAGAACAATTAAATTGCCCAATCCAAGCTGCCATGTGCTGTAGAAAGTGATAAAATTCCCATGGTACACAAATAATATCCTAGGGGGGAGGGTTTAGGTTAGTCCTGCTCCAGGCAAAAGCAAACCCATTTGTGGGATTGCTTTTGCCCAAGGACCAGGATGCACCTGGTGGATAAAGCAGTAAGATGGAAAAGTTTATTGTGTACCGCAGAAAAATCTCACTCTAGGTGAGAATGCACAGTAAATTGTATATATATTACGATGCTAACTGCTGTTAGCATAATACAGAATAGTGTGGAATAAGGGGTGAAGAATGCAGTGGTTTGAACCATGTAACATGTATATTATCATAGAATCACAGAAATTTAGGGATTGGAAGGGATCTCAAAAGATCATCAAGTCTGTTATAGATGACTTCAGGGGAAAGTTTCTTGTAGCAGTTTTATTAGCAACAAAAGCAAGCAAACAGTGCACGCTGGGCACATCATCTACATAAACAGGGTTATGCTAAATAGAAGGCAGGGATATGATAATGAGTTCTCAGAATAGGTGGGCAAATTCTTGGAGTAGGTGGGACTTCCTTGCTCATGCGCACTCTGCATGGTAATGGTCTTCCCGGGGGTCGACAGATGAAGTAAGTCATCCTCAAAGTGTCTGTTGAATAACCCCACTCTTACGCATGCTTGTTGTTCAGGTTTCTTATCTGAAAAAAACAAATTCCACAGTTCTGGTGCTTATCTTAGTACAGCTTCTTCTTAGCCATGGTGTCTCTAATTAACCACAGAAACAGTCAGGCAGTCTTTGTTTAAGTCTGTAAAATATAGTTTTCCACTTATCCTCAAAACAAGCTCTTGATCCTTAATCTTAGTGCACCCTGAGTTTTATACTTTTAACACAAATCATTATATTCCTCACAAAGTCCAAACCCCCTGCTAGAGCAGGACCACCTACAGCAGATCACACAGGAATGCAACCAAGAGGGTTTTAAATATCTCCAGAGAGGGAGACTCCACAAACTCCCTGGGTAGCCTGTTCCTGTGTTCCATTGTCGGGGAGCGGCGAGGGAAGACAGCAGCAATCAATGTGATTGATAAGCACGCTTCAACTTTATTGCCCGGATACACAGCTTATATAGCATTTCAGCTAAATATGCACAAGCGTCACTATTCTATTGGTCTCTGACTGAAGGCAACATTATAATATCCAGCCCACCTGTAATTAGGTCTGTGTACAATATCAAAGGCTCTGTGTACATTCCAAGAAAACTCCCTTCTCACTAGCTCTTCCTTTCCCATCCAATTATCTTACCTAGCTCTCCCTTTCCCATCCAGTTATCTTACAAACACACAGCTGCAAGAACAGCCACGAGGCCATAGTGACCTTGCTGCTTCAGCAAGGCAGCTAACTATGAGCGGTAAACAACAAGATGGAGCAAGGCCTACATATTCTGCTCAAGCAGCTGTTCCACAGAGACATGTCCCTTAGATTTAAGCCATTCTCCAACAATTCCCCCCTTTTTCTTTTGTACAAGAAAAGCTCAAGATGTTACCTCATTTACACTTCTCATAATACATCCATATGCAATATGCAAAACAAGCAATATCAACAGAACAATACCAATCCAGCGTAAACCTTCTTTAAGCAGACCTAATAACCAAGGAGACATACTTCCAAACCAAGATTGAAACCATTGATCAAAGGATTTACATTTTTAACAATTGATTGAGCATGATTTTCCAACCAAGCAATCCTTTTATGAATTGATTGACTACCATCAGACAAATTAAAACAACACATGCCTTCAAAATCCTCACAGCCATGACCATTAGCTAAAAGCAAAAAATCAACAGCAGCTCTATTCAGTAAATATGCATGCCTTAAACTATTTTGATCTAAAAACAGTTGATCTAAAATTACAGTAGTAACATTAGCCTGTTTAGCTGACCAACAAGATAACTTGCTGTGTTTGTAGCTACCAGTGTCCTGCTTTAGTTACACGGTGCAGGCACAGCGCTGTTTTGCTACACTGATAGCAACTTTTGCACTTAGGCTGAGCATGGCCTTCCACCATGTCAGGCTCTAGGCCTACACTGCCAGATTGCTCACACTGCTCGTCACCGGCATTGCCACAAATTCCCCTTTTTGTTTTTGTGAGCAATCTGCTCATGGGAGTTGTTCTCATCCCATACAAGATACTCTTGCATACACAGAAGCAAGTTAAAGCTAAGCTATATAACAAAAACAAAAGTTTTATAACACAGCATGTCTAACAGACTGATGTAACCCATACAAGGCACAATGCTTAAGTTCAGCTAGTTAGAATGTTCTAACAGAGTTGGCATAAAATGTGGTCAAAGACAGCAAACATTGTAAAGAAGAACTCAGGTCGTAATAGTTCTGATCTTCACATTTCACTCTTCTTATTGACAGAGAAGACTTGATTATGCCTGAACACAATACACACAGAGATTAAGACACAAATGCAATTCTTAGCACTTTCTTTTACAATCTGCTTTAGTGGTATGTTGCATCTTTATTTTCTCTAGGATGGTCAAAAATCATGAATTGTTTAATGGTAGCAAGATTTCTTTAATCTGTAAAGGTAGATCTGGCCAGGCTCTAGCTTCACAGACAGAAAACTTGCGGGCAAACAGCAAGAGCAAAATGGCTTCATTGCTTTACCCAATAGAAAATTACACATAATAATGTGGTTTTGCTCATCCTAGTAATACTGATCTCTTAATGTTCACACAACAGTTAAGCAGTCATGACACTCAGTTATAAATTAGATACTTTCTGTTGACATCTTGGATTATTGTGACAGGCGTTGAGGTCAGCGCTGGGCAGCCCTGCTGACCGTCACTTCATGACAGCCGTGCCACGTTCGCGCTGTCTTGTGGTGAGAGGGTTGCAGCACTTTGCAAAGTTGATGTTTCTAGGTGTTGACATGAACTATTTCTTGTTGGTACCATTAAAAAACTTCTTTGCTATGGGGTGTTCTCTCTTTCCCCCTTTTTCCCCTTTTTTTTCTTTTTTTTTTTTTTCCTTTTTTTTTTTTTTTTTTTTTTCCCTTTCTGGCATGCATGTGTTTGTTGCAGTCTCCAACCTAAAATGAAAATGCATGTTGCGTTATAATGAATTTTGGTTTTCCCTGTAAGTGCGTAACACCATAACAAACTGGTGAGATAACATATAAGTTCATATGAATATTTTCTCTAATCACACAACAATCAACCAACCATAATATTCCGTCCAAATTCACAGAGTGCTGTGGTACATTCTTCTGATCGATGCTTTTGATGCCAGATTATCATAACAGTTATTGTGATCGATGTTCAGCTTCATGGGAAATGCTGTTTCCTCATAGTCTTGATTGTTCTACACATTAGCTAAGGAATACTTTTAAAAATTAATAGCTATTTACTACAAACCTTAACTATATTACTATTTACTACAAAGCTTAACTATATTACATGGAGCTCCTTTGAAATGCCTAGGCACACAACTAAGAAGGTTCGAACCATAACAAATCTGACAATGTGAACTCATTACTAATTTCTTATACCTTTTTCCTTTATCTTTTTTCCTTTAGCCTTTTTCCTTTATCTTTTTTCCTTTATCCTTCAATAATTTTTTTTTCTCCTTTTATCCTTTTATTCGTTTTTTTTTTCCTTTTATCCTCTTTTCCTTTTAACCTCTTTCCAGGGTCTACTATGTTTCTTGGCTGCCTTATCATCATCTATAGCGTTTAGCCACAAATCTCGACCAAACTTCTTCCACTCGCCCCGTTCAAAAATCTCATTAGGATCTTTAAATATCCTAACGATTCAGCATAGTCAAACAACGGTCTCAAACCTTCTTAACATCTAGCTTACAACCTCGCTTTTCTAAAAAGCATGTCATTAAATCATACGTGGCCTGCCTATCCATTTCCTCAGCGTTAGTACCTGTGCGCACAGTCCCAATAGCAGTCTGGCTCACCACGTCTTCGGCTCCTCAGGTCGTCCTTATCCTGCGACCTCCGGTACTGCTATCCCGGGCCGGCTTCTTGCCCACGTCACCGAACGAATCCCTGCGTCCCCGCGGAACGCTGCTATGGACGTTTTCCAAAGCTTTATCCTGTTCGGGCTCCAAGTCCTTATACCTTGCTACAATTACTATGTACTAAGTACCTGTAAATGCCAAATGCTTACTATTCATTATGCTTACTAGGAAAACTTAACAAAACTCTAAATAACCAAACTCTAAAAGACATTACAATCAGAAATTATGAAATTAGCACTGTTGCTTTAAATCAGAACAGACCTTTGGTAGACTAGTCGTACCAGAAAAGAGACGAGGGGGGGCAAGGTGTGCAGTAGTTGCAATTGTTTCTGCGGTAAGGGTCCTAACAACTTGCAGCCTATCATGCCTGAGCGACCACTGCTCTACCCATACTGCATTAGCTGTTTTCCATTTTAATTTGAGGATTGGTTGCTGACCAGTAGCCGCCACAGAAAAGGAACAGAAACAAGTTTTGCTCCTAGCTAACTTAAGGTGTCTCAACCCAATAGAGTAACTGGAAGGGTTAACACGTACGGTCTTACAGTGATTGATTTGCCGTTGTAAAAGCTAATTGCACTGGCTCTTTGCTGACCCAGGTTGTTTGCATACATTTAAAACCCTTTAAACCTTTTGAACTCGAGACCATTTCATTTATGACGAGATACAATAGTGATATCAGCTCCTGATAGTCACAATCTGTTCCAGTTTTCCCTCCTATTACTGCATTTCTCACAATACCTTTCCAGCGGCGCAGCGGGACAGTTCCCCGTCCCTCCCACCTCCCGATCCCTTACACTATCGTCCCTTCAGAATTCGAGTGTAGCCTCCGTCGTAGTGATGTTTTCTGCTGACAATGTCTGGGACGTAGGAGGCGGGGGGATGGTGAGGTGATCGCTGGTGCTGGCCGCTGCCGGGCCGCCGCCGGGCCGCCGCCATGGGGACGGCCGCTGGGGCCGCTGCCGTGGCTGCTGCCGTGGGGGCCACCGTGAGGGCCGCTACAGTCCGCGCTGCCGGTGTCGGTGGTGCGTCGGTCGGTGCCGCCTCGGTCGGAGCCGTCGGTGCCCGTGGGGGCCGTCGGGGCTCGCGGAAGGGGTGCGGTCGTAAGAGTGCCGTAACCGCGAGCCTCCAAGCGCTCCATTTTTCTAAGAGGGACTGTGAAACAAAGTTGGCACTGTTTGATTTCTCAGCGTCGGTGTTGTCTCTTCCGAATCCGAGCTGTCGTTGGCGATATTAGGAGATGTTGATGAATGGGATCAAACACGCTGAACCACAAGTTTCGCTGCCTTTTTATCGCTTCCTCCCTGCTGGGATGGTGGCTGGTGTTTAGCACCTCATCCCACAGCTGGGCTCCAGTTTTGTCCCGTGCTTCGGTAGTAAAAGCTTCAGTTGCTCTGGGGATAAAATCATGATTCCGGGCCCATGCTAATAGCCCTTTCAAAATCCCAGTAATCTCAGTAACACCTCTCACGGAGAGGATAGTTAGTCCGTTCAAAATGCCAGAATTGTCAGTAATACCTCTCTCGGAGAGGACAGTTTGGAGGGCGTTTAGCACAAACTCTTCTGTTTCGCGGAGTGCTTCACCGTGCCTGTCCCCGGCCGCTTTTGCAGCTTTACGGCACTTTTGTCACCATCTATGATCAAGTCCCACAGTTTGTTTCCATATTCTCTCCAACACATCAACACTAAGCACATCTTCTGACGACTTGAAAAAAACATTCTCCCTACCAAACTGCAACAAACGTTCAGGATGCTTCTTTAAATCCACATCCTCTACACTGCGTTTCTCAAGGAAACTTAAAAAATAAGTTAAGGGCTACTTCGCTTTCCACCCCTTAGTGCAGCCTTCAAAAACCCGTGGAAGTCGAGTAGCAGCCCTTACCCGGACGGCGAGCTTAATTCCAATTCAGGAAACCCAGCTCAGGCACGGTACGAACTCCCTACGCCAGCGTTGAGTCGCACTTTTGCCCCTCGATTCGCTGCTAATCGATGCTTTTCCGGGCTCGCCACCACCCCGACCGCAAGAAGGTCTCCGCAGGCCTCCTATCCCGCGTCGGGGGTTCTCTCCCTTACCCCACTGGATCGTCCGCTGTTCGGGCACCAGATGTCGGGGAGCGGCGAGGGAAGACAGCAGCAATCAATGTGATTGATAAGCACGCTTCAACTTTATTGCCCGGATACACAGCTTATATAGCATTTCAGCTAAATATGCACAAGCGTCACTATTCTATTGGTCTCTGACTGAAGGCAACATTATAATATCCAGCCCACCTGTAATTAGGTCTGTGTACAATATCAAAGGCTCTGTGTACATTCCAAGAAAACTCCCTTCTCACTAGCTCTTCCTTTCCCATCCAATTATCTTACCTAGCTCTCCCTTTCCCATCCAGTTATCTTACAAACACACAGCTGCAAGAACAGCCACGAGGCCATAGTGACCTTGCTGCTTCAGCAAGGCAGCTAACTATGAGCGGTAAACAACAAGATGGAGCAAGGCCTACATATTCTGCTCAAGCAGCTGTTCCACAGAGACATGTCCCTTAGATTTAAGCCATTCTCCAACATTCCATCACCCTCACAGTGAAAAAAGTTTTCCTCATGTTTCCATGAAACTTCTTATGCCTCAGTTTCCACCCATTGCCCCTCGTCCTGTCATTGGACATGACCAAGAAGAGCCTGATTCCATCCTCTCAGCACTCACCCTTTACATATTTATAAACATTAATGAGATCACCCCTCTCTTCCAAGCTAAAGAGCCCCAGCTCCCTCAGTCTCTCCTCATAAGAGAGAGGTTCCACTCCCTTAATCATTTTTGTGGCTTTGCACTAGACTCTTTCAAGCAGTTCCCTGTTCTTCTTGAACTGAGGGGCCCAGAACTGGACACAATATTCCAGATGTGGCCACAGCAGGGCAGAGTAGAGGGGGAGGAGAACCTCTCTTGACCTACTGGTCACACCCCTTCTAATCCACCCCAGAATGGCATTGGCTTTCTTGGCCACAAAAGCACACTGCTGGCTCATGGTCAACCTTCCATCCACTAGGACCTCCAGGTCCCTTTCCCATTCGCCGCTCTCCAGCAGGTCAGTCCCCAACCTGTACTGATATATGGGGTTGTTCTTTCCCAGGTGCAAGACTCTACATTTGCCCTTATTGAATTTCATTAAATTTCTCCCTGCCCAATTCTCCAGCCTGTCTAAGTCTCCCTGAATGGCAGAACAACCCTCTGGTGTGTCAGCCACTACACCCAGTTTGGTGTCATCAGCAAATTTGCTGACAGTGCTCTATGTGCCCCTATCTAGGTCTTTGATGAATATATTGAATAGTACTGGTCCCAGTACTGACCCATGAGGGACTCCACTAGATACAGCTCTCCAGCTAGACTCTGTGCTGCTGAGCACAACTTGCTGACTCCTTTCCTTCCAGCAGTTCTCAATCCACCTCACTACTGATCATCCAGACCACACTTCCTCTTTTTAGCAGCAAGGATGCTGTGGGAGACAGCTTTACTGAAATCAAAATAAAACACATTCACTGCTCTACCATCATCCATCCACCTGTTTATGTCCTCATAAAAGGCTATCAGGTTGGTCAGACATGACTTCCCCTTGGTAAAACCATGTTGACTGCTCCTAATGACCCTCTTGTCCTTGATACACTGAGGATAAGTTGTTCCATTACCTTTCTGGGAATGGAGGTGAGGCTGACCAATCTATAGTTACCTGGCTTCTCCTTTTTACTTTTTTTTGAAGTCTGAAGTGACATTTGCTTTCCTCCAGTCCCCAGGCACTGGAGGAAGGCCCACTACCATAATCATGAATTACAACTGCTACTCTTACAGCTGTTCCGCATTATGACCCTGGCAAGGAGGGCACTGGTCATCCTCTTGCTATTCCGGTCCTTGAGCAGGTGGCTGCATTTTTGCCTGTTACAGGATTGGAACAGGTATTCCTTTCCCTTTTCCCTCTGTTCTCTATATATACTGTGTACTCTGATACCTTTGTATCAGGGAAGAAAATTTTCTATGTAAATCAACTGAACACTCTTCACCTTTTCCCACCCCCCACACCCCCATCTTTCTTATATCTTGGTAAGGAGAGAGTAGACTGGAGAGGAAATAGGGGAGAAAGAGGAAGAGATAGTCTGCATTGTCCCCATTACACAGCTGTAGCTTTCTCTATGATGTTTCATCATTATTATTATTATTCATGATTTACCACAATAGATCTATTTTCCAATACTGAGCTTAATTAGTGCTTCCAAGCTGTCTATCATCTGAATATGTCTAAGAAGAAATATCTTTTTGGGCAGTTGAAGCAGTTGTCTTTTCTTCTTTGTAGTAAGTATCTTTTTCAGCTTTAGCACTTTTATCAGTAATACGTTGACAGATTTACAGGGATGTGATTTACCTCCCGTTGATAAAGAATAGCTATTTTGTAACAAATCTGCTGAGATATTATGGAAAGAAACGTTAAGCTTTATTTAAATATGCCTTTGTCAGTCTCACAAAACAAGTACCTTTTTGCTCAGATTATATCAGGGTAATGCAAAAAGGCAGAGCCAGTGACTTTTTATTAAAAGCTTAATTTTTCTATGTAAAAAATAACCATATGAACAATTAAATTAACATTGTGACAATTTTAAAACCTGGAATTTTGGTGTACCAAAATTACCATTAAACTGGCAGCAACCAGTTATCAGATGGTTGTGTATAAGATGGTTTAACCCATCGACATCAACAAAAGCTAAGCTGAACCCAATCGGAGAAGCAAATGAAGCTGTATTTACATGCAATAATGGAATGCAATGAATATATACAAAATACACAGTATTTACAAAAATCAAACAGCACAAAAAGTCCTCCTTGGGCAGGAGGATTCCACCTTGCCTCCCCCCAGCCTCTCTCATCCCTTTTTCCTCTGTTAATTAGAAGAAAAGAGAAAAGAAGAAAATGTTAGGGAAATTTCAGCTAGCTCAAAGTGTTGTTACTAAGTCAGTAGTGCTTATCTCAAGGTTGTAGATAAGAGGTCTCTCTCTCTGTCCAGAACAGCACCATGCATACCAGCAGGAAGAGACAGAGTGAGAACAGAATGTAAGATCATAAACCTGCATCCCACTCATCTACCAATGAAATTAATTTAGAATTATCTTTCTGTTTTCCTTTTTACACCAACCGTAGCTCCTAGCTTAAAGGCACAGCCTAAACTGTCACAATGTATCATGCATGTTTCCAGAGAAAACAAGCTGATTGCAATAAAACCAAAACAAAAGAAGCATCAAGAAGTGAAAATTTCCATTGGTTAAAGGATACAGGTCATTTGAAACATATTTTTTAAATGATTCAAATAACTTTCCTAATGACACATAATTGTTTCCACTTTTCAAGGGCTTCTTTTTATTTATGGCAGCAGTGATGTGAAACAAGAAAAACATGAAGTATGTGGGAAGAGAAGCATTACTTCTTTATCCTAGACTTATTTTCCACCTGGAACTCTATGGCACACTTGGAACAGTGACTTTGTCCCTGGAAATTGCTTTGAGTATTATGGTTTTAAAGAATAGTTGTTTACAAAGGAAAATTTTAATATATAAATATTAGGTGACAAACTATCATAGCCAGATAATGCAATGCAGAGGATCTGCTGCTAGAAAGAAGCTGAATCTGTAAGAAAAGGGCTTTAAATGTTAAGTTGCTCAAGCAGGACATACACTGTCACTGTCACAGGAGTGCCATTACCTGTATGTCTATATAATAACACTACTGAGCTTGATCCAACCACACTTTAAGGCTATAGGAACCTAAAATTTCCAGTTCAGCTGAGCCAGAAGGAGCAGATAAGGATGTGCTGAAGGAATGGGCTGCCCAGGGATGTGGTGGAGTAACCATCACTGGAGGTATTTAAGAATATAATAGAATAAACCTGGTTGGAAGAGACCTTCAAGATCATAGCATCCAACCTATCATCCAACCCACCCAACTAAACCATGCAACTGAGCACTCTATCAAGTCTCCTCCTGAACACCTCCAATGATGGTGACTCCACCACGTCCCGGGGAAGCCCATTCCAATGGGCAATCACTCTCTCTGTGTAGAACTTCCTCCTAACCTCCAGCCTAAACCTCCCCTTGCACAGCTTGAGACTGTGACCTCTTGTTCTGGTGCTGGTTGTCAGGGAGAAGAGAACAACCTCCACCTGTCTACAACCTCCCTACAGGTAGTTGTAGAGAGCAGTAAGGTCACCGCTGAGTCTCCTCCTCTCCAGGCTAAGCAACCCCAGCTCCCACAGCCTCTCCTCATAGGTCTTGCATTCCAAACCCCTCACCAACTTTACAATACAATACAATAGAATAACCAGGTTGGAAGAGACCTTCAAGATCATTTCATCCAACCCATCAACCAATCCAACCCACCTAAACAACTAAACCATGGCACCAAGCACCCCATCAAGTCTCCTCCTGAACACCTCCAACAATGATGACTCCACCACCTCCCTGGGCAGCCCATTCCAATGGGCAATCACTCTCTCTGTATAGAACTTCTTCCTAACATCCAGTCTAAACCTCCCCTGGTGCAGCCTGAGACTGTGTCCTCTTGTTCTGGTACTGGCTGCCTGGGAGAAGAGACCAACCTCTGCCTGGCTACAACCTCCCTTCAGGTAGTTGTAGAGAGCAATAAGGTCACCCCTCAGTCTCCTCTTCTCCAGGCTAAGCAACCCCAGCTCCCTCAGTCTCTCCTCAGAGGGATTGTGCTCCAAACCCCTCACCAACTTTGTTGACCTTCTCTGGACACGTTCCAGCAAGTCAACATCCTTCCTAAACTGAGGGGCCCGGAACTGGACACAGGACTCGAGGTGTGGCCTAAGCAGTGCAGTTTACAGGGGCAGAATGACCTCCCTGCTCCTGCTGGCCACACTCTTCCTGATGCAGGCTTTGTTGCCCTTCCCTGGACACATTCCAGCAAGTCAACATCCTTCCTAAGGGGAAGGGGCCCAGAACTGGACACAGGACTCAAAGTGTGGCCTAACCAGTGCTGAGTATAAGGGGAGAATGACCTCCCTGCTCCTGCTGGCCACACTCTTCCTGATGCAGGCCAGGATGCCATTTGCCCTCTTGGCTGCCTGGGCACACTGCAGGCTCATGTTTAGCCTACCATCGACCAGTACACCCAGGTGCCTCTCTGCCTGGCTGCTCTCCAGCCACTCTGACCCCAGCCTGTAGCACTGCATGGGGTTGCTGTGGCCAATGTGCAGAATCTGGCACTTGGATGTGTTAAATCTCATGCCGTTAGATTCTGCCCATCTGTTCAGCCTGTCGAGGTCCCTCTGCAAAGCCCTTCTACTCTCCAGCAGATCAACTCCTGCCCCCAGCTTGGTGTCATCTGCAAATTTACTGATGATGGACTCAATGCCCTCATCCAGATCATCAAGAAAGATGTTAAAGAGCATGGGTCCCAGCACTGATCCCTGGGCACACCACTAGTGACTGGCTGCCAGCTGGACGTGGCACCATTCACCACCACTCTCTGGGCTCGGCCCTCCAGCCACTTCCTAACCCATCACAGTGTGCTCCTGTCCCAAGCCATGGGCAGATAGCTTGGCCAGGAGTTTGCTGTGGGGGACGGTGTCAAAGGCCTTGCTGAGGTCCAGGTAGACTTTATCCACAGGCCTCCCCACATCCACCAGGCGGGTCACCTGATCATAGAAGGAGATCATGTTGGTGAGGCAGGACCTGCTCTTTCTAAATCCATGCTGGCTGGGCCTGATCCCTTGGCCATCGTGTAAGTGCTGTGTGATTGCACTCAAGATCACCTGTTCCATAATCTTGCCTGGCACTGAGGTCAGAAGAGACTGGATGAGGCACTTGGTGCCATAGTTTAGCTGATTATATGGTATTGGGTGCTAGGTTAAACTTGATGATCTCGAAGGTCTTTTCCAATTTGGTTAATTTCTATTCTATTCTATTCTATTCTATTCTATTCTATTCTATTCTATTCTATTCTATTCTATTCTATCATTTTGGGATCATGCCTGTTAGTGCTCTGTGCTGCAACAGAAACAAACAAAAAATGCCATGAGTTTCAGGATAATACCAGGTAGATATTAGGTCTTCCTGCATGAGTGCAGCCATTGTTCCTCTGCAGATTCATACATCTGAGGAACTGTAAACTGAAAACAGAAGAGAGGATGATGTTTTAAGAAGAGGAATTTCCAACTATTGTACAAGGAGAATTACAATGGCCAAAAGGCCAAGAGTTGATGAAAGTATGATTTACTTTTTAGTCACAAAAGGCTATATATATTGCCTACATAGCTTTGTGTACACACACACAGAGCAGCTGCTGATCATGCTTATGTCAAAGACAATCTAAGTCATATCTAGAGCCTTTATCTAATGATCAGTAAATGTTCCTTATTCTCATGTTACTTCTCCCTCTGTCTGGAGGGATTGAGGAGCTTGAAATCAATTCTCCACGCAGTGTGGGCAAAACTAAGCAGAAATTGCAATGCCTGAACCAGGATCTCATCTATTAGTGCCCATGGCTAAACCAGTGGTGAAAGCCTGTCTTTGTTCTGTTTCAGCGCAGAAAGCAAGCTCATTTAAACCACGGGTGATTGCCTACTGCCTATACCTGAAAGGCAGTGAAAGAAAAGCACTAGTAATGGTTTCAGAAGCAAAGCTATTGCACATGCCCACTTACTATTAAATTTTCCTTATTTTCCTTGGCAACGGAAAAAAGGGAGTGGACCCACAAGCAATTGCAGCTAAGAATCAGCCACCTTCCAGCAGTGCTTTTTTCTCAGCTGCATCTTACTTCAGACACATGACCAGGGAGTGAATGTGCCGGAACCTAGACTCTGGCCACAGCTGGAGGTGTGCAAAGCATGGTTAGGTGGGTATGCTTGAATTGAAGTGGCTGCAATAAACAGAAGAAGTGGTAAAATCAAACAAAACACAAAAATTTTAGGCAAATTTAGGTATTTCTAAACAAAAGGGCAGTCCTCTTCCACTGAGTTCATTTGCCCCTACAAAGGGAAAGGACTCCTTTGGGAGTATGAAATGCAGGGTCAAGCTTTGACAATTTGAATCTCAATCCGCCACAGTGGATCTGAGCTAGTTCATGCCAGCAGGCAATTTGGAGAAATAAAGCACCAAGACTGGGGGGGGCAGAGATTACATAACTTTCATACCCTTAGGATTTTAATTCTTTTTTCCTAATAGCAATTTAGAAAATCCTTCAACTCATTTATCTTTTCATTAAGGACTTCAATTATTCAATCCAATTTTCTGCTGGCTGCTATAGGTACTCTCTGCTACTATTTTGGCATCTCTGGATTTTCCCCCAAACATAATATTTTGTCTTCAAATGCAAGTGTTTTTGAAAGAGAAGGAATTGAATTTCTTTGAAGGTTTAAGATCATCATGTTTATTTTTCTTTTTTCCATCTTACATAAATTTTAGAAGGGACCTATAGGAAAATTACTTTTATGGTTACAAACATAGGGAAACTTAGACTACTGGAAAGATTACAGAAAGTTAAAATAAATATACCTCAAATTTATAAACCACAGATTTGTAGAGGCAACAAACAGCACAAAAGTGCATGACAATCATTTGAACTTGATATTAAAATCCTGTATGTGGTTGCTATTTATGAAAAAAATATATTCAGCCTATATAAACAACTATGTCAGTAACATAGCTAAATTGCCAGCAAAATCCAGTGCTCATCAGAAGAAGTTGTGTTACAAAATATTTTATGAGAAATGTGAAGCCTGGACTCTGCTGTTTTTCTTTCTACTGCAGAAAAATAGCACTAAAGAAAAGTGATCTTCAGGAGACACTTTTTGACATTGCAATGTTGTAACTGAAAGACAAATTCAACTTTGCATAGCTTTTAAAGGCTCCACCTTCCACAAAACCCCCAACCCTGAAGGTAAAAGGTTTTTTTGCTTTATTCTCTTTGATGATAAAGGAACAATCTGTTAAATAGTATAATACCTTTCATAGAGCAGAAGTCTAAGAAAGTAAATGCCTTCAATGACCAGATTCCATCAAGAAGGAAAGAAGGAGACTGTCAAAATTATTTCCTAACATAAAAGTTCTTCCCACTCCCTCCTGAACTTCATATGTCTTGTTAATACTACATTAGATTTTCCTTCCTCAAAACTGCAACATCACAAGCTTTGGACTAATTGAGAATGACAGAAAAGGCCCTTTTATTGTCATCACCTATCTCTTTGTGCAATTAGTTAAAAACATGCACTGTATCTTTCTGTAGTCCACCCTGGAGGTCACTTTGCCTTTTCCAAGCTTTACTGTCCCTACACTTCTTACTCCCTTTGAGGATACATGTATGTTTAGGATTATGACCTCCTTCCCCGTATCTGAGAATTACATCTGTCCAAACAGCTTTACACTAAGTCTGAAGGGGGTGGGTGAGGAAACCAGTGTCTCCGAAGAGGAGAGAGTGGAACATAAATTAGGGTTAATTGAGAAATCAACAGCCCAGCTGAAGTGCATGTACACCAACACACACAGTATGGGTAGCAAACAAGAAGAACTGGAAGTCTTGGTCCACCAGGAAGACTATGATATAATTGCTATTACAGAAGCATGGTAGGATGATTCACATAATTGGAGTACTGCACTTAGGGGTTACAGGTTCTTTAGGAGAGACAGGTGTGGGAGAAGAGGAAGAGGGGTGGACCTGTATATTAGGGAGTTTCTTGATGCCTCAGAACTTGAGATTGCAGATGAAAGGTTTGAGTACCTGTGAGAGACTAAAGCTTGTCTCTCCTGCTGTGACTCAACAAAGATAAAATCACTTGCTGCTTGCCCAGACAATAGCTGATGTTCGTTGGGCAGAGCCACTGGAAGGACTCTTGGAAGGTGCAAAGATAACATTGCTCACTGGACTGCAGCTGGCCTACAACAATGGCCCAAGGGCCCAGCCATCATGCCTCCAGGACAAGATCATTTTCAGCCATCAGATACCCCAGGAAGGGAGGATGATGAGACAACAGATTCACCACCTGTTTCCTGATGTGTAATGAGTGTGTAGGTAGGTAGATGGAGAAGGAGGAGGTGGAGGCCTCCCCTCCTCCATCCAGACTCACATGAATACACAGAAAGATTTCCTGGGGAATGATACCTGGATACTTACCTAAAGATGATTTCCCAGAACAATATCCTGGGCAACAACACCTGGACACTTGCCTAAGGACTAAAAACTGTATAAAAGAGTGGAGCAACTACTGGCTTAGGAGAAGAAAATTGGAGAAGAAAAATGCAGAAGAAAGAAGATGGCACCACACGCTGGAAGCATCACGGGGCAACACAACAGATCTTGGACTCTGAAAACCCTCTCTCCGTGCCCTAAGTTCCGCCTGCTGCAACTCATGGAGCTGAAGAAGCTGCTCAGAGGACCACATCCCTTCTACAGCAAAAGCCTCAGCACCCTTCCTCTACAGACCCAACATCTCCTGCAGCACCTTTCCTCCACAGACTCAAACTGTCTTGGGGGGGTGAAGGGTGTGGTAATAGAATTCCTTTCCTCTTCTCTCTCTCTCTCTCTCTTTTCTCTCTCTCCCCTTCTGATCTATCCACTTTATTTGTGTAATAAATAGTCTAGCTGTTGATATTTTGGCCTTGTTTGTGCCTCTCATTTCACAACATGGGAATATTCAAAAAACAGAGTCTCTTTCCCTCTCTGGACCGAGGCAGTACCTGTGGGTTAAAATCAGAGGGAGGACTAACAAAACTGACACCCTGGTTGGAATCTGTTATAGACCACCCAATCAGGATGAGGAGGAGGATGAAATATTCTACAAGCAACTGGAGGCTGTCTCAAGATCATCAGATCTTGTCCTTGTGGGTGACTTTAACCTGCCAAACATCTGCTGGGAACTTAATTCAACAGAGTGGAGGCAGTCCAGAAGGTTATTAGAGTGTATGGAGGACAGCTTCCTGATGGAGCTGTTAAGTGAGCCTACCAGGGGTCAGGCTCTGCTTGACCTGCTGCTCTCAAATAGAGAAGGCCTGGTGGGAGATGTGGTGGTAGGAGGCTGTCTAGGGTGCAGCAATCATGAGATAGTGAAGTTTTCAATATGCAGGGAAATAAGGAGGAGCAGTAACAGAACCCTCACTTTGGACTTCTGGAGGACAAACTTCAACTTGTACAAGCAACTCATTCGGAAAGTACCCTGGGCAGCAGCCCTTAAGAACAAAGGGGTCCAAGATGGTTGGACCTACTTCAAACAGGAGGTCTTGAAGGCACGGGAACTGGCAGTTCCCACGTGCCAAAAGATGAGCTGGCAGGGGAGGTGACCAGCCTGGATGGGCAAGCAGCTGTTGAAGGAATTAAGGGGGAAAAAGAGGATGTATCAACTTTGGAAAGGGGGTAGGCAACTCAAGATACATTTAAGGATGCTGTTAGAACATGTAGGAGAAAAATTAGAGAGGCAAAAGCCCAGTTAGAACTCAAGCTGGCCACTTCTGTGAAAGAGAATAAAAAGCATTTTTTATAAATACATTAATGCTAAAAAGAGGGGCAAGAAGAACCTCTACACTTTATTGGACCTGGAGGGTAACTGTAGTGGTTTAGGAGACGAATTCTCCCACCACAGGCAAAAATAACGACTCAGACAAATGGATTGCAAAAAAATGGTGGAAAGTTTAAATAGAAAAAAAAAAAAAGAACAACAATGAAAGTTTTACAGAAAAAAACACAAGCACAGTGACAAAGAGAGAGATCCCAAAACACACCCAAGAACGTCCCATCCCCAGGGCTCTTTCTTCCCCCCAACCCAGCCTTGGGCCTGGGCAAGCCCAATGGAGGCAGCTCACACCATTTTACGTAGGCAGCAGCAGGGAATGAAAGAGGAAGTGAAGACCCCGCATGGATGTTTTATAGAGGAGCAGAGAATTGTGGGTGAAATACCTGGTTTGCTGTGACCACCTAGTGGGCTGGACCCTTTTGGGACCTCCCAGGTGTGGTTTGTGTGGTGGCATCTGGGCCAGCACCCAGCCTAAACCACCACAGTAACATTGTAACTAAAGATGAGGAAAAGGCTGAGGTTCCAAATACCTTCTTTGCCTCCATTTTCAACAATAAGGCAGGAGGACTCCAGGATAACTGGCCTCCTGAACTGGTTGATGGGTCAGGGAGCAGTGCAGCACCCCTGAAATCCACAAGGAATTAGTTTGGGACTTGCTGAGCCACTTGGATACTCACAAGTCCATGGGACCAGATGGGATCCATCCTAGGGTGCTGAGAGGGCTGGCAGATGAGCTGGCCAAGCCACTCTCCATCATTTTCCACCAGTCTCGGCTCACTGGAAAGGTCCCAGATGACTGGAAACTGGCCAACATGATGCCCATCCACAAGAAGGGCCAAATGGAGGAACCTGGAAACTACATGCTTGTCAGCCTGACCTCAGTGCCAGGAAAAATTATGGAGCCAAGGGCTCAGGTCCAGCCAACATGGATTTAGGAAGAGCAGATCCTGCCTCTCCAACATGATCTTCTTCTATGATCGGGTGATCCACCTGGTGGATGTGGGGAGGCCTGTGGATGTAGTATACTGGACTTCAGCAAGGCCTTTGACACTGTTCCCCACAGCAAACTCCTGGCCAAGCTGGCAGCCCATGGCTTGGGACAGCAGTACTCTGTGCTGGGTTAGGAACTGGCTGGAGGGCCATGCCAGAGAGTGGTGGTGAATGGTGCCACATCCAGCTGGCAGCAGTCACTAGTGGTGTCCCCCAGGGATCACTGCTGGGCCCCATCCTCTTCTTGATCATCTGGATGAGGGGGATTGAGACAATCATCAGTAAATTTGCAGATGACACCAAGTTGGGAGCAGGTGTTGACCTGTTAGAGGGCAGAAGGGCTCTGCAGAGGGACCTTGACAGGCTGGACAGATGGGCAGAGTCCAACATGATGGCATTCAACAAGTCCAAGTGCTGGATTCTGCACTTGGTCACAACAACCCCATGCAGAGCTACAGGCTGGGGTCAGAGTGGCTGGAGAGCTGCCAGTCAGAAAGGGCCCTGAGAGTTCTGATTGACAGCTGGCTAAACAAGAGCCAGCAGTGTGCCCATCAGGCCAAGAAGGCCAATGGCATCCTGGCCTGCATCAGGAAGAGTGTGGCCAGCAGGCTCAGGAGGTCATTCTGCCCCTGTACTCTGCACTCATTAGGGCACTGTTGTAGTGTGATGGTTTAACCCCACACACATCAACAAAAGCACAGCTGAACTCAGTTGGAGAAGCGAATGAAGCTGTATTTTACAAGCAATAATGGAATGCAATGAATATATACAAAATATACAATATTTACAATATTATACAAGAATTTACAGGAAAGAAACAACACAGATATTCCTTATTGGGAAGAGGATTCACCTCACCACCCCCCAGCCTCTCACCTCCTCTTTTTCCTCTAGTGAATTGGAAGTAAAAAAGAAGAGTAGAAAAGTTAAGGGAATTTCATTTAGCTTAAAGCTTTGTTAGAGAAAGCTAGTAGTGCTTATGTGAAGGTCGCTAGATAAGAGGCCTCTCTCTGTCCAAGGGCAGCATGCGTGCATTCCAGCAGAAAGAGACGGGAGAGTGAGAACAGAATGTAAGACCATAAAACTACATCCCACTCATCTACCAGTGAAATTAGTTTAGAATTAATCTTTGTTTTCCTTTTTACACCTGACTGTTCAGCAAGAGAGTTTTGCAGTTATCTTTTCTTAAAGGAACAGCCTAAACTGTCACAGTCACACCTTGAGTACTGTGTCCACCTCTGGGCCCTCAATTATTGATATTGAGACACTTGAAAGTGAGCAGAGAAGGCAATGAGGCTGGTGAGAGGCTCGAGCACAAGCCCTACGAGGACAGGCTGAGGCAGCTGGGATTGTTTAGCCTGGAGAAGAGGAGGGTCAGGGGAGACCTTATCATAGTATCATAGTATCAGTCAGGGTTGGAAGGGACCACAAGGATTATCTAGTTCCAACGCCCCTGCATGGGCAGGGACCCCACACTAGATAAGGCTGGCCAGCCTCATCCAGCCTGGGCTTAAACACCCTCCGGATGGGGACTCAACCACCTCCCTGGACAACCCATTCCAGGCTTCACCACTCTCATGGTGAAGAACTTCCTCCACATGTCCAGCCTGAATCTCCCCACCTCCAGCTTCATTCCATTCCCCTAGTCCTATCACTACCTGAGACTGAGAAGTCCCTCCCCAGCCTTCCTGTAGGCCCCCTTTAGATACTGGAAGGCCACAATTAGGTCACCTGGGAGCCTTCTCTTGCCCAGACTGAACAGCCCCAACTCCTTCAGTCTGTCCTCATAGGAGAGGTGCTCCAGCCCCTGATCATCCTCGTGGCCCTTCTCTGACACCTTCCAGCACCTCCAAATCCCTCTTGTAATAGGGGCTCCAGAACTGGACACAGTACTCCAGGTGGGGTGGGGTCTCACCAGGGCTTAGTAGAGGGGAAGAATCACCTCCCTTGACCTGCTGGCCCACTTTCTCTTGATGCAGCCCAGGACCTGATTGGCTT
>JAAWVA010000055.1:94062-128528 GCA_015227895.2 Colaptes auratus
CTATATTTACAGAAGCTGACTACAGTTGCCAAAAGTGAATGATTTTGAGATTTCTGTTTTAAACTGAACCTGCTTGTGTGGGCCTGATCTTTTGAAACAATGTGCTTTCTTTTATAGGCACAATTGAAAATGTTTCAAGATAGTCACAAAAACAGCTGTGCATCCCTCACTACCAGTCTGCTGAAAATGCAGCATTTTTGCTCAACTAGGACAAGAATATAGATCAGAACTCACTACCAAACCTTGAAACTTGCCATTTCATAGTTAATGTATATCACCATACACTTGGTTTGATGAAAAATGAAAGGAGATTGGTGGTTTAAAATTCTTCCTGTCACTAGTACAGTGTGATACATCCTTCCATCTTATCAGTTCCACTCTTCTTTTGTTTTCAGTCCTGAGTTTTACACACATGCCAGGAAAAGTCAGACTGTGTCTGGATACCAAACATTTGTTATGAAAATCTCTTCCTACTAGGTTAGAGATGTAAATAGTAGTATTTGATATCTCTAGATTTATATATGCTGAACTGCAAGTGAAATCTCCTAAAAATACACCTAAACCTGTCTCGATAGATTGTAGATGTCACTGCAGAGAAATATGAGTATCCTTTTCATAAGCCAGCAAAAAAAATGTGCTGCTCAAGTGAGGGTAAAGAAAGATACATGTATGAGAAAACAAGATTTGGAGTGAATGGAGTGAACCAGTGTTTTTCCTGTTGGTAAGTTTTGATGTATTTATTATTCATAACCCATACGTTAGATATGTTAAGACCATTCAACATAGTTACTTCTCTTTACCTTGCTGTACTACTGTGCCGTAACAGTACTTATTGGTCCATGGCACACACTGAGCTCACATAGCTGTAGATGCTGTAGGGAAAGGCAGTCCTTGGTCTAATGAATGTACTTCCTTGGTCCTGGGGGCAGTCTAACACATGGCTGTTCTCTAAGGTAATTTATTTGATTCTTGATGGCCTTTTAGAAAACAGTAAGGTTAGCAGCTGAAGATCAGACACGTCCAAAGACAATGGGGCTTTTCCTGGTGGAACAATATAAACTTACTTGCTTTCTGCCAGTCTGTTGCCAGTAGAAGAAAATGGAATTGAACAGTCATCTGTCCGGTCTATTTGGACTTTATTTGGGAATATGACAATTCTGTTTTTTTTACTGGGAGTCTGAAGAAGTCTGCCATGACCTGCTTTTGTTTTGTTTCTATGTAGCATTCAACATTTTGCCTAGGAAGTGCTACATGTATTAAGAGATGCATTTTAACAGGTATTTCAGCTTCCATTAAAAAAAGCTGAAACATCAAAATGAAATAACATAATTCAAAACATAACTAAAATATTTGTTCTGAAATGTTCCTTGACATGAAAAGAAATTTGTTAATTTTCTCACGGGAAACGTATGCAGCCTCACTGGAATTAGCATATGCCTTTGAAAAAACCTCACAATTTAAATCAAACCAAGCTGTTTAGTATAGAACAACTGTGCTAAAAAAAGAATGTTAATCAGCTTTATTTATATAGAGAAAACTTGAAATAATTGGTCTATTTTTAGAGCGCTGAGCATTCATAGATAGCTTTGAAGTTAATAGTAATTCAGAAGTGTTCTACATTTTGCAAACAAGCCACTTGCTTTCGTTTCAAAGTACTGCTATCTGTGACTAAGTTTAAGCATTTGCTCTGAAGGAAAGCTCACCAAAAAATGGCCTACCTATAAGAAGATGTGTGCTTCTCTTTCTTCCTCTAAGAGGAGCAAAAACCCTTTGTGGTTTGGCTGATGTAAAGACCACTGCTTCCTCTTCTCCCAGATGTGTTGTGATATGTGGTTAGCAGAATGATGCAGAACCATTACCTTAAACATATGAATTCTCTGCTACACAGTTCAGAGATTGTTCAGACTATACTTTTGTGCCCTGCTCTCAAAAACACCCTTCTCATCTTCAGGGGAATCAAGATAGTTTTGTATTTAAGCAGCAAGTAAAAGTTATTATGCACAGTTTTTGCCAGAAGTTTGTGATATTTTTTCTGGGTTAGAATAGAAGATAGAATAGAATAGAATAGAATAGAATAGAATAGAATAGAATAGAATAGAATAGATAGAATAGAATAGAATAATCCAGTTGGAAGTGACCTTCAAGATCATCGTGTCCAAACCACAATCCAACACCACCTAATCAACTAAACCATGGCACCAAGCACACCTATCAAGTCTTCTCCTGAACAACCCCAGTGATGGCGACTCCACCACCTCCCTGGGCAGCCCATTCCAATGGTCAATCACTCTCTCTGTGTAGAATTTCTTCCTAACATCCAGTCAAACCTCCGCTGGCACAGCTCGAGACTGTGTCCTCTTGTTCTGGTGTGGTTGCCTGGGAGAAGAGACCAACCCCCACTGGATACAACCCCCCTTCAGGTAGTGTAAGGAGCAATAAGGTCTCCCTGAGCTTCCTCTTCTCCAGGCTAAGCAACCCTGTGGTGGTGAGAGAAAGTTCTCCCTCCCACACACAAAAAACCCACAGCTAAACTCAGTTGGAGAAGCAGATGAAGGTGCTATATTTACAAGCAGGAATGAAATGCAGATGAATGTACACAATATACAGTATTACAATATATACAGAAAATAATAGCAATGAACTAATACAGAAGACCTTTTTCCCTCTCCAGCCAGGAGGGTTCCCCCCTCCTGTACCCCCTCTCCCTCCCTACCTCCCTTTTTCCCAAAAAGGGTTAGAGAGAGAGAAAAAGGATTAAGAAGGAAATTCTGTTAGCTCAAAGCGTGTGCAAGAATTAGTTTCTTATCTGGTAGCTTTGTTAATTCAAGGTCGACTCTGTCTGGCAGCTGTTGCTTCAGAGAGAGAGAAGAAACAGACAGGCTGACAGGAACAGACAGACAGACTGAGACTGAGACTGAACACTAAAACTTAAAGTTGCATTCACCAATTACCAATGAAATTCGTTAGAATATCCGAGTGTTTTGTTTTAATATCAAAACATTCAGCCACAGGTTCCAGCAACTGTCCCTTTCTTAAAGGCACAGCCTAAAACGGTCACAAACCCCATCTCCCTCAGCCTCTCTTCACAGAGCTTGTGTTCCAAACCCCTCCCCAGCTTGTTGCCCTTCTCTGGACACGTTTCAGCAAACTCAACGTCTTTCCTAAACTGGGGGCCGGGAACTGGACACAGTACTCAAGGTGTGGCTAACCAGTGCAGGTACAGGAACAGAATGACCTCCCTGCTCCTGCTGGCCACACTGTTCCGATACAGGCCGGGATGCCAGTGTGGCCAGCAGGAGCAAAAAAATAATAATAAAATTTGGAGCAAAAAAAAAAAAAAATAAAATTTGTAGAAAATTGAAAATATCCTGGACTTAAACTACAGAGGAGTTCAAATAAGGAATTTTGTTAAATTATTTTCTCCTCGGAACTTGATCTAATTTGATCCTAAACCAACTGTTTAACTGTCTTGGACTATATTAATGTTTTAAGAGCTACTCCTGAGGTTTCTTAAAAATACTTAGTTCAAAAGCAATCCAAACTGTTAGGCTTAATATTAGGTATTAAGCAAATAATAAAATTTCCAGAAATATCTTTTGAGTTCAGATGAAGACATTAATATTTGTATTTGGGAGGAAGGAATGCAAGGTAAAAAGACGTAGTGGTTGTTGAACGGTACAAATATATTGCTGGGGATTCTTTAGTGTGATGCTTAGCAAGGTTTAAGAAGGTAAATACAATGAAAAATGAATGTTGCCTCTTCAGTCAAAGAAAGTGTTTTGTTCGACAAAAAGCTTAATTTTCATTTACTTTAAACCAGTTACAGAGTGAAGGGGTGATGAGGCAGTGGCAGCAGAGGCATGAAGATGGGAGGTAGCAACAGCAGAATCAGAAGCAGCTGGGAGAGATGAGGAGTGCTAATAGCAGGTGGGCAGAGGGTGGGTAAGTAGAGGAATCAAGGCTGGAGCAATATATATAGTGGCAGGTCGTGCCCAGCATATGCAAGCTAAAATCCAACAAAAGGAAGGGATAGAGCCTACTGGAGCAGGGGAAACAAAAGAAAGTGCTGGATCAAAATGGCAACAAAGTTGAGGAGGAGGAAGGAACAGTGCAGAAGTCAGAAGCTCCTGTTTCCTGAAGAACTGCAGGAAATTTTCTAGACATATGTGTCAGTTCAGGATAGTACAATATTTGTGAGTCAAAATAAACATACATTGTGAACTACCCTTTCCCACACTATTAACATTACTTTTCCTTCTTCTTTTAAGAAAAGACAGTGGACATGATGCTGCTAAGCCTCACGTTGTGTTTGTCTCCTGATTTTCCTGGGAGGTTTTCTGACATGTCTAGGTAAAAGGTAGTGTACATTCTGGAAGGTAATGTAAACTTGTGGTGGAAGAGAGGTCAGAGTGAGGGTAAACAAATCATACAATGGGTTAAATAAAACACAAATCTTCTCAGGTAAATGATGTTTACAAGAAGCCTACTGGTGCATTTCTGACTGTTGCTCTAACAAAGAAGTGCTAGGTGTTTAGACCTAGTGTAAGATACTCACTGTCATTCACAGCTCCATTGCAGTCCCTGGAGCTCCAGTCTCACATCTTACTCTCAGATGTCTTTCTGCACTCTAAATGGCTTTTTTTTTCTTCTCTGACTGCTGCCTTTCTACAAGCAGTCTGGCTTTACCCTATGCTTTTGCAGGTTTGCTTTCAGGACCAAGGAAGATTATCATGCCATTTCGTAATCCCTGGGTGTTACCAAAAGCAGGCACTTACTCTAAGATGGACAGTTTACAAGAAATAAAAGAAAAAGGGAAAGTCAGATGACGGAAGGAATTTGCTTTTGTACTATTTTAGTACAGTAAAGTAATGGCACTGATCCTATATCCACCAACACTTAATGTGGGTAACTGCCTCCATTACACTACTTTTCTGCCTGACTGCATAGCTTTCCTATTAACATGGTAGAGAGGACTTCTTGAAATGAAAGTAAACTTGTTCAGAATAGGATGGTAATTTAAGATTCCTCAATATTTGGAAAATGCAGTATGTAAATGGAACCTCTGCTAAAAGTAAATTGATTATTTAATTACTGACTACATATTATTCCTCATTAGGATATAATAAGTTATAGTGTGCTCTGTCTTCAGTAAAGACTCAAGGAACTACAGAAAGACTAATATAAAAATACAGAATAAGAAGTTTCCCTGGGGCAAACAAAATATGTAATAAAAGCCATCTGCATCTAAACACAAAACAACATTGGCTCAGATAATGAGGAGTGACTCTGGCCTCAAGAGAGCCATAGAACTTTTCACGCAGAAGATACATAGTACTCAAACCAATGGATAATCCTTTGTGTGATGAATCAAAATGTTTCATGCGGCATGCACAGACACCACTCAGTCCAGACTTGAATTCTGCTCGACCTCAGCAGACAAGTTAAAAGACATTCTGATGTTGCACTTGTTTCTGTCATCTGATATTTCTTTCTTTGATTATCACACTTGGCAGGAAATACTTTTAATATTAAAAGCACATGTACGAGTAATTTTTTTTAAATATAGGAATAGTAGCATGCTACGAACTCTCCTGCTTGGAAATCACATTTGTGCCAATCCATTCTTTTAAATCTCTGGTAGGCTAAAAAAAAAAGTATGGTTGAAGAAGAATGGAAAATCAGTGAGAAAAAGTTGGACTGAAAGAAAAAAGGGTAGAATGGCTTTAGAAATGGTAGATGCCTCTTTTACTGGCATAGCTATTACAAAGCATTAATCACTGGTAGAATGGAATGGAATGGAATGGAATGGAATGGAATGGAATGGAATGGAGGAATGGAATGGCATGGCATGGGCATGGCATGGCATGGTGAATAGATAGAATAGAATAAACAGAACAGAACAGAACAGAACAGAATAGAGATAGAATAGAATAGAATAGAATAGAATAGAATAGAATAGAATAAATAGAATAGAATTAACCAGATTGGAAAAGGTCTTTGAGATTATCGAGTCCAACTTATCCCAACACTATCTCTGTTCCTGCAGACGTTTAATAGTTGCGTGTCTGTCTCACTCTCTTCTAGGTATAGATCCTGAAATTTATAACTATGCCTGTTCCACATCCTTCAGATAATATCAAAACTTGGTTAGCCGCAGATGAGACTCACCATCAGGTAGTATGTGTCTGTCTTTTTTCTCTCACTACATTGGCACATATGATATTACTTGCTTTTTTTTTTTTTTTGGTAAAACATTATATTTGGAGCAGCAGATCATTTTAAGAAAAACTAGGAAAAAGATATGTGCAGTATTGTACTGAAGCCAGAGAGAATAGGAAGCTTGTGGAGCTTATGGGATAGTGATCTCAGTAGACAGGATGGAGAAAATCCTCAGGGGAGCATAATTCCTGGTATGCCTCAAAGTGTTTCACAGCCAGTGGGTCAACAGTTTAAGGAGCAATTACTCTGACTCCCTGTAGAACAGTAAATTGTGAGATATTGCATGTATAAACACGTGGGCAAGTCATCAAAGGGAGAGCTGCAAATCATGGCTATGTTGTAGCAAATATAACATTCTTACAGCAAATAAGAGGAGGCTTTCCGATGGCCACAACAAAACCTACATAACCTACCTTATCTGTGTACCTACTGTAGGATAAAATTATGTACAATGTCTACTTTTGAAAAGCTGATGTGCTGTTAAGATTATATGCTAATTTATGTCATGGCAAACTACAAGTCTTTAGTCAACTGGGAAACCAGAAAATAAATATTGGCAATATTTTGTAGGTAATCACTGTCTGTCAGTGTGTGAGTTAGTGGAAAAAAGTACTAGTCAGGCAGTGATCTAGATCCCTATAACTCTTGTGAAGCTACGCAGTGAACTTTGCTCTGGCAGGCATGGTAGGATTGCCTCTTACCAGGTTCTCCTGCAACATGTGATGAGAAGATGCAATTGTGCTCAAATTATTGGGTTTTGTGGGTTTTTTTGTTTGCTTGCTTTTGGTTGTTTTGCTTTGTTTTATTTTGAGAAGGAATCATTGCTGAATAGAAAACTGTAACGAGTATTTTCTCCATCCTGTGTGCTCAAAACATTTATTCAAAGTCTCTGCAAGATTTCTAATAATTTGTGTCTATCCTATTTCATTATTGTACTTACATTACAGTATCAAATATCTTCTAGTAGTACATTCAGCAATGTAACCGATAATTGCTAGTGTGAGCTGTTATGGTATTCTCTCTCAGGGGAAAAATATATGCATTGTTTTCTGTAAAAATATACCTATGTGACTGCAAATTGACAGAAACCAAGAACTGTCTCATTCATGAATCACAATTTGAATGGTGAGGCAAGAGACTTAGGTTGTTTTAGTTTATTTTCCCTTCTTAAAGACAAATTCACAGAAAAAACTGTGATACACAATAATATTACAAATGATAAGATGGAAGTGTTTTGTACTTTCGCCTGCAGTTCATTCCATAAGCCTCAGGTTGACTCCCAAGAGCAATCTATGCTTCTCTTCTTTACAGTCATCTCAGAAAAGAAAGAAGCCAGGTCCTTTGAATTGCATCCAAGTTTTTATTCTCAAGATTCAATGCAATTTCTATGACACTTCTGGCCAAAATTAACAAAACTGTGACCCCTAAAGGTGTCATATTTACCACATTTTCTGTGCAAAAATCCTTTGGTGCCCTTTTCACCATTAATGGTGTGAAAATTAATTAATAACACTAATAGAACTGGCAGAATGGAAAGATTACATAACCACCATCAGAACTGTATTCCGTATCTACCTCCTTCCCAGAGCAGCACACACTGCTATTTAGGAGTCTTTTAATTCCGTATATTAAGTCATGAGGTGTTGGGTGATAAGTTGGATTTGATGATCTCTGAGGTCTTTTCCAACCTTATTGATTCTAAGATTCTAATAAATAAAAAGTCACAGAAATCCACAATCAGTTAAAACAAACAAACAACCCAGGGAAAGAAGAGATTTCTGTCCCCAAACTGTTACTAACACTTGAATACACCTTTGACAGAAAGAATTCAGCATGGCTGTGTAATTACTGTCCAGATGATTACAAGTGGCTGAGATGACTGAGATGGCACTTCTAGGAAAGATAACTTGAATAAAACATATGGAATATATCAGTACCTCCAATATTGTTGCAGATGAAATAGGAAAGAAACTGTCTTTGAACATCATGTAAGAGTTCAGATGTCTGTGGATAATGATGTTGAGATAATCTAGTTTATCAAAAAAATAAAAATAACATCTGAAATTTAGACATGACTTGGATGTAAACCTGAGGTACATACTCATATCACTCTGGAGGGTAATGAGCAACAAAATTATACCTCAGAACAAATAACTTATGAACTCAGTATTCCAGTTACATGACAGTGTAACTAACCTGTACTAACCAGATACACCACATAACTATCAGGCTTATAGCAAAATACAGAATCAAATGCAAACATGTGCATAACATAATTTTATCCAACAGAAACAAATGTCAGTGCAAACAGAGATGCTCTCAGAGTTTACTATGGGAATACCAGAAGAGAATGAAAATGAGGTGGTTCCACAACAGAAGTGTTTGAAAGAATCTGAATTAGAAGACCTGTGGGATGATAAACTTTTAAAATCTGCATACAACAGTTACCTTTCTGTGAGGCAGAAAATAGTCTGCCAGATCTAAGTATGGCTGATACTGCAGTTTGTCTGAACCCAATAATTTGGAGTACTTTGAGTTCTCTTAAAATGAGCTTTGGATCACAAAGGCAAAGCAGCATCTTGAAGTTTGTCTCTTAAATGCTACTGAT
Source organism: Colaptes auratus (assembly GCA_015227895.2). Lineage (NCBI taxonomy): Eukaryota > Metazoa > Chordata > Aves > Piciformes > Picidae > Colaptes > Colaptes auratus. The sequence continues at coordinate 102,890 of JAAWVA010000055.1, forward strand.
CTTCATGCCTGTAAAATTACAGCATCTCAAACAATATGATCTAATATTGAGGTCCCTTGGGTTGAAATTACATTAAAGTTAGTGTTCATAATGCTGCAATAGCTCTGAAGTACTGTCTGACAGACCAATGCTTTTGAAGACTGTTCATACAAATCTCATATTAGCTGTTCAACATCTGATTGAACTGGTTGTGAGAAGGGATGGAAGCAATGAATGATTCTGGGAACAGCAGCAGGAGCTCACAAAGGTTCTCTGAAGCTCCTAGAAAAAAATCACTTTCTGAGGCATTGCATTGTGTAAACAGACATCAGCCAGAAAGACAGACATGTGTGAAGACATACAGTGTTGTAATGCCATGAGCTTATTCCTTTCAGTGAGTAAAAGGATTAAAATTCCAACCAGATAAAAATCCCAAAGTTTTCAGCTGTTTCATGATTTAAAAAAAATCAGTATAAATCAGAGAAGTTAAAGTTCAGAACTGACCAACTATTGTTATTGTTTGTCCTTTGAAAGAAATCGTTCTTGACATTTCCATAAGGTGTTGTTGCGCCATGCCAGTTTTCTGAGACAGAGACAGTGTTTCTTTGACTACATGTGAAGGTATATAAGAAATTCATTTTGCAAGGAAGATGATTCTGAAGACTTTTCTTTAAGCTACCTAAAAAATCTTGTTTTCAGTACTGGTAAAATTATCAAACATTCGAAATAATATTGTTGAATATTTGATTACACTTGAAATAACATATTTTGCATTATTGCAGAGGAAAATATAAAACTTTCATTTGTTCTTTTGAAGCACTCAATTTATTAGACACATTTCTCTACAGAGTTTGATTCATCTGAATATGCTTTTTTTGGGGCAAAATTCCTCCCTCACAACCGCAGAGAGGATTGTGTTTTTTCTCCTTTAATACTAAGAATGTCTGGTTAGATCTCAAAAGCCTGAGATGGAAATGTCAGAACAGGAAAAGGACTATCATTGACTTTGCCATAAGACCAAGTTCACGACCTCAGGATAAACAATCAACTTTACTAGGTAGTGTAACTTTTCATATTACATTGCATTTTTTACAGAAGGTAATGATGACCTTACCTTTGAACATAAGTGCACTTCCCTCCATACTTCTCAGCCTGATGCCCACCCAAATCACTAGAGAGAAGGTGAATTGTAGATATCAGGTACTTAATCAAGTTTCAGTAATAACAACTCTTGGAATGTCTCCTTTGTCTGTCTGAGTGCAGATAGTAAAACCTGCAACCAACATACTCATTTTTCTCTTGGATGGTCATTCACTCTTCCTGTGAGTAAACACAGCAGTTTATCCCATCATCCATGATCCAGGCAGGTTTTCTTGAGAAAAAGGCTGAGGCCACAGTTAATACTTCAGTTAAAAATCATTACAGAGTGCATTTAGAAAACAAGTGTCATGAACTTATAGATTCCTTTTTTTGGTGAGGATACAGCAGTAGTATAATGAAACAATCAGAATATATGTGATCTAAGTGGTGTAGAGAAGTACTGCACATTGACCAAACACATCTGGAAACCAGACTCCATCTGAAATCAGACCAAAGTGAGTAGCATATAGTTCCTTGAAATATATTTTATATAAATTTATTTTATACAGTTTTGGCTTGCAGTGCCCAAGCCCAAAACCAGTGCCAGGATTTAAAGTAAGGCAAAGAACTTACAGATTAAATAAATTGTATTATTTTACCTGAAAATAAAATAATTATTTTAGTTTAAAATTGCTTTGATTACAAATGGCCTCAGTTTTGGTCAAAATACACAGTTTGCACACATGAACATCACAGTCTCTAGAGACATACCACATAAAATGAAAGTAATGTCAGTTGTACAGAAAATTAATCCTTAAGTGAAAATTGATAATAATAATAATAATAAAAAAAGGTATGTGGACCCTTCCAAGAAAGACTTGACCAAATTGTTTACAAAATTATGTATTTTGTCCTTAAAATAAGAAAATTATTCTGCACCAACCTTAGCCCTATTATTCAATGTGCAGTATATGCATACAGTAATGTAATTATCCATAGGCAAATCTGTACCATCTTTAGTACGGCAATAAAACCTTAAGTGTATACAAAATACTCAGCAAATTTATAGATGACCCTGAGCAGCAAAATGCCATCCTGGAGGACCCAGACAAGCTCTAGAAGTGGGTCTGTGTGAACACCATGAGGTTCAAAAAGGCTAGGGGCAAGGTCCTGCGCCTGGTATGGGACAACCCTTTGCATTAACACAGGCTGAGGAATGAAAGCATTGAGAGTAGCTCTACAGAGAAAGACTTTGGGGTACTGGTGGATGAAAAGCTGGACACAAGCTGGCAATGTTCATTCACAGCCTGGAAGGATAGCTGTTTCCTGGGGCTGCATCAAAAGAAGCATGTGCAGGAGATCGAGCAAGGTGATTCTGACCCTCTACTCTTGCTCTGGTGAGCCCCCACCTGGAGTACTGCACCCATCTCTGGGATCCCTCCTTCAAGAAAGACATGGACCTTTTATAATAGCTCCAGAGAAGGGCCACAAGAATGATCAGAAGTCTGGAACACCTCTCCTCTAAGAAAGGCTGAGAGAGTTGGAGTTGTTCAGCTTGGAGAAGAGCAGGTTCTGAAGACACCTTACTGTGTGCACATAGCATTTTTCCCAGAACATCAGTGAGTAAGCAGGCAAAGAGGCATACCTTACTGTAGCTTCTGAAGGCACAACAGCTCTTTCTCTTTGTTTTGAGAGGAGAATAATTACAAAAAGGCAAAGGGAATCAGCAAAATATTCTCAGACTTGGGGCTCTACACTGGCTGATGAGATTGCCCATTGCTGCCATCTATCCTACAACCAACCTGCTTCTAATGAGAATGATTCCAATGGTTTTCAAGTTGTTTTAGCTCAGGGCATGTCAACCATTTAAAGAAGTCTGTCTCCCTTTCTATCTTGAGGACCTACCTTTTATTAAACACAGGATCCATCTCCTCTAATTGTAGATTCCTTAAAGCTAGGTGTCCTTTCAAGCAGAGCTGACCAGGGCCCTGGGGTACTGAGAGAAGACCTCCAGCATATATATTGTTCCAACCTCTAACAGGCATCCAGGACAGAATGACTCTTCTTTCTGGTTATGCCCATCTACTTCTCATTAGACCCTAGATGATTAGGCTGAGATTAGATGCCTGCATTGATAAAACATGTTTCTCTTGATCTGGATATTCTGGTTCTTACCTACCCAGGTCAAAGGAGATACTTTGGCCAAACAACGGCTTATCAGGTGTAGCCTTTGCATTTGGGAGCTTTTCCAGCACGTTTGAAGAAGTGACAGTTCATATTTTGTCATGTTTCAGACCAACATTATTAAATCAGTAACAGCAGCTCTGATCAGAAACAGGACAGAAGCATCTAATTTGCACAGAATTGTGTAGTGTAGTAAGCTTCACCACAGTGAAATGTATTGAACAGATTAAGAAAGAATGTGCAAATGGGGGGGAAGCATGTATGTGTGTGAAAGGAACATGGACAAGAAAATGCTGTCTGTGTGGAAAAAGGTACCAATATTCCTCAGGGCCAAGTGTATGATGCATCTTGTGTTCTTACCATACTGTCTGTATTTCTCCATTACTCCTGTACATGTTATCAGCTGACATCTGAATAGCCAATTCTAGCTGAATGGTGCAACTTGATCTACTTATATCTAAAGGAACCAAATATCTCTTACAAAGTAAGATAAAGATGACACTGAGAAGATGAAAATGCTTTGGTGTCTGGTGCAGCACTGGGTTATACTAAGAGCTGTATTACTGCATCTCATCAGAATATACAAGTTGCAGCATATTTTCAGTGAACTTAGAAAAAAATCCATGTGACAACTTTGAATGCTAATTGCATATAAATTCTTCTGCCATTCATCTGCTTCTTCTAAAATCTGGAACCTGTCCAACCCCTAACTGTTGGACAAATGAAGAATATGATTTTGATATTTAGTTCGGGAAAATATTTGGAGTAACATAGACACAGCAAAGCAGGCAACATCTTTGAATCAAAATTACTATAGCTTTACACAGTATTCCTGTTACCAGCCTCTAATTTTGTAAAAACGTGTAAAAAACCACAGTCATGAGGTTGAAGTAAGTTCAAAACATGTAAGCATAAAAAAAATACATTCATAATACATAGCAAAGCTAGACATTAATGAGGAAGGAAAGAAAAGGTGGAAGTGGAGGGAAAGAATGAAATAACTAGTAGTCTAGATGATATGACAGCATGATTATGTTTTAATTACCTCACAAATTAGTTTGGATCCTGCCACTTTGCATTCATACACATGAAAAACTGCATTCTAATGCTTGTTTTCACTTACAGCTGTTTGTTTTCTTGACCAATAGACAAAATGAGAAATACAGTGATTATGTAAATATTCTAGACCACAATAGCTAACAGATACGTTTCATCACTGATTTTGTTTAAAAAGCTACTATGTGGGGAAGATTTTTTCTGATTTTTAAACTATAATGCTGCATGCCACAGAGTGTTGAAAATCTAAGTAAGATCAAAAGGAAATTGGACAAAACCATGGGAAAAAAAACCAAAACAAACAACCAAAAAGTTCATAGATACAAAATCAACTCTTCTGGGTCATGAGTTCTTCCACTCATAAATCACAAGACACAGAAAGAATACATTTGCCCTTAACTTCTTCCCTAGGTACCAGCTACCAGCGCTATTACAGAGAAAATGGTCTCAAGTCAGTCTCTCGACTGATCAGCTACATCCATACTTCCAGAGCAATTGGAGGAATCACTGAGGCATCATTTGAGTTTCCAAACTGGGGGACTAATGGTTTTACTGCTAATGTTAAAAATAAGAGTATGACTTCTGTCTTCAGGAAAACAGCAAGTCATGCTCTTCAGCTAAACCCAGAAAACCTCAGAACTGGGTGGTTTCATAAAGTCACCCAGTTAATGTTCAGTTTCAATGTGAGGAAACTTTATTTGCTAGGACTTTCAGTGACACATAATTTCAGTAGCATCTTGAATCACAGCATATTTTTTTTATAGGAAAAAAAAAAGGACATTGGATGGAAAAGTTTTATCCTTAATCTCTTTTGGACATTTAATAAAAAGAAACAGTGATGCATGTACTGTGGACTGTAAACCTGCCCTGCTTGACTGAAGAGTCTGTGAAGTATGAAGTTATATAAAATCTGTAAACTATTTGCATCTTTACATCTCTCAACTTATTTCTTCATGCAGACCAATAAAGAATAAAATAATAAAATATCTATCCAATATGCAGCATTTATTTGGATTCCTTTAGATTGATGACAAGTGAATGATAAAGGGAAAAGCTGCGTCTGGTGAGAAGGTTTGTCATGGTAATTTTAGATTAAGAGGCTTCAGGGTAACATATTTGAGAAACTAATGTTGCTCATCTCCTTTCACATTCATAGCACAGTGATTTGTACTAAAAATGATGAGGAAACCAATTTCCAGACAGTAGAAATTGGGGCACTTCTGGGCTTTGTGGGAGCACCGTGGTGCCAGGGTTGCCTCACTGGTGAGTAAGAGGTTGTTTCCCTCCCAGCTGTAGAGCCATGAGTTAGTTGTACTAGCAGAGGAATATATAGTGTAAAGGCAGCACAGTTTGGATGATTAAGTTAGTGGACCTGGACAGGCTGGACAGATGGGCAGAATCCAACGGCATGAGATTTAACACATCCAAGTGCCAGGTTCTGCACATTGCCACAGCAATCCCATGCAGTGCTACAGGCTGGGGTCAGAGTGGCTGGAGAGCAGCCAGGCAGAGAGGGACCTGGGGGTACTGGTTGATGGTAGGCTGAACATGAGCCTGCAGTGCGCCCAGGCAGCCAAGAGGGCCAATGGCATCCTGGACTGCATCAGGAACAGTTTGGCCAGCAGGAGCAGGGAGGTCATTCTGCCCCTGTACACTGCACTGGTTAGGCCACACCTAGAGTCCTGTGTCCAGTTCTGGGCCCCTCAGTTTAGGAAGGATGTTGACTTACTGGAACATGTCCAGAGAAGGGCAGCAAGGTTGGTGAGAGGTTTGGTACACAAGCCCTATGAGGAGAGGCTGAGGGAACTGGGGTTGATAAGCCTGGAGAGGAGGAGACTCAGGGGTGACCTTCTTGCTCTCTACAACTACCTGAAGGGAGGTTGTAGACAGGTTGGTCTCTTCTCCCAGGCAGCCAGCACCAGAACAAGAGGACACAGTTTCAGGCTACACCAGGGGAGGTTTAGACTGGATGTTAAGAAGAAGTTCTATACAGAGAGAGTGATTGCCCATTGGAATGGGCTGCCCAGGTAGGTGGTGGAGTCACCATCATTGGAGGTGTTCAGGAGGAGACTTGATGGGGTGCTTGGCTGCATGGTTTAGTTGTTTAGGTGGGTTGGATTGGTTGATGGGTTGGACGTGATGATCTTGAAGGTCTCTTCCAACCTGGTGTATTGTATTGTATAAAATACAGTGATTATCAGGCCATGGTGATGATTGATTTAGTAACCCCATATATCCTGTGATTAATTTGAATGTTTATTTTTCTAGGGCACCTGAGCCATCAGCTTGGAACATTACTGATGGGGTGATACTTTGAAACAACTGGGAGCTCTTCTCATGAAAGAGAATCCCCCTTATTTTTTAATTGTTTTTTTTTCTTTTTTTTTCATGTGAGTAGACTTTAAACACTAGGTGTCAGTCAGTCACCTCACAACAGCAAGCTCTCAAGCCATAGCACATTTTTTTTTTGGCAGTAAAAACTTTTAAAGAAAGCATGTACAATAACGTATTCATTAAATAATAACTACAGCAATGTCAAAGCCAGGTGAGATGCCTATGCCACAGGGCTGTTTAACAGCCATAGAGGTCCTAGAGACAGGGAATGTGAAGAAAACTCTTTTGTAGAAAGACCCTTGCACACACTGTGGTGAACTTTCACACCTTTTCTGTAAAATCTTTGTTAATCTGTTGTTTAATGTTACAGTCAAATGGCAAATTCCTCTGGTAAACCACTCATGCTACTACAGTTTCTGGAACATTTCTAAAATACTTGTTTCAAAAGAAAGGACACCAATCAACTAGATTGAAAAAACAGGAGTTCAAGCAACACTCCTTCATATTTCCTCCTAGCTGAGTTAGGACCCTTTTCAAGGGGTCACACTACTGCATTTCAAGAAATTATTGTCCCCTACAGTTTTTCTGACCTTTGGAGGTTGCTCCCCACAGGGCATCATTGGCCTACAGAAACTTATGCCTGCAGACAGGCTGTTGTGACAGCTGAGGGTTGTTGAAGCACAATGCTTGAGTTTGAGTACTGCTCCTTCTGCCAGTTTTTCATCAAGGACAGTTACTTGGTGGTGAGCTGCATCAAAAGTTGCTGGACTCCAAGGGTCAGACCTCTCAGACAACTCTGCATTGAGGATCTTCAGTTTTGTGGATCTGGATTCTAGTGATCTGTTACCACAAGAGGTGCAGATTCCCAATCTGTCTTCATAGAATAATGATACTCAAAAGAGCTTGTTTGCTTAAGCACTGCTACATAACTACAGACATACTGCCTCAGGACTGCAATGGATACATGCAACACCCTTAACCAAACTCTCAGCAGTTTGGTGCAGGCTCCAAAGGAGGTAAGGCCTGAGTCTTAGAAGACCCAAGGAGTCTGCTAGAGAGCCCTCAAAGGAACAAAGTGATCCACTGAGCACTGATGCTTATGACCTCAGATCACCAACTAACACATGAAAAGTGGGTGGCTTTTCCAAGACTCATTTATCAAGGAATAAAGAAAGGTATGGTACAAGGAGTCTCAAGTATACCTTTTTTATTGTATGTAATTTGGCTATAAGCAAACCACTTCATCCCATAAATACAACAGCCTAAGTGAGCCTTAGGATCATAGAATGGTTTGGGCTGGAATGGACTGTAAAGATCATCTAGTTCCAACACCCAGACATGGGCAGGCACAGCAGACCAGGCTGCTCTAGGCCACATCCAGCCTGAATTTGAACATTCAGGGTTGGAGCCTCCACAACATCTGTGGGCATCCTGTTCCAGTGCCTCATCATCCTCATGGGGAAGAATTTCTTCCTACTGTCTAATCTGAGTTTCTTCCAAGCCCTTACCACTTGTCTTGTCCTTACATGCCTTTGTAAAGAAAGTTTCTCTCCAGATACCCTAGAGGCTCCCTTCAAATACTGGAAGGCTGCTCTAAGGTATCCCCAGAACCTTCTGTTCTCCAGGCCAAACAAGCTCAACTCTGCCTGTGTTCATAGTGAGGTGCTACAGCCCTATGATCATCTTCATGGCTCTCCTCTGGACCTGCTGTAACAGTTCCAGGTCTTTCTTGTGTTGAGGGTTTCAGAGCTGGACACAGTACTCCAGATGGCATCTCATGAGAGCAGAGTAGAGGGGAAAAATCACCTCCTTCCACCTGTTGGCTTTCTGGGCTGCACACTGCCAGCTCATATTGAGTTTCTCATCAACCACCACCCACAGGTCCTTCTCCTCAGTGCTGCTTTCTATTCATTCTCCACTGTGGTGGTTTGAGCCTTAACTGGGATTTAAGAGCTCCCATGGGGGGCGGGGCAAGACTGAGAATCCCTCCCCTGTTCCTCCTCCTCCTCCCCTCCCCCCCCCTTTCCCAATCAAGAGAAAAAGGGAAGGAGGAAAGAACAGGGAGAGATAAGGGAAGGAAAAAATGGAGGAAAGAGGGATAAGGAAAAAAGGAGGAGGTAAATCTATTGAGAAATAATTTGGAGTTGGTTTGGAAGTACAGAGGTAAAATTTTCTTTAAGCAGTATATATGTGTATATATATGTATATATATTTATATATATATATAAATATAAACAATAACAAGAAGCGTTCACAAGGGTAAGGAAGAAGGATGGATAGGGAGAATATACAAAACCAGCATGAAGATGCAGCAGGGAGAAAGACCAGGCCTGACCACGTGGCAGTGAACCAGAAATCCAACAGTCCTCTTAGTCCTTTCATCCCGGTGAGGCAGAAGCAAAAGAGACAAATGCTGGCCGTACCCTCCCCTTTATAGCTTTGCTGGACAGGGAGGGGGAGTGGAACAGGCTAACTTGGTTTCCCAGGGGGAAAACCCTGCTCTGTAGAGAGCAAGGCTCTCACAACCCCTCCCCCTCACCACTTTCAGGATGGGTACATCGATCTAGCCTGTACAGGACTTTGTACTTGGCTTTGTTGAACGTCATGATGTTGGCATTGGCCCACCTTTCAAGCTCGTCAAGATCTCTCTTGATGGCATGCCTTCCCTCCTGCATGTAGAGAACACAACATAGCAAGCTTGCTGAGGCTGAACTCAATCCCAACATCCATGTGGCTGACATATGTTAAACAGCATGGGTCCCAGTACCAATACCTGTGGAAAGCTACTTGTCACTTGCAACCATTTGGACACTGCGCCATTGACTATCACTCTTTGAGTATGATCATTGAGCCAATTTCTTATCCACTTAGTGTTCCACCCATCAAACCTATATATTTCCAATTGAGAGACCAGGATGTCATGCAAGACAGTGCCAGATGCTATGCCAAATGTTTTGCCCAAGACCAGGCAATTCACAACAGTTGCTCTAATGGAAAGAAGCTTGGCAGCTTCATCTGCCAGTTTTCTCAGGACCCATGGATAGATCCTGTCAAGTTCTAAAGACTTGTGCACCTTTAGATTTTGCAGGTGGTCTCAAACTTGATCTTCACTTACAGTTTTTGGTTTTCCCAATTCTTGCTTTTGCCTTCTGTAACTTGTGCAATATAGTTAGAGCCCTTGCTGGTGGAGACTGAGGCAAACTGTTTGCTAAATACCTCAGCCTTCTCCTTATCCTAGCTGACCAGGTTCCCTGCTTCCTTCCAGAAAGGGCTCATCTCTTCCCTAGTGTTTCTTTTATCACTGACAAAACTATGGATTTTTCTCTTGTTGTTGATGATGTCCCTGCCCAGATTTAATTCTATTTGAGTTTTTCTTTCCTGACTTGGTCTCTGGCTACTCAGACAGTTTCTCTATACTTCTCTGTACTCCTTTCAGGATATCTATCTTTTGAAGTCCAGGGCAGTGCGTTTGTTGCACACCCTTCTTGCTGCCTCAATCACCAAAATGTCATGGTCACTGTAGCCAAGGCTGCCCTTGAATTTTGCATTTCCTACTATCTCCTCTTTTTTGGTGAGAACAAGATCCAGCATAGCACCTTTCCCTGTTGGCTTCTCAGCCACTTGGAGGAGGAAATTGTCACTAACATATTCCAGGAATCTTCTGAATTGCTTGTGCACTGTGATGTTGTCTCTCCAACATATATCTGAGTGGTTTAAGCCCCCCATGAGGATCAGATCATATGAATACAAGGCCACTCCCATTGTATATGAAGGGCTTCATCTTCTCTCTCTTCTTGGTCAGGTGGCCTCTAGCAGACACCCACTATAATATCACTTGTCTCTGTCCCATCTTTAGTTCTGACCCACAAGATCTCAGTCATCTCCTCATCCTTTCCCAGGTGAAACTCCATGGACTCCAATTTGTCACTGAGAGATGGCCACACCCTGTTTTTTCCTATCCTTCCCATAGAGCCTATCTATTCTTTGAACTCTCCCTAATAGGCATTGGGGTTGAATGGCAGTTATCTCTTGATCTATAATAACTCCTGAAATTTCTCCTTGAGGCAGAGAGATCTTTTAAGAAAGACAGTTCACTGGATGAGCCAAATTTGCATCCTCCCTGAACTGCAAATAGACTTCACACTGAGTGACTCTCCCCTTGAGCAGAGACAACCATCAAGTTTTCAGATTCCTTACTAGAGTCTAAGAGATCCTTCCTTACCCAAGGAAGAGAGACACCTTACTCATAATAGATCCTTGGCAAGTGGCTGATAGCACACTGAATCAGTACTAAATAAATCCATTTATCTAATTTCAGTAGATGTAAGCCATTGACCAAGTCTGGGTCTAAGTCTGGATCCAGCTTCATTTAGTCTCCTTTCTGAGAAGTTTAAAAAGCAAAGACACCCATTCTGAACCTCATGACTCTAGATGAGGTTTTCGTTATCCTTTGCATTACTTATGTTAAACATTAACCATTTACCAAATCTGAGACTAAGATTAGGCACATCAAAATTCCATCAGCAGTTCAGAATTCAAGGTGTGCTCTGAACCTTGTGGCTCAACAGGAGGATATCCCTTAACCTGTTCCATCTCTGGTCTCTATGTACATTCAAAACTGATTCTAACTCAATTTTCCTTTCATGTTTCTTCCACGTGGTAAGTAATAAAGCAAACTCTGCTATTGAGCTTTGTTAAGTTGTACTTTTAGAAATTATTATTAAAATCACCTAATCAGTGTCTGAAATTTGGCTTTGTAGTTACAGAGGGGTTTGTTACTCTCTTCAGCTACATTTTGATTCAGAAATTTTGATATTTCTTCAAAAATCTGTTACCTATTCTTGAAACATATTCGAAATAATTTTCTCTCCTGGAACCATACATGTGTATCAATTCAAACACTCAACTACTTTTAAGACAAAGTCATTGTGCAGCTCAAACAGAAACTTATGTAGTGTATGAAGGAATGTATTTTACAGTTCTGAACTCTACGCTTTTATACATACATTTAAAATTACTTCATCTCTGCTGTGACTCTAAGAAGGAATATCTTCTATGACCTGCTCACCCAACAATATGCAATTTTAAAAAAAATCTAGCTTGTGAGATTCCAGGATGCTAGATAAAGCTTCTCTTGACTATCTAATCCTGGGGTACCGAAAACTGAGTCAGGGCAGATCTCTCAACATCTCAGACCGCTGAGAATAAGTCATCAGAGGAGGCAAGGAACAGCTTTCATGTTGAAGAACAGAGCTGGATTTTTTGCAGCTCTTTACTTTGTGAAGTAGAATTCCGCCAGGTGCAGAGCCACCCCATGAGAGCAGTTGGATTTCCACACACTCTTCACTCATCCTGCCCGATCATAGGTCACTGCAGAAGGCGAGGAGGCTAGAGAACCAGGCCCTTTGATGTCTTGACTTTCACCGTGTTTAGGTCTTTTTAATATTATTTAGTTTGTTTGATCTCACATCAGGGCTTTAGTACATTTTTTTTCCTGGTGATGGGATGAAACAGCAATGAATTAGTTCCTTGTCTATGTACCTGTTTTTCTGCTGTGATCACTTGGACGTGCTTCCCTGTTCTCTTTACCTTAGGGCAGTTTTGCATCTGCACCAAAATGGTCATGACAGTCCCTCAAATCAATAAAACTGGACATATTTGTGTGGGAAACCTTCTACCAATACAAAGGCTATCATGTGAGGAGTAATATGTAAACACCCATACACAAATTAATCCCACTTAAATGAGGGAGGTGCTTCTACTAGGAACCCAGAACCCCTTTGTAGCCCATGGAGAAAGATGAACACCTTCAAAGGGTGGTTCATTCCACCTGAGGATATCTGTTTCCTTCAACTTTTCTCCCTGGTCTTGGAAGAGCTCCCTCTTTCTTTTACCTCTTCCTTTCTCTCCTACTGCAAGAGCTCTAGTTCAGCACATAAAGTTAGTTGTAAAGAAATAGGGGAGAACCATTTGCTATATCAAAGATGTAGCAGCACATATAGAAAACAGTTAAAAGGTAGAAAATGGAAAGGTAGGGAAAAATCAGAGTTTTGGTGAATAAGAAAATGTCTCTCAGATGTCTCAAACTTGTCATCAGAATGTGCCCTCTCTTGACCATATATACCTGCTAATTTGAAAGTTCTGCCATTTTTCTGATTCTTCTTTTAAGCAGAGGCAAGACTGATAGCCATTAAGGAAAACGTCCTCTTGATTGCTTGAAATAACCATTTATGATTTCTCCTAAGGTCAGTTCAGAAAAGGGGGATGAATTTTGGACTTATCATTTGCTTGAAGCCTCAGATTGACCTGCTGTCATAAACATTGTCTTTGTCTCACTCAGAACCAGAGCTCAGAACACTAATCGTGTGGTATTAAGCTGATTTTAGCTGGGAAAAGCAGCCATAAGGAAAAAAAAAATTCTTCCAAATAATTTTTTGTGTCTTTTTGTGCAATCTCTCTGTACATAGTTGAATTTGGCATCTTACTCATAAAGTAAAACAAACGAGCACTGTAACAAAAGAGTTGTATGTCCCTCACCTTTTATGGTTATGAAGATTGAATGAGTTAGCCTGACACAGACTCTGCCCTTTCCCTTGATGACCAGAGCTTTAATGTTTGAGAACAGTGAATATGTATCAGTCTTTTACCTTCAGTCACACTCTAATTGGAGCTGGATAGCAGAAGTTAAAGCAAACAAGTAATTGAGACATAGGTACCTATACATAAAATATGATCAGTTCAATTTCATTTTCCTAATAAATCAGGCTCAAAGTTCTTGAAGACACACTACTATCCTGAAAAGTGAAATTATCATAATAAATGCAGAAGATCTCACTTTCAGTGGTGTTAGAACAGGAAAGTGATCATGCCACTGTACTTGGCACTGGTGAGGCTGCATTTTGAACACTGTGTTCAGTTTTGGGCCCCTTGTTATAAGAGAGGCACGGAGTTGATGGTGCATGTCCAGAGAAGGGCAACAAAGCTGGTGAAGGGTCTGGAGAACAAGTCTTGTGAGGAGTGGCAAAGGGAATTGGGATTGTTCAGTCTGGAGATGAGAATTCTGAGGGGAACTACCTGAAAGAAGGTTGTAGTGAGGTAGGGATTGTCTCTTCTCCCCTAGTATTGATTAATAGGACAAGAGAAAATTGCTTGAAAATGCATCAGTGGAGGTTTAAATTGGATATTAGGGGGAAAAAATAGAAAAGATGTAAGCCATTGGAATAGATTATCCAGGGAGGTGGTGACATCACCCTCCCTGGAGGTGTTCAAGAACACGGCCACATGGCATTTTGGGCCATGGTGGTGCTAGGTCTATGGCTGGATTCAAAGATCTTAGGGGTCTTTTCCAACCCAAACAATTCTATGACTCTGTGGTTCTATAGATAAATTTATTAAACTCAGTTAAATTATTTTCACACATGAAACTTCAGCTAATGAGCTGACTGATATGGTTCATACTTAATGATAACAACTTTGAAGACTTAATTATATTTCTGCAATCATTAAGAAGCAAAAGAATTCTCACTCAAAATAGTGAAGTATAGTAAATATTGAGCAGCAATGTACAGATGGAAAGCCATTTCATGGTTTGAATCCTCCTCCATCTTCTTCCACCCTCCCTTATAAAGAAGAATGCTTGCCCTAAGATGCTTCCTGATCAATGATGTGAAGCAGAAAGTATCCATTTTGTTCAAAACAAAATTTTACACTTGCTCAGTGTGTTCTGCTATCTCTCTGTTGTTGCTTGATAAAGGAGATAATGAAATTAGATATAAGGAGAAAAAGAAAAAAGGCCTATCTTAATCTGTCTGTTTTTCCCCTGTAAGCATTGTGCATTAGATGTTGCTAAACTTGTTTCCCTTGCTTGATATGACATTGAGTTCAGCTGAAAGTATTACTCACTGTTGTTATTTCTCCAGTTTATCATCCATACTAATTTGAATTTATTCTTTCCTAATTTAAATTTGTATTTCATCACAGAACTGGGAGAGACTGTCAGCCTGAAGGACATTAATTTGCTTCCCTTCATGGGATGGCAGAGATGGACTGCAGCCTGGACTGGCTCTGCTACGAGCCCACAGCTCTCCTTACAGCATAAGGTGGGCTTCTTCCTTCACTGAAAGAGTGAGGAAAATCTTGTCTTTTGTAGTTTCGTGGTTGATAATTGATAGATGGGGAGAAAAACTATAGAATTCCACTTCAGACACTTGCACTGAAGGCAACAATTTACACTAGGGGAAAGGAAGACAAATTCAATGTGTTCTATTGTATTCCGCTTATGCAAAAGAGCAGTGAAACCATGCCTGAGTTGCAAGGCACTGAATATTCAGGCTGACTCTTTCTTAGCTGTGAGTGAAGATGTCACACCTTGATCCTCTTGTCACATAAGTGAACCAATATAGCTTCTACTGTGAAAGATTCTCAGTTAAAACAACATAAATGGATTCATATGAGCGAAGTGTAGTGCAAAGGATGAGCAGCTCTAAGTGGCAAGCTTGCATTTATTATTTCTAAATCACTTGAAGATAGAATTCTCTGCCTTTAGAAGTGCTTTTCATCAGCAATGCAAACTGATAGAGATGTGACATAACAACCTGTTGTAAGTGAATGATCACAGGAAGCCTTTTTTACTTAGACTTTCCAAGACTCGCTTTTATGACTCCTCCACGTCAGTGAAGCACCTTCTTTGTAAGCATATAAGCAAGCCTGGGCAAGGGTTTGTTCCTAGCTGGGCAGGGAGGGGAGTGGAACAGACTCAGTTTCCCAGGGGGAAAACGCCCTGCAGGGAGGGCAAAGCACTCACAACCCATCCCCCCTGCTTCAAGGATGGGCGTTAACCCATCACATTAGTTCACTGCAGTAATTCATGGATTGATGAAATTCTCTGTAGCTGAATGGATTTCAGAACAGAAAAGCATCGGATATCATTATCTCACTATGAAATGTCAATGCAGCATAAAAACTATATTTATGTGCATGGGTTCTGTCAAACATGATCACCAAATCAAAGAAGAAAATTTTCAGGGAAAGCAGGTACAACATTTCAGCATCCTTTTCCACACCAGTGCCACATTTTAGACTGAAATAAAGAGAAAATGTGGTCTCAAAAAGATGTTCTTTAACAAAAGCAAAATCCTCCTTTCCAGCCCCCACATAAATATGACCTTGCCAGCACCTACATGCCTTTTAAAAAATACTAAGAAACTAAAATACTTTAAATACACAGTCTTCCCCTTTAGTTCTAATTTGATAAAAACTGCCACCTTTCATTCCCCATAGGTCTGTTGATCACAGCAATCACAAAGTTAATACTGTACCAGAAATGAGACTGACTTAACGCAAAGCATGTGTTTGCCTGTACAATGTCATTTTAGAGAGTTACTTCTATTTCCCCATCTTCCTTTTCTATGGTTTGTTTGTTTGAAAACAACATTTGCAATTCAATTACAATTACTCCAATTCTGAGAAGGGCCTCTGCTTCCTTTTTGAAACAGCTTACAGAGAAAACAAAATGAGGGCTGTCAAGAAAAGAAGGAAGCCGTTAGTCTGCAAGGGGCTGTAGAAGCTGCCTTTCCCCTCTTTCCTTAAGGCAGATTTACCTGTTTAAGAATATTGTTTTGTGCATACATCGCTTCCAGTTAGTCTTGTACTGAAGGTCCCTCTCAGCAGTGAGTGGCAACTACCACTGGATCATATTGTAAAAACTCAAGATGTCCTGGCTGAAGACTTCCCCCTTCAGCCCCAAAATAATGGATATTTGTGATAAAACAGAGAGAGATACAACTCTGTCTAGACACTGCTTTAAACACACAGTCCTCTTTTAGAGTATTTCTGTCTGATTGCTCTTCTTGATACAGGCAATCTTCAGTATAATTAGTCATTAAAAGACAGAAGAACATTTTGTTGGTAGTTCAGACAGCAAAAGTTGAGTCACATGAATATATTCCCTTAATCCTAATCCTCTCCCCTGAGAGACAAGGATTAACAGATATGCAGATTCCAGAACTGCATCTCCACCCCTTTTACTGCAGGATCATCTACAGAGTGTAGAGATATATACTCCCTGGAATGGGCTGCCCAGGGAGGTGGTGGAGTCACCATCATTGGGGGTGTTCAGGAGGAGACTTGATAGGGTGCTCGGTGCCATGGTTTAGCTGATTAGGTGGGTTGGATTAGTTGATAGGTTGGATGAGATGATCTCGAAGGTCTCTTCCAACCTATTCTATTCTATTCTATTCTATTCTATTCTATTCTATTCTATTCTATTCTATTCTATTCTATTCTATTCTAATGTCTTTTAATTCTCCCTTCCATATATAAGCAGGTCTCCCCTCAAGATGTGCATTAAATTGTTAGTACTACATGGCGCACAAATAACATAGAAGTAACAGCACAACAGCCTTCTAAAATTTCAGGTTCTAATACAATTTTCGATTAATACACAAAATAGAATCTAAGGGAGCATAAGCATCTTTACCTAGCTGTACAAGGGCCAGCCATTTGGCCAGTGCAAGGCAGTATCATTAAATGTCCGTTTATCTCCCTGATGTCTTTGCCACTACAAATCCTTCCGCGGTCGCGATGAGCCAAGGACCACTTCAGGCCATTATTACCCATTCTAGTGTACTGGACTAAGCTAATGATAGGCAGGATAGAAAGCGCTCATGAAATATCCAGCACCCTTTGTTGAGTACTGAAACAGAATCACTATTAGGGAGACTCCAAAATGTCAAATGGATGAACATGACACAGGAGTTCTTAGTAAGGCATAGCAGATAGCTGTAGAGTTTCCACTACACTGGGAACTCACCTTTTATTAAATCAAAGGTGAGGAAAAAAATAACTAAAACTATAGGCATGAAGTACAAATATTTAATTCCAGTGTAGACTTTCACTTTTTATCACAGTATCGCTAAGGGTGGAAGAGACCTTGAAGATCATCGAGTCCAACCTGTCACCACAGACCCCATGACTAGACCATGGCAACAAGTGCCACGTCCAATCCCCTCTTGAACACCTCCAGGGACAGTGACTCCACCACCTCCCCAGGCAGCCCATTCCAATGGCAAATCACTCTCTTGGTGAAGAACTTTCTCCTCACCTCGAGCCTAAACTTCCCCTGGCGCAGCTTGAGACTGTGTCCCCTTGTTCTGGTGCTGGTTGCTAGAGAGAAGAGGCCAATCCCTTCCTGGCTACAACCACCCTTCAGGTAATTGTAGAGAGCAATAAGGTCACCCCTGAGTCTCCTCCAAGCTAAACAATCCCAGCTCCCTCAGCCTCTCCTCATAGGGCTTGTGCTCAAGGCCTCTCACCAGCCTTGTTGCCCTTCTCTGGACATGTTCAAGTGTCTCGATGTCCTTCTAGAACTGAGGGGCCCAGAACTGGACACAGGACTCAAGGTGTGGCCTAATCAAAGCAGAGTACAGGGGCACAATGACCTCCCTGCTCCTGCCGGCCACACTATTCCTAATGCAGGCCAGGATGCCGCTGACTTTCTTGGCCACCTGGGCACACTGCTGGCTCATGTTCAGGCAGTTGTCGATCAGCACCCCCAGGTCCCTCTCTGTCTGGGAGCTCTCCAGCCACGCTGACCCCAGCCTGTAGCACTGCATGGGGTTGTTGTGGCCAATGTGCAGCACCCGGCACTTGGACTTGTTGAATGCCTTCCCATTGGACTCCGCCCATCTGTGCAGTCGGTTGAGGACCCTCTGCAGGGCCCTCCTACCCTCTAACTGACCAACATCTGCTCCCAACTTGGTGTCATCTGCAAATTTGCTGATGACTGTCTCAATCCCCTCATCCAGATCTTCAATGAAGACATTGAAGAGGATGGGGCCCAGCACTGATCCCTGGGGGACACCACTGGTGACTGGCCACCAGCTGGATGTGACGCCATTCACCACTACTCTCTAGGCTCGGCCCTCCAGCCAGTTCCTAACCCAGCACAGAGTGTTGCTGTCCAAGCCACGAGCTGACAGCTTAGCCAGCAGTTTGCTGTGGGGGAAAATAGAAAGAAAAAATATGTATAAGAAAAAAATCCTGATGCTAAATTTTCATCATATTCTTTGTATTCTGAAAAAGGTACATCCTGTTTTCACAGGATGAAACAAATAGGGTAAACTGTTCAGATTACAGTTCATTGTGGGTTTTTTGGGACAATATTCAAATCAGAAAAAGATTGGATGAGTGAAGTTAACTTTCCTTTGCATTTTTCTGTGCATTAGCTTTTACATGTATGGGTTCAGTTGAAAACAGATAAAAGAAGTTGCAAACCTCTGCAAGTCTGACATAAACCAGCATCAATCTGTATCAACCGGTAGTGTGCAAAAGAGAAGTTTGGGCTTTATGAAACCTCGAGAAACCGAAAAAAAAAGTAAATTGCGCTAAGCACTTCAATTTTTTGCTACTTTCACTATTACTTGAAAGAGTACTTTGAAACATTTTTAAAATAAATAAAAATATATGTCTAGAAATAAATCCAGAGCACTAACCAGAACATTTGGTTAAGCAAGAGACAGATTTCTACACATAATACTAGCATACAGGTAAACAGAGATGCTCGAGCTTCTCCAACCAAAACCCAGTCTGGAAAAATTGACAAATGATAAACCCCAAAACTACACACAGCATATATGCACTTATCAGAGTGGCCCTTTACAAGTGTTCAGGAGATTTTTCTGAAATAAAATCTTTCACATTTAAATCAATTCTATCTTGCAAAAACCACACCAAGGCAAAATGTTGCCAACCACCCTCCCCTCCTTCTCCCTCCTCCCGCCCCCAACCCCCAGTTTTAGATATCATTTCTAACTTTTCTGCAAGAAAAGTGAGAAAAAAATGACAGTTACCCATAAAGAAATAAGCATGTCTACCATAGTTGCATTTTTAAAAGGAAAAATTTTAATATTTTGTGTTTGGTGGTTTTGTTAGGTTGTTCAGGAACATGCAGTGACACAAGGTTTGTCAGGAAAGACATTGTCTTATGCAAGCAACTCACAGGCCTGGAAAAATGCAGAGAAGCTTTTGAGCATGCAAACCTTTTGCAAGTTTGCACAGAGGCTGCAAACAATTGCAAGACTTTAATGTAAGTGCATTCATTAGAAAGTTGTAATGAAAAGAGACATATCACAGGAGGAAGTGGATAAGGTCTTCAACCTTGTCATAAAGAGAGGGAACTAATGTCAAATATTAACTCAAATAAATAAAACCAATTGATCATTGAAGAAACTTAAAAATAGATGACTCTGAAACCATAGTAAACCATGGCGACTCATTGTTTCCTTTAATTTTCATACAGAGTAAATGAGTATTTAGGCTAACAGACCTAATGTATTTTCCTTGGATGATAGAAGAGGGGAGAGAAGGAAAGAAGAAGGGAAGGTGGAGTGTTTTGGCAACTTTGGTTTGCTTTGTTTTGTTTCTCTTATGTTCTGTTTTGTTTTTAAAGAATGAACTCAATTGTTTCCATATTTTGGGAGCCCACCAGCATTCCAATTATAATTATGCAACACAAATCTCAAAAGCTGAAATGTTGGAGTATGTACTGTCAACACTTGGGGCAGAAAGGAGGACAGCTTAGGTAATAGACTTCAAATCTCACTGCTGAACTTTCCATTGGGTCCAAAGGATTGATCCTAAATCCTAATACCTTATTAGATGTTCTAGAGAGTTAGTTTTTGCCAACATATTCCCTAGGTTTTACAACATGAAAATAGAAAATTCTAATAGTCCAAAATAATTCAGCTCTAATCAGAACCTCCAGGCAATTTCCTAAATTCATGAATTTTCCTCATGACTTGCTCACATAACCTGAAAGCAGTACAAGTGACAGGAATGATCCTCAGTAGGGGACAAAAAACCCCAAACCATTAACAAATCAGTGACATTGAGTCTGGAAGAGGTATCTTGCCAGTTTTGTTGTCTTCATTTAAGAGTTTTTTAAAGATTACTAAACTATTGACTTTATTACTTGGAATAGTTATAAAATTTTATTAAACATCTAGTTTATAATTTGAAACAATTATGAAACAACTGGTTTATAGAATATGTATATAAACAGGTTATACAGTTGTTAAGAAGTTGTTCAAGATCTTCTTTATATTGACATCTCTCTATAATGATTATTAATACCTAATTAGCATTGAGACTGCAGACAAAGCCATCACCAGGAGCTATCAAATACAAAATTTTGCTTTTCAAGTTGAAAAATGCATATTATAACTTTATTTGCAGCAAATGCTGTTATAGAATTGAAGGTTTACATACACATGCCCTTTTCAGATACAGAAAAACACCCAGGCCATCAGGTGGTCAAAGCCCCCCTCAAATGCTCTGGATGATCACCACTGTCCAGTTGATGTGGCACCATTTGACAGCACTACTCACACTGGGCATAAAATTGCAGCCTGGCAATCTTAGGCTGCCAAGCATCTAAAAGTAGAATCATCAGACATCCTTCTGGCTAGGTTTGTTGTGTTGCTTCTTCACTCCTTCCTCTGTTCTGCAGCATTTAGGCCTGCTTAATTTACCAGTGGGACAACCAAAAGTCAGTATAAAAATTGAGACATCTCCACACATAGCTCTACTTCTACAAGATTTACCCACAACGCTTGAGAAGTGCCAATTAAAAAAAAAAACAAAACCAAAACCACTTGTATTCTTAGCTAGGCATGTATCTGAATTTACTGAGCTTATTTAATTTTATAAGTCATTTGGGGTATAAGCTGGTAGAAATGCAAGAAACTCATGTAACAAAACTAGAATTTTATGTCTAGGAAAAAAATGCCAAGATTCATAACCATTCCCCCAGCTAAAGTCTGCTTTCACTGATTTTCTGTATTAAGTGGTGGTAATTATGTGCCTAATATGCATTCCTAGTTAATGTGCTTGTCTCTATAAATTCAGTAATTGCTTATTCAAACAAGGCAACAGGCATGTAACACATAATTGGCATGCACAATTACCTCATTTGCATCAGCACTCACTAATTCATGTCACACTGATTATTGTTAAATCATGAGTGTATTTTGGAAGACATTTGAAACCCAAATGCAAAACTGAGACACAACTTAAGTTTCTAAATCAATAAAACTTTTCCTCTCACCTTTAAAAAATTTTACTTCCGTGGTGCTTCATTTTGAGCATTTATGTGTGTTTATTTATTTATCTTTATTTTCTTCAGCTCACTGTCCTGTAATCAGGTCTTGTAGGAGACTATGAACTAGTCCCATGAGAGTCACAGAACTCCTGTATTCACCTGTGTGTGTTAAATGATCCTTCTGTTCTCCCATGTACGTTCTGAGGTCAAATTTGCAAAAAAAAGGTTGAAGCATTTTCATTCATACACGGCTGACTTCTGAAAAGTTTTCACAGAATCACAGAATTGGCAGGGTTGGAAGGGACCTCAAAGATCATCTAGTTCCAAGCCCCCTGCCATGGACAGGGACACCTTCACTCAATCAGGTTGCCCAGAGCCACATCCAGCCTGGCCTTAAAAACTCCCAGGGATGGGGCTTTCACCAGCTCCCTGGGCAACCTCTTCCAGTGTCTCACCATCCTTATGGTGAAAAACTTCTTCTTACCCTATAATCTAAATCTCCCCTCCTTTAGCTTGGATCCATTCCCTCTAGTCCTATCGCTACTTGACACCCTAAAAAGTCCCTCACTGGCTTTCTTATAGGCCCCCTTCAAATATTGGAAGGCCACAGTAAGGTCTCCTCAGAGCCTTCTCCAGACTGAACAACCCCAACTCTCTCAGCCTGTCCTTATAGGAGAGGTGCTCCAGCCCTATGTTTTCTCTAAACATATTTGATACTATTGATGACTATGTATTTGGTCTTCCCAATTACTGAATTCTTATTGTCATATTTTTACACAAAATCACACAGAATATTAGGGGCTGGAAGGGAGCTCAAAAGATCATCCAGTCCAACCCCCGCTGCCAGAGCAGAATCACCTAGAGTAGGTCACACCAGAATGTGTCAAGGTGTTTTGATTAAAACCATTTAAATATGTTGTTGCAATTATGAATTAATTTTTGTTTCAATGAAACTGAAATTTTGGAGCAAATGCCACTTTTGCTTCCAAAAGCTTTAAAAATAGTGATTTGCATACTTCAATAATGTTAATTGATATGTTTGAATATTGTTTTTCACACTAATTTTGCTTGCTCATTGAATTCATATATTAATTTTATTGTTTGCTTTTACAAAAAGATTGATTACCTTATTGATGAAAATAAGGAAACTGCGCTCCATTTTTCATTGCGGAATGTAATACAGGGGGAAAGCAGAGCATTACAGTAGTTTAACAAGGTGAAACACAGGTAACTGTAGTAGTCTTGCTAATGTCTTAGCCAATTCAACTTTCAGCCCCTGTGCCTGGCTATATCACACTCTCAGCTCTTGAACCTGAATATTAGTTTATAAAATTTAGCTAATTTTCAACTTTCCAGTTACTCAGGCATTCAAAGTCATATTATTTCTCTCTGTTCTCTGCAGTATCCACGTGAGCTCCATGAAACTGCTATTCTTTGGTCCAACATCTTAACTAGTGACAGTAGAGTACTGACCTAAGTAGATCCTATTTTCTCTTAAGAAGTCTCTGCAGGACTTTTTCTCCACACAGTTCATTTCCATTCTCATATGTAGTAGTTTGAGCCTTAACTGGGATTTAAGAGCTCAGATGGGGGGCAAGGCTGAGAATACCTCCCCCACTCCACCCTCCTCTCCTGATCAAGAGAAAAAGAAAGGGAAGGAGCAAATCTACCAAGAAATAATTTGGAGTTGGTTTGGAAGTAGAGAGGTAACATTTATTTAAACAGTAATATATATACACATATAAAACAATAAGAGGAAGGGTTCACAGGCTAAGGAACAAAGATGGATGGGGGAAAATATGTATACCAAAACAGTCCTTTGAAGTCCTCTGAAGAGGTGGGATGTAGCAGGGAGGAGGAGGACCAGGCCCAACCATGTGGAATCAGGAAGCCAGCAGCAACTCTCTCTCATCCCCACAAGGCAGAAGTAAAAGAGCAAATGGCTTTTTATAGGCTTGCTGGACAGGGAGGAGGAGTGGAACAGACTAACTCAGTTGCCCAGGGGAAAACCCCCTCCAGGGGAGAGCAAGGGTTTCACAAGCCCTCACCCCCCGCTTTCATGATGGGCGTAACCCATCACCTCCACACTTGAAGGTGAGGTTCAAATGGTTGCTGAGCATAGAGTATCTCCCTCCCAGAGATACTCTCAGCTGCACACTGGCTGAGGTCCTGAGAAGCACTGGGCATGGGCTGGTGCAAGCCGACAATGATGCCTCCCTAAGACCTCCCTGATAGACTGGGACTGGTGGAGACAGATTCCAGGACACTACTGCTTAACCTCTGGTTAAACCTATGGAAAAAAAATTCAGATTTGAGTTTAATTAGTGATGCTTAACATATGGAGTCAATCATATGATGGCACCTCTGTGTAGACAGAAACTTCACCTACTATATGCATCACAGAATGTTAGGGGCTGGAAGTGACCTTGAAAGATCATCTAGTCCAATCCCCCTGCCAGAGCAGGATTACCTATATCAGATCACACAGGATGCATCCAGGTGGGTTTGAATTTCTCCAGAGAGGGAGACTCCACAACCCTGGGGCAGCCTCTTCCAGTGTTCCATCAACCTCACAGTGAAAAATATTTTCCTCATGTTTCCATGGAACTTCCTATGCCTCAGCTTCCACCCATTGCCCCTTGTCCTGTCCCTGGGCACCACTGAGAAAAGCCTGGCTCCATCCTTTTACCACTCACCCTTTGCATATTTATAAACATTACTGAGGTCACCCCTCAGTCTCTTCTTCTCCAAGCTAATGAGCCCCAGCTCCCTCAATCCTTCTCTTAAGGAAGATGTTCCACTACCTTAATACTTTTTGTGGCTCTGCACTGGACCCTTTCGAGCAGTTCCCTGTCCTTCTTGAACTGAGGGGCCCAGAACTGGACTCAATGTTTGAGATGTGGCCTCACCTGGGCAGAGTAGAAGGGGAGTAGAATCTCTCTCAACCTGCTAGCCACACCCCTTCTAATACACCCCAGAATGGCGCTGGCCTTCTTGGCCACAAGAACACACTTGCTGGCTCATGGTCAGCCTTCCATCCACTAGGACCCCCAGGTCCTTTTCCCCCTCACTGCTTTCCAACAGGTCATTTACAACTTACATTGCCTACATGGAAGTCAAACTTCATTGTATGATCTTGAGTGCTGTTTGTGTTTGCAGGACTCAGATGCAGCAGCATGCTCATACTAAACAGCTGTTTTCTCAGTTTAGAGGTAGCTTCAGGACTGTAAATCATGTATTCCAGTCCATGAAATGGTCTTTAATGCTTGATTTTCCTCTGTGCTGAGTAAGTTCCAAAGTGAGTAATGGAGCACTGTGAGATGGGACTAATGGGGAGAAAACAGAAAATATATGTACCTGCAGTAAAATCATAGAAATATATAAATAACATTACATGGTTAATTCACAGAAATTCATAGAAAGATATGACTTAAAGGAGAAGGAGGGAAGAAATTTTAGGTTAAAGGCATCTTCTTTTTGCTATTCTAACTGCTATTAGGAAGCATCTTTGAATAATTTTAAATTAACTTCATCTAATATAACTTACCACATACATTATTCTTTTGAGCAAAATAATTTTAACTGAAAAATTCAGTACTATGCATCTGTCAGTTAGTGCTGGGAAACTCGTATCCTGTTCTTTGATAACTGTATATGCCTTAAGCATTTAGAGAGTATGCATCTGTTCATCTGAGTTGATTCTCAGTTGACCATTTGGCCATTGAGGTACTTTGACTGTATATCCTGACACAGAGGCAGTCAGTTTTAGGGTTGCCTAACTCTCTACACAGGAGTGTAGTAGAGTGAGAAAGTTCCACACACACACACAAAGAAACCACAGCTAATTCAGTCGGAAAGCAGATGAAAGCTATATTTACAGGCAGAAATGGAATGCAATGAATATGTACA
>JAAWVA010000055.1:129028-170174 GCA_015227895.2 Colaptes auratus
GATAAAGGAGCCTTGGTTCATTCATATACTACTTTGTACATTATTTAAATTAGGCAGTTATAATATGTGCCTTGAAGTTCTGTGAATGTCATTGTCTACAAGTGCATCTATTGGCAGGTGGTTTTCCATAGTTTGTGACAATTAATTAGATTTTGCTGACAACAACCATTCTTTTGAGATCTGCTTGATTTCAACATTTAGAACGGAGAAGGTTTTCCAAAAATGCTTGAATAAAAAATAAAGATGACAGCTGGTGGATAAACAGGTCCATTTTTCTCATTAAAGTAAGAAAAAACATACTGATCATACAGCCTGCCCTTCTCACCTACTGCAGTGAAGCAATGGTCTTATCTTGTAAGGTCATTCTGAATGACAGCTGCTGCCATTTCTGTCTCACCCCTCATTAATCCCAGGGGTAACCAGTGGGAATCCAACACCTCTTCATCACTTCATATTAAGTGACATTTCCTTCCACCTTATGTGAATAAGATAGAAGAGCAAAAATCCAACAAACAAAACAAAAACAACAACAATAACACAACAAAACCCAAAACCAACAAAATCTGAAGTTTTTACTGATGGGAGGGAAGTTATCTGCTGCATATTCTTTCTTAGTCTGATTATCAGTAACATTATCACTTTCATACTCTAGGAGAAAGCTATACAATATTTCAGCATGTTTTGCTGCTAAAAGACCACTTTCATAGACCTTTTTTCTTTTCTGTTCATAGTTCAATATAAAATTGTCTCTTGATACTGAGTTAATAGATACCTCTATCTAGATACCACTTACCATAAGAAGATGTTAATATGGGCATTTAGAACACGATCATCATAATACATTCTTATCTGAAGAACTTCTATCCTTAAATTTCCATAAACTAATAGTCAATTAACCTTTTTCCACAAGATGTTCCACATTCCTGTTCATACCTCATGTGTTAAGATAACCTTTCATAACACTGTAATTTCATATTAGCAAAGACATAACATTATTGTGGATTTCCTTAATTTTAGTGTAGCAATTCTACAGAAATATAAGCAAGATATCAATAACCTACACCGAATTGGGCAGAAATTTTTGCCTGACGCCAGGGAGGACAAAATCACTAAGAGTGTGCTGATAAATTCCTAAATCATTCCTCATATCAGTGGCAGTGTGCTTCTCCTATCCATGATGTTTATTTCATCAGCTTGATGCTCCCTAGTGATAGAATATGAATAAAAGAACAAGCAGTAAACTGTCAATTTATCACAACTCTGCTAATGCAAACTCCATGTGATATTTTATTCCTCTTCTCTTCCTTAATGCTTCTTATCAATGTTTCAGAGCAATTACCAAAGCAGTTAAAAAATCTGTTATACTTGTGTGGTGTTTGAGCCTTAACTGGATTTAAGAGCTTGGGGGCAAGGCTGAGAATGCCTCCCCCATTTCCCCCTCCTTTTTCCCAATTGAGAGAATAAGAAGGGAAGGAGAAAATCTACCAAGAAATAATTTGGAGTCTGTTTGGAAGTACAGAGGTACATTTTTTTTTTAAACCAACCAACCAACAAACAAACAAATAAATAACCATAACAGGAAGGGTTCACAAGGGTAAGGAACATGGATGGATGGGGAAATATGTGTATACAAAACCAGTCCTTTGAAGAGATGTAGCAGGAGAAAGACCAGGCCTGAGCACATGGCAGAGAAGCAGGAAGCCAGCAGCAACTCCATCCTCTCATCCTGGCAAGGCAAAGCAAAAGAGCCCAAATGGCTTCATGTCTTCCTTTTTATAGCTTGCTGGACAGGGAGGGGGAGTGGAACACTAACTCAGTTTCCCAGGGGAAAAACCCCCTCCAGGGAGAGCAAGGCTCTCACAAGCTCTCGCCCACCCTGCTTTCAGGATGGGCGTAACCCATCACAACTTGCATATCATGGAACTTACTATACACTGCAGAACTCCAGTAGAGACTGCATATGCAAAGCATAATTTGGCATTCATTCACAATAATTCTTTAGAGGACATAATGTAATTTTGCACACCATACAATATAAGTCTTAACACAAAATGTTTTTAAGTGGCAAATAGTGCAAACATCAGGTTAACTAGCAACAGACAGACAAAAGGAATGAAGAAACTACAGACAAGCATTGCTGGGTCCAAAATTGGAATAATTGAGTCAATAATGCAAATAATGTAGGAGGGCTGTTGCAGAAGGCAGAACATGGATTAGAAAAATGTTTACATTAACAGTGAGAGATTAAGTGATTGAAGAAACATGTTATTACTGCCAACACTATTTTCTAAACCAATCTATTGATGTTTCATTTTGCACTGAATGTGTTCCTGCAAACAATAAAGCAGAAGGGAAAATAAATATAGAAAGAGCTACCTAAAAAGAGCAAATTAGGAAAGAAAAAAGATCAGGACCTAGAAGTAAAATTCTAGTTAAGTTTTTACCTCGGCTCCAGTACACAGCTTTTTTTTCCTGCTTGAATAGCCTAAAACATATGACAAGCAAAGCTTTTATGGTGAAAAACCAGAACAGAGAAAAGAAGATTCAAAATGGATAATTGTCAAAAAAAATTATCTTAAAAAATCCCATCGATTTTCTTTTGTTTATGGCTTCATCTCTGCTGTTCAAGATTTGTACACTGATTTGATGGGAACTTCCGGACTTCTTGCAACAAAAGCATCAGAAACTGTGATTGTTAGTCCCATAGTAATTTAGTGTTACTTAAACAACTTTCTCTAAAAATTTATATTACCTTGATACCTTCATCTTACTATCAGTGCATAGCAATCATCATTTTTAATTGTTTGCTCATTCTATCAAGGAGCAATTTTTTTTTTGTAATGGAGAAATCTATCTGAACTGGTTAACTAACTTAAGAGATGTGAGTCTGAGCCACTGTTCTTGCTTTGTTACAATAATACAATACAATAAATGCAGGTCAGAAGAGACCTTCAAGATCATCGCGTCCAACCTATTAACCAATCCAACCCACCTAAACAACTAGATCATAGCACCAAGCACCCCATCAAGTATCCTCCTGAACACCTCCAATGACGGTGACTCCACCACCTCCCCGGGCAACCAATTCCAATGGCCAATCACTCTCTCTGTATAGAACTTCCTCCTAACATCCAGTCTAAACCTCCCCTGGTGCAGCCTGAGACTGTGTCCTCTTGTTCTGGTGCTGCCTGCCTGGGAAAAGAGACCAACCTCTGCCTGTCTACAATCTCCCTTCAGGTAGTTGTAGAGAGCAATAAGGTCACCCCTGAGTCTCCTCTTCTCTAGGCTAAGCAACCCCAGCTCCCTCAGCCTCTTCTCATAGGGTTTGTGTTCCAAACCCCTCACCAACCTCGTTGCCCTTCTCTGGACACATTCCAGCAAGTCAACATCCTTCCTAAACTGAGGGGCCCAGAACTGGACGCAGGACTCCAGGTGTGGCCTAACCGGTGCAGTGTACAGGGGCAGAATGACCTCCCTGCTCCTGCTGGCCACACTGTTTCTGATGCAGGCCAGATGCCATTGGCCTTCCTGGCTGCCTGGGCACACTGCAGGCTCATGTTCAGCCTCCCATCAACCAACACCCCCAGGTCCCTCTCTGCCTGGCCACTCTCCAGCCACTCTGACCCCAGCCTGTAGCACTGCATGGGTTGCTGTGGCCAATGTGCAGAACCCGGCACTTGGATGTGTTCAATCTCATGCCGTTGGATTCTGCCCATCTGTCCAGCCTTCGAGGTGCCTCTGCAAAGCCTCTCTTCCCTCCAGCAGATCAACTCCTGCCCCAAGCTTGGTGTCATCCGCAAATTACTGATGATGGACTTGATGCCTTCATCCAGATCATCAATAAAGATGTTATGTTTTCATGGTACAGTGTTATTTTTCATCATTTTTCATCAAAATCTTATTTTTCTCATTAATTGCTGTATTTTCATTAGTGGCCTCTCATTTAAAGAATATATCACCCCTAATTTAAGAAAAGAAACACATTTGCAAAAATCATAACTAAATGACCATAACACGAATCAGACTTAATTTACTTAAGTATAATTTTACAGCTTCTATAGCCATATTTTCAGAGAGCAGGATGTGATTAGCAAGGCCTGTAAAATTTGCCTATGAGCTAGAAGTGTGCATGTTCTGGAGCTCCCTGAACCTAACTTTGCTACACTGGAAGGTCAGTCTATAGTGCCACACAACAAACTGTAACAGAAGCAGATGAAAAAGGAAGCAAAGTATCAAGGAGAAAGTGTTTATGCCACTTCATTGCTCAGGTAATGCACTGCAAAACCAGGAAAGAGAAGAGGATTCCACTTTTGGGATTACTTAAATGCTAATGGGTGTTTTTGCTTGCAGGTGTTCCATATCTTCCTTTGCTGAGAACAGCAGGCACACCTCATCCTTGGACTGCCTGGATGTGGCTTTCTTCAAACTATGGTTAACTTAGTAAAATTGATGATGAGGCTGTAGCTATGGGAATCTGTATGCCTTCAGAAATCAGCACATCTGTACTGACCTGAGTTTTTAAACATGATCACATTTGAGGCTTTGATTGTCAAATGAATATTTATGAATTTTTTTTGCATGTTTACCAGCCATTCCCTTCTCCACTCATGATCTTTCATAGATAATATTATAGTCACAGTTCCATATGCACCCTGTTCTAAACAAAGATGTTTCCCAAATCTGTCGTCTTACTAATACATAACAGTTTGTGTTTTCAGGAATAGAGAGGACTTCTACCTGTAAAACTCCTATGAACCTGATTTGGGCTTAGTGAATGGAAAAGGAGATGGTTCCAAATTTTTGAACAGAGCATGAAAATATTTCGTTGTAAATTTTACCCAATACTTAAGGTGAGTGCATCAGTATGACTTAAAAACCTCCTAATATATTATTAATATTCTTTGTGATTTCCTTGAGGAAATCAAAGTTTTCTCTTCCTCTTGATTATGCTTCACATTGACATAATACTGTCTATTTTTTCACTGAGATATATCTTTAAATGAGCTTCATAGAACAGTAAAAAGACACACTTCCACTACAGATACCAGTGGTCAAATTCTGTTGCCTGGCTGTAAAAGTTCATCATGTATGGTCTACATGGGAAAATTTCTAGTCCATTAAAAATGCATAGAAACAAAAAATCATTACAGAAATGCCTTAACAGGGGAAAAAAAAAAAGAGAGGAAAAAAGAATACTTGGGCTATTTTATATAACATCTTCCAATAAATTGTCTCTAGAAGACTGTTAGAGAGTAGAAAGCCTACAGTACTGGCACATAATAGTGAGATGAAGTGAGATGACAGTGAGAATGTGAACAACACAGCTTTAGAGGATTGTCTGGATGACAAGAGAACTGTTTCACAGGGTTTTGTGCGGGCGGTATACTTTTCACTTTTTACTGTTACATTCTATGTACGGGCTCCCCCAACAGGGATTAGGTGGCAATAAAGGATAAGGGACATTGACTGTCAAATCAGCTGTCAATGCCTCATTCTTTCTAGGAACAGAGTCCCATCTTTTCATAATCCAGTTCTTCTATTATGCCAAGATTAAGATGAAAAACTGGGAATGGAGCTGTAAGGAGAGGGCAACCTCAGAATAATTCTTCATACTTCCTACCTTCCTTCTTTGTACTTTCTCATCTCAGTTGGGAGGCAAACCACCACCACCTTATTCTTTTAGATTTAAAGGTTATTAACAACTGCAACATTAACCTACTCAGATCTTATTTTCATTATCTTAGACAGGAGGGTTGGAGTAAGATAGCTGGTATGAGCATGATGTGATTTAGTTCTATTGATGTTTCTGCCTTAGCAAATGTCAGAAGCAGGGAACAGAGTATTAATAATCATTTGAATCCAATATGCTAGCAGCAGATCTCCAAGAGAATGTACTCATTAAAATAAATCTCCAAGGTAGAAAACCCCCACCTTGCATTTAACTCAACCAGAATGTAAATGCAAACAAGCCCACTCAAGATATATATTTAACAAATACAGGGTTAAATAAAAACATTAGTATCTATTTAAAAGCTGTTTGCCAGAGCAGTTATTTCATGTTAATCACTTTGTATTTACTGCACTTTGAGAAAGACGTGTTTGTTATGCAGACAGTGTTCATTGTTGTAGCTTGCTCATTAATGCACTGCTGCCAGCAACAAAATGAATTAGCTCTCTGAATACTAAACTGGGAAACCAACATTGAACCAGAGAGTGGCACAATGACACATACAGGATTAAAATATATTATCCAGCTATGAGAGGGTGCATTTATGGCCTCTGATAGCTATCATCTATTTTTAGGATTAGTATTAGTAGGGAACTTCTCTGGAATGGTTGAAAATGGTATGACAAACAATAGTGATCATTTATGTTCCCATGGGAGTTTATACTCTTTCTGGAATACAAATATCTCATGGATTATTTCCCATGCTGGACCACAGCCATTTTTTCCCATCAACAATTTATCATTTATGCCTTTACATGCATACTTCGAATTTCTGCATACTGTAGATCCATAGTAGCACTGTGGAAAGTACATGAATACCAAACACTGAGGAATCAAAGCCCTAGTGTGTCTGTGAAGATATGTCACAGACGTGCAAAAGCAGAGTAACAAAGCAAATGCCACCTGTCACTCTGAATGTTTTTATAATTGCTTTTGATGTCCCTGTGTCACAAGAATAACATTAATCTCATAATAGTAGGTTGTTACTTTTAGGCATAACCTACTCTGTACAGGTCAGTAAACTAGAAAGGGCTGATTCTATGTTTAAAATAAAAGGGGGAGGGATGGGAGAGGCAGTGAGGAGGAAGAAAAACAGAGGGCAAAAAATGGGAGAAATAGCTCTGTCAGCTAATATCTTGGTAGCTTTACACTGCATCTATATCTATTTCAGTGGAAACTTAGGATTTGCCCCATAATAATGTGTGTTCAGGTCAGAGCTGAAGGCAGCATCTTACTCTGCATCTCTGAAAAACTCTGGGATTGTTCCCCGAGATATTGCTAGCACAACACCCTCCAACATTCAGAAGGGAGGAAAAAGCATCCTATTAAAACAAAAAACCAACAGCAACAAAAAATTCATATGTTTTAGGAATAGTATCATGCATAAAATGGTCATAAATTGAAGTTTGGGTAACAAAATCTTGGTTAAGATATACAGAAGAAATTCAGATTCTAGTTTAATTATCTTTGTTCTCCTAGAATCAAAACAAATAAGTGGCACAATATTCCCAGCTCTTATGGGAGCTTTTTATATCACAATTAGAAATAAAATATGTGAACATGCATATGCAAAATCGAACATATCAGAAAACACATCATAGTCCAAACATCTCATATAGAAAAATGTTTTAAAACAGTTGCATAGTTGATATTAATGGCTGGTTATTTTTGCAGATTAGCATGTTTTAAAGCTAATATTTAAAAATAAATTATATTTGATTCCCTTGTTCTATTTATTTGTGTATGTTCCTTTGGAGAAATGCAGACCTTTAGATTTCTGAAGGAGAGGGGATTGTCAACACCATCATGTAACTTTCTGACCTCAAAAATTATTATATAAAATAATAATAGTGTTCATTTACTAGTGAAGTAATATTTTGCAGTTAATTAGATGTTTTTACAGTACTATGAAATTATTAAATAATATATACCATAAATGCTAGAGTTGCATGGCTCATCTTTTTCTTGCCTTTTTGAAACACAGAGCATCAAGATCTTCAGAAGTTTTTCTCCTCTCATTTGTCACAACACTCCAACCATTTCTTTAATAGAACATATCAACTGGTTAGCAGGAGATTGTGTAACACAGGATAATACAAAATTAACAAAATGTTTTCACAGAATCACAGACTTGTTAGGGTTGGAAGGGTCCTCAAGTACGATCTAGTTCCAATCCACCTGCCATGGGCAGGGACCCTCACACTAGATCAGGTTGCTCAGAGCCACATCCAGCCTGGCCTTAAAACCTCCAGGGATGGGGCTTCCACCACCTCCCTGGGCAACCTGTTCCAGTGTCTCACCACCCTCATGGGGAAGAACTTCTTCCTAATACCCAATCTGAATCTACCCATTTCTATTTTGCTCCATTGCCCCTGGTTCTATCACTACTTGACATCCTAAAAGTCCCTCTCCAGCTTTCTTGTAGGCTTTCTTCAGATACTGGAAGGCTACAGTAAGGTCTCCTTGGAGCCTACTGTTCTCCAGACTGAATAGACCAACTCTCTCAGTCTGTCTCTGTAGGAGAGGTGCTCCAGCCCTCTAGTCATCCTCATGGCCCTTCTCTGGACATGCTCCAAGACGTCCAGATCCTTCTTGTAATAGGGGCTCCAGAAGTGGACACAGAACTCCAGGTGGGGTCTCACCAGAGTAGAGCAGAGGGGAGAATCACCTCCCTCTACTGCTGACTGTGCTTGTCTTGATGCAGTCCAGCATGTGATTGGTTTTCCTGGCTGTAAGTGCATACCGGTGGCTCATGCTAAGCTTCTCATCCACCAGCACCCCCAAGTTCTTTTATTCAAGATTTTAATCAATTTAAAGGCACTAGAATACAATACAGAATACAGAATAGAACACAGAATTAACCAGGTTGGAAAAGACCTTTGAGATCATCAGGTCCAACCTATCACGCAACACCATCTATCAACAAAACCATGGCACTAAGTGCCTCATTAGTAACTAGTATCTTTTGAAAGCAGAATGCAGTTACTGGAAGTTGAATTTGCCACAGATGTAATTGTAAACACTGTAATTAAGCTCACACACCCCTCAAAAAAAAAAAAAAAAAGGAAAAATAAGAGAGGGGGGGGAAATTTCGTGGGTGCAAAACGCATGTTGAAAAATTCTGAAAGATGAAGAAACATTTCACTATTATAAATCTGCATCAATGCACAGATTACGCTACACAGTGTAGGTTCCATTTCTAAAAATCTTTATAGCATAACATGTTAATTGATCACAACATGCTGCAAGTGATTAAAAAATAATAATTTTCCTCACTGAATAATTAGATTATGCCACTCCAGAATGGTGGTTGTGCTTTTTTGCTACACTTTTTCTTGAGGGCTCTGAAATTTACTGAACCATAGCATCATTTGTGTTGTGGTTGTTTTAGTTGTCTTTGGTTAGGCACCTTGAGACCCACAGGCACTGAAGTCATGATGGTTATCACTACTATTGAAGGAAAGGACTTCATATTTAGTTATGTTATCTTTCTCTTGGCTGACTGAGGATTTGAAAGGAAAGAATAAGTGCTATCAATGTTCCTTATTTGTATCTAGTGTCAGAAATTAAACACTACACTGTCTGTAAATGTGTATATCCCTTAAATAGAAGAATAACAAAGCTATAGGCTATGCCAGAGAAATTAAAAATAAATTTAAAAAAAAATCCATTTAGTGTAGGGAACAGGTTTCCTTGTTTTAAGGAAAAATAAGTCCACATCTTAACGCTATCCAAAGCTGTGTGAAATAACAGAAAGTAGACATACAAGTCTACTAAGGCCACTCCCAGTACAAGAATGATTTCTTACAAATCTTGTCCCATGTAATAGTGGAATTTCCACTGACATTGCATATCTATTCCTTTGGGTTATTTTGCCTAATCTCAAAATTGAGTCTCAAAATATAATTTATAAAATTATTTATTTGTTTTATCCCTAAGCTATCATATTTTCAGCCTTAGAAATAAATTCCTCTGTTTCCAAATTTCCAAAAGGCTTTTGGTAAAAATGTTGGCATTGGTATATTCCTTTTATTATATTTAACCTTTAGACAAAATAAAAGTTCAGTACTCCACACTGGTGGTAGTGGGTTATTTTGTGGGGGGTCTCCCTCCTCCTTCTCAATTATTAAGACTTGCCTTTCATTCATTTTAGAATTTTTAGCCTCATGAAGAGGCAAAACATTCTACTGAGTGAGGCAATTGTGGTCTTACTCCTTAGTCTTCTATCTTTAATACATCTTCGTGTGTGTCTTTTCTCCCTATATCAACATCATAAAAACCTTGATCTTTCCTTTAGGATTCTGGTCCATAAACAAATCACCCCTGCCCCTCTCTCCACCTTTTCTTAACCAGTTCCTTGTTTAGTAGAACTTCTATTTTCTTGTCCACTACAGTTTTCTTCTTAGGGGATTTGTAGATTGTTCTATCTTGCTTCATTAGGTACTTCTAACAAGATCTTTCAGTCTGTCTCCAGTCTCACAAATTTTATTGGTTACTCTCACTACCCCATTAATTTTTCTCTCAGATTTGCAAAATTTCCTTCCATGAAATGAACTCACATTTGTTGCTGCACATAAGGAATTAACTCACTCAACTAGGATAAAAAAAAAGGGGGTGGGGAAAGGTGGGGGAAACAAGAAAAAAGAAAAAAAAGTCAAACTAAAGCAATCTCTCAAACAAACAAAAATTGAAATGGGAGATTGGATTAAACTAACCAGCAAATTCCAACTATCCCAGAAATACGAAGACTCTTAAAAGAAGCAGTTACTTCACAGCTGTTATTAAATCCTCCTCTTACGGCAATCTCAAGCTCTGATAGCATTTTTTTTGTTTTATTATATGTGCATGACCTGAGAATGATACCCACACCTCAGAAAACACCTCTTACCTATATCCTAATTTAAAAAGTTTGTCTGAAGCAGCTGCTGCATAAATGCTAAGAATACTTGCATACTAATGATGCATTATTCACCCTCTTTGCTGTTATATCACATTGGTTATCCATCTCCAGGCACTGTAATACAAAATGTGCTTGACTGGGACGAGAGATTCAGGAAGAAAATAAAGGGATACTAGAATTAATGGAAATATGTAGAAAATGTTCTCATTGGAATGGTTAGGGAAGATTATTTCCATTGTCCCATTATTTGTCATCAAAAATTCTGTCTGCTATTAACCATATCATTCATTCCCTTTTCCAGGTGAAGCAATGTGCTGATGAGCAGTTTCTAGTGAATCTCCAAACATTCTGCTGTAGAGTAGTTCTTTCAAATAATGCATGTTTTTATAATAGAGAATCAAAATACTGTTTTGCATTAAGAGACAGAAATTAGCCATCTATGAATTAGTCAAATACATAAAGATATGTGCATGTGTGTGTTTTTGTGTATGATCATTTTTCTGAAACAAGAAAGCAGAATGGAAAAATTATGAGAACAAAAACTAAAGAGGGAAAATCCTCGAATGACTATAACAAAGTAAATTTAATTCTATGACTTACAGTTCTGTACACCAGCTGTCTTATTCATTGCATGACCTAGATCTTAAGGGTTGTAGTCAAAGAATAAAAATTAGGACATCATATTGATAGCAGATGTGTACAACAAAAAGGTTGGTGTGGCAGACTCAACCTACACATTGCATGCATTTTTAAGGTTTCACTTCAGACTGTCTTTAGGCTAGTTCAGCAGAGTTATTACACAGTAGCAGCTGGGGTTTAGGTACATGACTGGAGCAGATCTTTTGTTTAGCTTCATCTGATCCTGTGTGATCTGGTATAGGTGATCCTGCTCTGGCAGGTGGGTTGGACTAGATGATCTTTTGAGTTCTCTTACAGCCTCTAACATTCTGTGATTCTGTGAGAACTTGTATTGGAACTGAAAATGCAGCTATATCGTCATTTGCTCATGCACATGCTATAATCAAGTAGCAGTTGATCATAAAAGTACCCCCATTTCTTTGATCAATGTGAATGATTTCACATATTTATATAATTTAAGTGATAATGTGAGCCCAGGTCCAACAGAAAATATATATTTGATTTTTTAATTTTGATTTTTTTTTAACCTTAGCCAGTCATCTTCAGCACTGAACTTCATAAACTCATATATCTGAGTGTTATTTTTTCCTCTTTTTGGAAGACATTTTAATCTGACATCTGTTAGTTGTTCTCACTTAGGAGCACAGATTCACACAAGTATTTATGCTGAACGTATCCCTGCTGCAGGTCCAAGAGTTTTAGAACAGTCAACAGAAACACCAAAAAAAGAAAAGTGGATTATGACATTCATCTCATACACCTTTATTCATATGGGAACTTATACACTCAGTTTCACTTAGTAATTTAGGTTGCATGCACAGCCATGGAAATTGAGAGGCTCTGTTAGACAGTGGTTTAGCTTCAGTCTAGGCTGGTATAGGGGAGTGTGGATACCACCTTCTCAAATCATATCAGCATTTCCTCTGGAGGGAACAAGACTGCAAGGTCATCTCAGACAGCACTGAGTACAGCTTGCAAGAAATTGAACTGAACCCTGTGGTGGGTTAACACCCTTTTCTGAAAACAAAAGAACAAAGCAGGGTGGAGGACTTGCAGGTACTTTGCACTCCCTGCAGGGCATTTTTCACCTGGGAAGCTGAGTCTGTTCCACTCCCCCCTCCTTGCCCAGCTAGGGTATAAAAAACAGGACATCGTGGCTGTTGGCTCTTCTTCTCTGGCTCCTGCCTCTGCTGGATGAGAGCTACTGCAGCTGCCCTCCTGCTCCTCTGCCACATGGTCGGACCTGATCCTTTTCCCTGCTGCCCCCATGCTTCCTCAGAGAAAGGCTGGTTTTGTATTATTCTCTTGGTTTTGTCCCCCTCCCATCCATCCTTGTTCCTTGCCCTTGTGAACCTTTTCCTATTATTGTTATATATATATATATATATATATATATATATTGTTTAAAGACAACTCTTTACCTCTCTACTTCCAAGCTGACTCCAAATTACTGTTTGGTGAATTTGCTCCTTCCTTTTCTCCTCTCTCTATTTGGAGGGAGGAGGGGGGAGTGGGGGAGAGATTCTCTGCCTTGCCCCACCTGAGCTCTTAACTCCCAGTTAAGGCTCAAACCACCACAACCCCAGATGACTAGCTTGAATGAAGTATTTAGTCTCTAAGCAGGAAGATACCTACTGTCATTTTGAAGGCCTCTGAGTAACTTCTCCAGCCCTAAACTGCCCCTCCAGGTGGACAAGGATATCTCATCATATCTGTCAGACCTCTGTGAATCTCAGGTATCTCTATAAGAATCACAAAACCCATAAACTGTCCATATTTGAACTATTGAATGGTAGAATTAGGTGTGCTGAATTAGTGCATTTCTTGAATTGAGAAAGACAGTCTAGGTAGGAAGATGAAATCAGGTGTTCACATCCTCACTTAGTATCTAATCACATTTCTTTATCTGATATTACTTTTAACACCATTATTACGACTTTCGGAGTAAACTGATCACTTAACACTAATCTCTCAGGAATCTTTGATCTGTTGAATCAGTTCCTACAACAGAATAATTTCCTTGCTCTTGCCTTTTTGTTCTGTGGTATTATCACTCTATGCTGTAGCAGTTTTATCTAGATAAAATGCATCTGTACTTTATACATTCCCCTTTTTACTCCCTTATCTGATCTGCAGACTCTGAGGTTTTTTTGAGCCTTGGATAGGAATGTAATTACAGTAAAACAAATTAATTCTGTAATCTTAAAGGCAATAGTGCTGAAAGAAGTGCACCAACATGGAAATTATGTCAGTGAATTTTAAAAGAACTAAGTTTTGTTGATTTTAAGTTTTGGCTTTTTCTTATGAATAAAATTGCTGACACCTTGAAGAAGATTAAAGTGTATATTTCTAATAGTTATTTTATCCAATAGTTATAGACTCATAATGTATACTTAACATGGTACACAAGGAAATTCAAAAGACACATTCCTTAGTAGAGAGTTATCTACTAATCATAGATGCGATAGAAGAAATAGGTGTAAGCTAGAAATTGGACCAAAGATGTATTAGGATTGTGGCATACCATTCTGTGATAATTTAGTTTACAGATAGAAGTACACAGGTCAAGAGTCATCCATAAAATTCTTCCTATGGGAGATGGGAAGTGAGTTGATTTTCCTAGATAATAAATTAAAAACTTACGACTTTTAAAATAATTTTAACCAAAATAATCAACTTATTTTTGATGAATATTATTGATAATAGCAGCACCATTAGCCTAAAAGAAGATGAAATCATAATGCAAACAAATTATTTTAGTTCTTTGGTCTCCATGCATATAGTTATATGTCAATGCACTGACCAGCTACAGAAAAAAATCTCCCCATAAGTAGAAATCACACAAAATATTCAAAATATTGTTCTATTCCTCAGATGTAAACCTTTGTATTTCATTGACTTTAATGCATATCTTATATACCAAGTATAAAACAGAAGTATCATTTCATGAAATATTTCTACATTCAAGCTTGATTTTCTATTTTAGATTTGAATTATGTAACAATTTTATGTAAGAAAAAATATTGTGCTGGGTTGGAATTACCCCTCCTAACATAAAATTGCCAGACCAGCTCATCTGAAAGCAAATGAAGCTGTACTTGCAAGCAGAACTACAATCTATCAATATGGACTGCAATGAATAGATATAAAACATGCAATTTATAAACAGCACAAGAACCCCCCTGGACAAAACCAGAGGGCTACCAACAGCTTCCCCTTCCCTGTTCCCTTCCCTCCCCTCTGTACATGGGACAGGGGAAGAACTCATTTGCAGTTACTCATTCTACTTTTACAGCAAAATGCAAATTACTGAACATCACATTCTGGACCAGCCAGCAAAGTAATATCCAGAGATATGCTGTATAGAAAAGTATCGCCAAGGAATAGTTTCATTTCTAAAAGCTCTAATTTTTCTTTATTTCTTCTGCAATTCTGTGACTCACAGAAAGGAAAAAAAAACTCTCAGTACTAAATAGCACAAGTGACACTACAGAAATAAGAAGTAGAAGATGCTGTTCAACTGTGGGGTTTTGTGTGTTTGCTTTTAAGTAGGTCTCTTTCTATATCTGTATTGTCCTTGCAAAATTGTTGTCTTAATCCACTTTTCCAGTCACAATTGTTTTAGCCCTTAACAGGACTTTCCTCATTCTTTCTACTTAAACTTACTTTCCCCTTAATAGTTGAAGGACACTTAGACAGCATCACATTTATTTCAGTGGACATTGAGTTTTATCTATTTCAGCAAGCCAGCCTTTATTAATTAGACCTCACAGGACAAGTGATTGTGAAGAACATCTCTAACTGTCACTGATCAATACCTGCAACAGAAGCAGTCAATTACCTATGTTTCTGAGAAGGAAGAAGAGTCCTATTCTTGTTATCTATTGTGATGGGTTACGCCCATCCTGAAAGCAGAGCGGGGGAGGGCTTGTGAGAGCTTTGCCCTCCCTGGAGGGCATTTTCCCCCTGGGAAACTGAGTTACTCTGTTCCACTTGCCCTCCCTGTCCAGCAAGCCTATAAAAAAGAAGACACTGCAGCCATTAGCTATTCTTTTGGCTCCTGCTTTGCCTGGACAAGAGGACTGCTGCTAGCTTCCTGCTTCTCTGCCACATGGTCAGGCCTGGTCCTCCTCCTCCCTGCTACATCCACGCTTCTTCAAAGGACTGGTTTTGTATACGTACTTTTTGTATACGTACTTGTATATATCTTTGTTCCTTACCCTTGTGAACCCTTCCTGATATTGTTTTATATATATATATTGTTTAAAGAAGAGTTTTTACCTCTCTACTTCCAAGCCAACTCCAAATTATTTCTCGGTAGATTTGCTCCTTCTCTTTTTCCCCCCCTCTCAATCGGGAAAGAGGAGGAAGAAGTGGGGGAGGGATTCTCAGCCTTGCCCCCATCTGAGCTCTTAAATCCCAGTTAAGGCTCAAACCACCACAACTATCTACAGCTTACCTTCCTATCAGGTTCAACACAATGCATGCAAATTATATTTCCTCCTTTTAATGCAGGTTCGTTCCCAGCGAAGTGCTTTGCAGCCCAGCTGTGTTGTTTAACAACATCTTGTGCTTATTAAGTCATGAGCTTGACTGATGGGGAAGTCAACACTCCAACACTAGCAGAGATTTGCTGTTTAAGCCTAGAGGCATGGGTTCTGTTTGATTAGGTCCCAGAAGAACAAGAATATGGAAACTAATTTAACAAAATAACAAAGGTCTTTTCCAACCTGGTTAATTCTATTTTCTATTCTATTCTATTCTATTCTATTCTATTCTATTCTATTCTATTCTATTCTAAAATGCTACCCTGCAATCTTTCCAAGATAAAGAAGAAATAGGAAGAAAAACAAAGCCCAGTGATTAACATTTACTGGTCATTTATTTCAGTGAGGATATATATAAAATGTATGCATTTCCAATGACTGAAAATACTCCTTTCTGCTTTCTAAAACCCATTTTTTCAATGACCTTCTGTTGTTTGCTGTGGAGATTATGAAGCTGTCATTCTTGCCATTGAGTAATTAGGGTTTAAAACCCCCAAATTTCTAAAGCCATTTCTGAATTGTTATAGTACCTGATAAATGGCTAATCACTCTAAAAGAGCTGTTGATGGGAAATTCCTGAGAATCTAAAATTTTTGCCATTGTACATCATGCATTTTCAAAACCAATTGGTGATGAAACAAAGTGCAAAACTGTAAAGAGACTGATTTCACTTCTACACTGAAAACATCAATGTTTAAAAGTGGAATCAAGACTGGAAAGGTTTTTTCTCTTTTTCCTACTTTGGTCCCTTTTGTAGCCTCCTCTGAAAAGTTGGTTTTAAGTACAAACAGAAAAGCATTGCTTGTTAAGTTGTAGGTGAGAGATTATACACTGTAAATATAAACATAAAAAGAGTTATGAGCAGATAAGTATCATTATTCCAGATGGGATATAATTACTTTTCTTCCTAGTAGCTGGTAAAGTGCTGTGTTTTGAATTTAGAATGAGAATAATGTTGATAAAACTGTGATTTTCAGGCTATCAGGTAGTGATAGGACTGGGGGGAATGGAATGAAGCTGGAGGTGGGGAGATTCAGGATGGATGTGAGGAGGAAATTCTTCACTGTGAGGGTGATGAGGCCCTGGAATGGGTTGTCAAGGGAGGTGGTTGAGGCCCCGTCCCTGGAGGTGTTTAAGGCCAGGCTGGATGAGGCTCTGGCCAGCCTGATCTAGTGTCGAGTGTCCCTGCCAATGGCAGGGGTGTTGACAGGGGGGTTGTGGTCCCTTCCAACCCTAACTGAAACTATGAAACTAAACTATGAAACTATGATATTTTGGTTGTTGCTAAGTAGTGCTTATACTAAGTCAAGAATTTTTCACCTTCTCATGTCCTGCCTTCAAGGAGGCTGGAGGGGCTATAAAGTGATGCATCAGGTGACTCCTACTGGACAAAGGGACATTCCATATCGTATGATGTGATGCCTAGCACATGAACTGGGGGAAGAGCCGGCCAAGGGCTGCTGCTCTGGAACTGGCGGGGAATCAATTGGCAAGTGGTAAGCAACTGTATCATGCATAACTTGTTTTATATTTTAATTCTTTTATTATTAGCAGTAATATATTTTTTAAATTTTATTACTATTATTTTATTTCTTTTCTGTGCTACTAATCTGTCCTTATCTCAACATAAGAATTTTACTGTTTTATTTTTTCTGATTCTCTCTACTGTCTCACTGGAGTGAGTGAGTGAGTGAGCAAGCAGCTGTGTGGTACTTAGTTGCTGGCTGGAGTTAAACCACAACAAAAGGCTAAACATTCAGTGAAAGATAAGCACATCTAAGTTTGGATGTTGACAGTTGAATATGCCAAAGTGCCTAGCAAAGAGAAATTATGCACTTAATTGAGTTTTGAGTAGAATTCAGCCATTAGAAACTCAGTTCTGTTGCCCTTGCATAGCAAGCTAGTGTCTGGATTCTGAAATCTGAGATGCCTTAGGTATCCTGCCAATACTTCAGCTGCCACCACAGAATGAAATGTTTCCTACCAATTTTGCATCACATCTGGCAGACTTGTGCAGATGTCCTGGATACTGTAGGCTATAGCTATATACACATTTGTGGGGAACACAATTGAACCAAAGATGTTCACCTGAGAGTAAGGTGAATTATTCTCTCATCTCCATTGTTTTTGATGGTTAGGGATGGGATCCAGTTGATATTCATATAATCATTTGCAATCCTCCAGGGAATCTAAGACATCTTCACAAAAATCTTGTATATCTGGCTGAAAGATACAAGACTTAGTGAGGTCATGCACCCTTTTGAGCAGCAGTTGTTGGCCAGGCAGGACATCTGCAACATACAAAAACATTGACTCTTTTCCTAGTTCTATTGTTTGCAGTAGGAGTATAGATACCTGATTTACATGTTACACCTGAGTTTAGGTATCTTCAAATAGACTTGAATTCCTCTCAAAGTGAGTATGCAGTTAGATACCTTAAAGTCATGTCTGTAGTGTTCATCTGCCAGAGTATGTGGAATTTTCATGGCTTCATGCTGATCCTCCCAGAACTAATTATTTAGGCTGGGGGTATTCACACATCGTATAACTGCCAATATCATATAATTGACAAATATTTATTGTACCAGCCTATGTAGCTATCTGACATCTATGTAACATGCTAGTTGCAATTAGAGTAATAATGGAATATAAATCTAAAAGAGGTAAAATCTGTAGATACCATGGAACATAGTGGTGCTGGCCAGGGAATTGGAGCTTAAACCTGAGAAGTGAAGAATATTAGAGAAAGTCCAAATTTAAAAACATTGAACAATCTGAAATGTATTGATATACATAACAGTTAGTGTAGAAAAGAAAGAGATGACAGGCAATAAGTTAGAAGTTTAACCATGACTGCTGCATGACTGTTATGCATAATTTTTCAAGTTTAGGTTAGTCCAAGTGTCCAAAAATATCTAAATATTTATGCAATTTAGGAATTTTAGGTGGTTAGATTTATGAAACTAACAACATCTACAATATGCATCCAATTTAATCTGATCAATGCACAAATTCAGATACAGACTCCACCTTTCACT
The DNA here is from genome assembly GCA_015227895.2 of Colaptes auratus. Taxonomy (NCBI): domain Eukaryota; kingdom Metazoa; phylum Chordata; class Aves; order Piciformes; family Picidae; genus Colaptes; species Colaptes auratus. The sequence continues at coordinate 147,881 of JAAWVA010000055.1, forward strand.
AAGGCATGAATGTTATGATAGAATACCAGTATTTTTTAGACAATGTGCTTCCTTAAATTTATCCAAAAGTAATTTATTTCAGACTTTTTTCTTTCATTAGTTTCAAAAATGTTTTGTATCTTGCATGTTAAATGTAAGCTATATTTAAGTTTCAGCATATAGATCATCTAGGTAAATTTTTTTCTATTTTTCATAATCACCTGTTATTGGCCTGTTGTCTGCCTGCTCATCTCTCATTCATGTTCTCTTGTCCACGTTTAGAGTGGGACAGATGCTTTGTCACCCTGAGAGGGGAAAAAGAATGATGCTTACACAAGTGGATTGGATAGTGATGGAAAGTTTAAATGGAAAAGGCAGTGTGACAGTTTTAGGCTGCGCCTTTAAGAAAAGGAGAGCTGCAGAATTCTCTAGCTGAATGTTTAGGTGTAAAAAGGAAAACAAAGATTAATTCCAAACCAATTTCATTGGTCAGATGTGAGATGTACCATAGCAAATATCACTAACATTCTTTCTCTCACTCACTTCAGCTTCAGTCTCTTCTGACTTTTGTTTCTTGGCCAGCCTGCACACAACTGACCTTGGACTGAAACTGATGAGATAAGAAAACGAACTTTCTTAACAACTTCTTTGAGCTAATACTTTCCCCTAAATATAATTTTCTTTATCTTTCTCCTTTTTCACCTAATTAACTACTAGGGGAAAGAAGAGGAGGGGGGAGAGGGGTTTTGAGGGGAGCCTGAGGGGGATTCTCCTCGGGAGGATCTGCGCTTGTGTTATTTCCTGTAAATTCTTGTATAATATTGTAAATACTGTATATTTTGTATATATTCATTGCATTTCATTATTGCTTGTAAAATACAGCTTTCCATTTGCTTCTCCAACTGAGTTTGGCTGTGCTTTATGTGGATGTAGGTGGATTAAACCATCACACCACTGCAGAGAAAAACTACACAGTATAGTGGTAAGCATATCCCAAAGCATGCAGAGTTCCTCTACACCACACCCAAAAGCCCAATTCTTTCCCTCTCCCCACCTGAGGGTGTACCCAAAACCCCCAGGGCTCTTGCTCTCACATTCTCATTCTAGGCTAGACTCAGACTGGCATTAAGCCTATACAGGCCAAAGAGGCCTGAGATACTCCCTCACTGCTTACCCAATAGGGAAGCATCTCCCATGGGAGCAGAGTGGGAAGAAAGAGTGAGAGAATTACTTTGCAGACAGATTTATAGGATGCAGGATTTTTCAGTAGAAATACACTATTTCCTGGGTCCATCTACTGGGCTGGACTCTCTGGACACTGGAGATGTAACTATGTGGCAGCCTAGGAGGAATCCAACCTAAACTATTAAATCTCTTTAGCCTCTTTTCCTAATTTGATGTCACCCTTCCTAAGCCACCGCTGGAATGATCACGTCTCGCTGATGTGATCAAGCCCATTTTCTCTAAGAGTCACCTTTGCCATTTTCTTTTAAATAACAATCAACCTGTTCTATCTGCACAGTTTTCCTTTTTGTATCATCTTTATTATGCCTTTCAGACAGTTTAACATTTGTATGCCATGCAACAGCTTTTGATATCACTGTACCAGGCCTCAGGTATTAAAAAGATTTAAAAAAAAAAAATTGTTATTCAATGTCTCGGTAGTTCCAATAGTTCTAATCTAAGCATTTATTATAAGGAGAAAAATAAACAGTTCAGAGCTTGCATAGTGGGAAGACTCATTCAAAGTAATGTTTTTCCAAATGAAAACATATATTCCTGTTCTATGTCCGACATCAGAGAAGGACTTTCTTTTCTCTTCTGCAATGGTTGCATATCATAAATAACTATGTCAGATCAGAGAAATTATTTCTTTATTTTATAGGTATTAACAATTCCATTTATTCCTGTAAGTTAACAAAATTGTGCTTCTAAAGCTTAAAACAGTTCTCAAAACACCTTCCAAAGCAATCAAATCCTGTATGCAAAAGTACCTGAGAAGTATTTTCATGTACATTTTATTACATTTTTCAAATCCAAGTTACCTTTAAATTGCAATGTAGTGTTTTGATTAGAAACAGAGCTATTACACTATTTACAATACTTACCTGGACACAATACAATATCTTGAGAGCCTGAGAGATTAAAAAAAATCTTTAAAAGAAAAGAAAAGCTATCCTGAAAAATGAAAAATAAAATTAAAAAAAACCAAATCAAAACCCAATCTATTTACGATGATATTGAGAAGAGGCTTTGACAACAGCATCAAATGTTTCACATGAAAATAAAAGTTTCAATAATTCGTCTTTTAAAACAAATCAAATTGTACAGCACCATTTGCAAGCTTCAGGGGTTTGCAACTCCAATGCAAAATCTTAACATATTAAAGAAGTGAAAAATATCATATTATGTTGTAGACATTCTCAGTATGGTAAAGGAAAAAATATTCAAAGGAACTCTAATTTGAAACAAAATAACCTTTTTTCAGTTTCAAGAATATTAAGGCCAGGATACAAAGAAAATAAACAGCAAAACACAAATAATTTATAGTGATTGTGCACATTTGATTCCTTTTGTGTATGAGAAAATATACATGTTATGACTGAAACCAGAATCCCAGGACAATTATAAAATATTTAGGGTTAGGAACACTATCTAAAGATAATACAAACTTAATTGTAAGGCATCTGTTTCAGATCAAAAGGCAAATTTCTTAAATATATTTATATTTATATTTATATTTATAATATATTTCTATTTATTTTTATATATAATGCAATAAAAGAATTTTTATATAATTTGAAAGTAAGATTTTGACCATGTAAATATGACAGAGGAGTAATTATTTTAATCAGATTCTAAAGGTGTCTGAGTATTGTGTCAGGGGCCAGAATCCTAGAATCCCAAAATCCTAGAATCCTAGAGTCACAGAATGCTTTGTGTTGGAAAGGACCTTTAAAGGTTATCTAGCTCAAGCCTCTGTGGTGAGCAGGGATATTTTTAACTAGATGAGGTTGCTCAGAGTACCTCGTCTTGAACTTCACTTCCAGGGATGGGACATCTAACATCTCTCTGGGCAAGCTGTTCCAGTATTTAGAAAAGACTTGCTAGAACGTGTCCAGAGAAGGGCAACAAAGCTGGTGAGGGGCTGTTGCAGTTTGGGCTGGGTGCCCTCTGCTACATGAGGTGCTTCCTGTGTCCAGAGGTCCAGCCCAGTGGGTGGACACAGGAAACTAGGTATTTCTACCATAATTCTCTGCACCACCACTATAAGATCTAGTGCGAGGTCTGGCACCTCCTCTTTCTTCCTCGCCGCCGCCCGGTAACTGGGGGAGATGTTGTCTCCCGGCCATGGGCCTGGCTAGGCCCAAGGCCACGGGGGGATGGGCAGTCTCAGATCTGGCCAGCTGAGACTAGCCTAGAGTGGGGAGGGGGGAAGAAGGAGCCCTGGGGGTCTTGGATGTACCCCCCAGGTGGGGATGGGATCTCTCTGGGTATGTTTTGGGATTTTTCTTTTGTCACTGCTCTTCTACCTTTCTCTGTAAACATTCACTGCTTTTTCATTTAAACTTTCCATCACTTTTGCAATCCATTTGTCTGAGTTGTTATTTTTGCCCCTAGTGGGGAGGGGGCTGCCTCAACCCACTACAGGGGCTTGGAGCACAAGCCCTATGAGGAGAGGTTGAGGGAGCTGGGGTTGTTTAGCCTGGAGAAGAGAAGGCTCAGGGGTGACCTTATTGCTCTCTACAACTACCTGAAGGGAGGTTGTAGACAGGTGGGGGTTAGTCTATTCTCCCAGTCAACCAGCACTAGAACAGGAGGACACAGTCTCAAGCTGTGCCAGGGGAAGTTTAGACTGGATGTTAGAAAGAAATTTTTCACAGAGAGTGATTGCCCATTGGAGTGGGCTGCCCAGGGAGGTGGTGGAGTTGCCATCACTGGAGGTGTTTAGAAGGAGACTTGATGGGGTGCTTGGTGCCATGGTTTAGTTGGTTAGATGGTGTTGGATGATGGGTTGGATATGATGATCTCAAAGGTCCAACCTGGTCTATTCTATGGTGTGGTGGGGTGAGAAAGTTCCCTCCCCACACACAGGGAAAGAAAACCACAGCTAGCTCAGTCGGAAAAGCAGATGAAAGCTATATTTACAAGCATAAATGGAAATGCAATGAATATATATACACAAATATACAATATTTACAATATATACAGGAAAATATAACAATGAACACAATGCAGAAAAACCTTTTCCCTCCTGCCGGCCAGGGGGGTTCCCTGAACCCCCCTCTCTCCCTCCCCACCTCCCCTTTTTCCCAAAAAGGGTTAGAGAGAGAGAGAGAAAGGCAATTAAGAAGGAAAAAGTCTGTTAGCTAAAAAGCACATGCAAAATTAGTATTCTCTTATCTGGTTAGCTGTTACTCAAGGCCGTTCCTGCTTCAGCAAGAGAGAAAGCACAGACTGCACCCAGCCTGAACCCAGACCAGACACAGACTGAACCAACAGAACCCAAACTCCAACACTGCCCCCCACAAGCACCAATGAAATTCGTTTAGACTATCTTGTTTTTGTTCAAATATCAAAAACATTCAGCCAGAGTGTTCAGCAACTGTCTCTTTCTTAAAGGCATAGCATCAACCGGTCACAATCCACCTCTTCTAAACAATTTCATTGGCTGTTCATACTGTCCATCCAATCTGAAACAATATCTACAATTTGTAAGTGAAGTTCATAGTCCATTCCGGCTATCCTCAGGTGTAGATGATTCAGAAGTCCAAGAAACAAGAAAAAATGGAAAACAGTTTGTCTCTTCGCAGACGAAGCGAAGAAAAAGGGAAACAGGGAAACAGGGAAACAGGGACTCTCAGTTGACTCAGGGCTCTCAGGGTTCGTGCACCGTGGATTCCTCATGGATTCTTCCTTCGGGCGCGATGTAGCTGTACAACACTTTGAAATTAAACTCTTTCAGCTAAAGTTAGATTTCTTTGTGGAATACACTGAATCTCACCATTCTCTTGCATTACCCAATAAGTGTGACCCGGACCTTCAGCTGAAACCACCCCTCGGACAGGTTTAGCCTCTCCTGAGGGAGAAAACACCCAAACAGTTTTACCTAACAGATTCTTTTCTCTAACAACAGGAACTCTATCACCTTCCACTTTCTGTAACAGATCTCAGTGTGCAGGTCCAGCTCGGTTCACTGAACCTCTACTATTTACCAGCCAGGTTGCTTGTGCTAAATGCTTTTCCCAGTTTTTCAAAGATCCACCCCCCATGGCTTAAGAGTGGTCTTCAGCAAACCGTTGTAGCGTTCAATCTTCCCTGCAGCTGGTGCATAGTAGGGGATGTGGAATATCCACTCAATGCCGTGCTCTTTGGCCCAGCTCTTTACAAGGTTGTTCTTGAAATGAGTTCCGTTGTCTGACTCGATCCTCTCTGGAGTTCCGTGTCTCCACAGGATTTGTCTCCAGACCGAGAATGGTGTTGCGTGCAGTCGCATGTGGAACTGGATAAGTTTCCAACCAGCCAGTGTTTGCCTCTACCATAGTAAGCACATACTGCTTACCAGAACGAGAACGTGGTAGAGTGATGTAGTCAATCTGCCAAGCTTCACCATACTTGTACTTGGACCATCTGTCACCATACCATAAGGGCTTAAGTCGCTTTGCCTGCTTAATAGCAGCACAAATGTCACAGTCATGGATGACTTGTGTGATAGCATCCATGGAAATGTTTATGGATCTGTCACGAGCCCACTGGTAGGTTGCATCTCTGCCTTGATGTCCTGATGAATCGTGAGCCCACCGAGCTAAGAATATCTCACCTCGGTGTTTCCAGTCGAGATCAAGATCAGAGTCCATGTCTACTTGAGAAACTCTTGCAGCTAAATCTGCCTGATGGTTGTGTTGCTGTTCCTCAGTAGCTTTGCTCTTAGGGATGTGAGCATCAATGTGTCTCACCTTCACTGGAATTCTCTCGATTCGATCAGCAATGTCCTGCCACAGGTCAGCTGCCCAAATAGGCTTTCCTTTTCTCTGCCAACCGCTCTTCTTCCAGTTCTTTAGCCAACCCCACAGAGCATTGGCTACCATCCATGAGTCGGTGTAGAGATAAAGCTTTGGCCACCTCTCACGTTCAGCTACATCGAGAGCTAGCTGGACAGCTTTTACCTCTGCGAACTGACTGGATTCTCCTTCTCCATCCCTTGCCTCTGCAACTCGGCGTGTTGGACTCCACACTGCAGACTTCCACCTTCGCTTGTTCCCGACCAGCCGACAGGAACCGTCTGTGAACAAAGCATATTTCTTTCATCATCAGAAAGGTCATTGTAAGGAGGAGCTTCCTCAGCACGAGTACTCTCTCCTCTGGAGGTTTAGTACAGTTGGTACCTTCAGGCCAACTTGAGATCACCTCCACCAGACCAGGTCTTTCAAGATTTCCCATGCGAGCTCTCTGTGTTATCAGAGCCATCCACTTAGACCAGGTGGAATCTGTTGCATGATGTGGTGTGGAACCCTTGCCTTTGAACATCCAATTCAAAACTGGCAATCTGGGAGCTAAGAGAAGTTGTGATTCAGTTCCTATTACTTCAGAAGCTGCTTTTACTCCTTCATAGGCAGCTAGAATCTCTTTCTCTGTTGGAGTATAATTAGCCTCTGAACCTCTGTAACCTCTACTCCAGAAACCAGAGGTCTTCCACGTGTCTCACCTGGAGCTCTTTGCCACAAGCACCAGGTTGGACCATTGTCACTGCAGCTGTGTACAAAAGTTCTTAATGTCTGGACCATCTCGGACAGGTCCCAGACCCATTGCTTGAACCACCTCTTGCTTTATCTGGTCAAAAGCTGCTTGTTGTTCAGGCCCCCAGTGGAAATGGTTTCTCTTTCGAGTCACATCATACAGAGGTTTCACAATCTGACTGTAACCAGGAATGTGCAGTCTCCAAAATCCCACTATCCCCAAGAAACGTAGAGTTTCTTGCTTGTTCATGGGATTTGCCATGGTAGAGACTCTATTTACCACATCCACTGGAATGTGTCGGCGTCCATCCTGCCACCGCCCTCCAGAAACTGGATCTCTCTGGTAGGTCCTTTCACCTTGTCTCGCTTGATGGCGAAACCTGCATTCAGAAGAATGTCAATGACTTTGTTACCTTTCTCGAAGACTTCCTCAGCAGTTTTACCCCAGACGATGATATCGTCGATGAACTGGATGTGTTCTGGAGCACCACCTTTCTCCAGAGCATCGTGGATCACCGCATGACAGATGCTGGAGCTGTGGATCCAGCCCATTGGCAATCTGTTGAAAGTGTACTGGATTCCTCTCCAGGTGAAAGCAAACTGAGGCCTGCATTCCTCTGCTATGGGAATAGAGAAGAAGGCATTAGCAATGTCTATGGTAGCATACCATTTGGCCTCTTGGATTCCAGCTCATATTGGAGTTCATCATATCTGGTACTGCTGCACTCATAGTGGAGTTACTTCATTCAGGGCTCGGTAGTCGACTGTCAGACGCCAGTCTCCATTCTGCTTTCGCACAGGCCCACACTGGACTGTTGAAAGGGGAATGAGTTTTGCTGATGACTTTCTGACTCTCCAACTGACGAATCAGATTCTGAATGGGCAACAAAGAGTCACGGTTGGTTCTGTATTGTCTGTGATGCACAGTCTGAGAAGCAACCGGCAATTTAATGTCCTCAATCTTGTGTTGTCCCACAACTGCAGATTCATCAGAAAGATCAGGTCTAACAGACAACTTCAGTTTTTGTCCATCAATTTCTACAGATGCTACTCCAAAAGCCCATTTGTAACCTTTAGGGTCTTTGAAACGCCCTTCTCTCAGAAAATCAATTCCCAGAATACAAGGTGCGTCAGGTCCAGTCACAACTGTATGCTTCCTCCACTGTTTACCAGTTAAACTCATATCAACCTCCACCTTAGTTAACTCTTGAGATCCACCAGTGACTCCCAGAATAGTTATAGCTTCTGATCCCTGATAATTTGATGGCATTATGGTGCACTGAGCCCCTGTGTCAACCAAGGCCCTGTACTTCTGAAATTGTGAAGTGCCAGGCCACTGGATGTACACATCCCAATAGATTCTGTTATCTCTGTTACCCCTCTCCTCCCCCTGGCGGGAGGCAGGGCACCCCTAGTTATGGGGAACATGCCCACATGTGCAATGAGCACATGGTGCAGTGTTAGAACTGGAGCCACTGTTGGAGCTACCAGAGTTGTCCTGGGGAACTGTAGAAGTAACAGCTACCCTTCTGGTATTGCTACCTCGGGTTCTGCCACTTTGCAGTTCCCTCAGCCTCCTGAGAAGATTAGCAGTTGGTTGACCATCCCATCTGTTCATGTTCTCACCAAACTGATCACGCAGAGTTATCCAAATACTTCCACGTGACTGCCTTGGTGGTCTGTTTTGGTTGGATCGGTTTTGGAATGACCTGTTTTGTAATTAGGCGTAGACCCAAGAGGAGAAGGAACAGCTCTAACTCGACCCCAGAAATATCTAGTGATGAGGAGAATGGAGGGTCTGTATCAGTTAAAAAGAAAGCTAAAACTTCCATCGGAAAGGCTGGGCGCCACGTTGGGCGCCAATTAAAAATATGTGGTGGGGTGAGAAAGTTCCCTCCCCACACACAGGGAAAGAAAACCACAGCTAGCTCAGTCGGAAAAGCAGATGAAAGCTATATTTACAAGCATAAATGGAATGCAATGAATATATATACACAAATATACAATATTTACAATATATACAGGAAAATATAACAATGAACACAATGCAGAAAAACCTTTTCCCTCCTGCCGGCCAGGGGGGTTCCCTGAACCCCCCTCTCTCCCTCCCCACCTCCCCTTTTTCCCAAAAAGGGTTAGAGAGAGAGAGAGAAAGGCAATTAAGAAGGAAAAAGTCTGTTAGCTAAAAAGCACATGCAAAATTAGTATTCTCTTATCTGGTTAGCTGTTACTCAAGGCCGTTCCTGCTTCAGCAAGAGAGAAAGCACAGACTGCACCCAGCCTGAACCCAGACCAGACACAGACTGAACCAACAGAACCCAAACTCCAACACTGCCCCCCACAAGCACCAATGAAATTCGTTTGGACTATCTTGTTTTTGTTCAAATATCAAAAACATTCAGCCAGAGTGTTCAGCAACTGTCTCTTTCTTAAAGGCATAGCATCAACCGGTCACATATGGACATGATGATCTTGAAGGTCTCTTCCAACCTGGTTTATCCTATCCTATCCTATCCTATCCTATCCTATCCTATCCTATCCTATCCTATCCTATCCTATCCTATCCTATCCTATCCTATCCCATTCCATTCCATTCCATTCCATTCCATTCCATTCCATTCCATTCCATTCCATTCCATTCTATTTCACAATCACATAGTAAATAAATTCTTCATTGCATCTAATCTAAATTCACCCTCTTTTTGTTTAAAACCATTGCCCCTTCTCCTGCTGCATTTCTTCACTACCTGTTATACATATCAACAATTTTCAGATTCTGTGGCTTTAAATTTGAGGTTTCTTTAACATTCTTCACTCTCATGTTTAAGTTCTAATACTTTTTCCAGTCTCAACATGTTCCTCAGTATCTACATCTGTGGCTATTGATATATTATCTTCTTAGATGAACACCTCTTAATTCCCTTGAAGTATTTCAGAGATGTTTCTCTGTTGTCTCCCAACACCTCAGGAATCTGTGGCTCATCCCCATGAAGATTTCACTTATGCTGCAGCATCCCCAGCACACCTCAGGAAAACAAGTGGAGGGACCTTACTAACACCCTGTCTCTCTAACCACAGTTTGTCATACCACAGCTTGGCACTGTCAAGCCTGATTTTATCCCACTCTAATTTAAAAGCCTGGTCAATGAACCCTCTTTGACTCTCTCCCCCTTGAGAAAGGTGAATCCCATTTGATGTCAGTAGTCTTGGTGCCAGGTAGACCATCCCATTGTTGAAAACACCTGCATTGTGGCTGTAACACCAGCAATGGAGCCATCTGTCCCTTCCAATGTTGGTACCTGCAAATGGTAATAAAAAAAATAACCTGTTCCCCAGTGTGGTGAAGGCACATTATGCCTAAATATGAATCTTGTCGATATTGAGGAAGTCCTGTCATAGTGACAGAGCCCATCTCTATCATGGGGTGGGAAATTGGCAAGCCCCACAGACACTTCAAGAGCTTCAGTGTCATATGGAGTCAAACGCCTTCACTCAGTCAAGGAGGTTGTGGGAGATAAATAATCAGGAGTACCAATATTGGATTTGGAGCAAACATTTGTTCCACACTGCTAAGGCAGCACGCTCTGTTAAGAGTACAGTTCAAAGTTTGTATACTGTGCATATAGTGCTAAGTATTGTAAGTCACTATGTTTGAAAGTGTAATCTAACAATTAGGTGAAAGTTTGGTCTACATGGGATAAACCTGATTAAGGGTAATCTATACTCGAGGCTTATATATGCCCATGGGCGAGGGGGTGGTAATGTGGTGAAGGCACATTATGCCTAGATATTGAATCTTGTCCCAGCATGGGGACAAGTTTCCCTTCCTTCATGAGGGAGACAAAAGCCAAGGCATTAGCCAGGCCAGTACGGCCCACTGCACGCTCCCATCACATGGGATACTCGTGCTAACACCAAGTATTGGCATAATTCTAGCTTCACACTTTCTATAGGCTGAAGTCAGTTGTTAACAGGAGTGCCCATTGGTCAAACCCAGCCTCAAGGAACCTATAAATATCACCCAGTTGGTAAACAAGTTGCCCCCTCTTTCACTTTGTCTCTCTACTTGCTCGAGAGGACAATGCTCAAGCCATAGCCTCTGCTATTGAGCTTCAGCCCTGAGAATTATCTCCAGAGGGAGTACCTTTACTGAGCCTGAGAAGGCAGCATCGTCACAGCCAGTCACACCAACCAGGAGAGCCCATCGTGCCACTGGAGGACTGGATCCACCCCACCCAGAGGGTAAGATCTGCCCAGTTGCCAGGGAGAAGTGACTTGACCGAGAACGGTAGTCCACACATCTGGCTAGTACCCGCTGTCATGGGAGAGGTGCCCTGTAAACTCAGGGAGACCTAGAGCACTGTCCGTGCACCAAACTAGGAGCACTCTGAGAGTCCTGCTGTCCCTTTAAGCTAATTAAATGGGAAACCGCCACTTTATGCAGCTGCACTTCTTCCCTGAGGCTGTTCACATCAGCCCCGGGTCCATCGCAGCAACGCCGACCCTCACCAGGTCCAACCCCCTGCTGCCGTGCCCAATAGGAAACATCTGACCCCGCAGCCCCATCTGCTGCCGTGTCTGATTAGAAACCTCCAAGCCCGCCTATCACAACTGTCGCCTCACCCAGCCATGCGAGCCAAATCCAAGGGCCAGCCCTACCAACCCTGCCTGCCCAAGGGCTGACCCCGCCAGGACCGCTCCCTATCATCTGGAAGGAGCTGGCCGAGTCCTGTGAAGGGACCTGCTTACTAGCTAAGCCCAGTTCCATTTCCTCTCCACTGCCGCAGAGAGCTGACCCTACCAGAGCCACCATCCAAACCAGCCCAGGAACCACTTCAGTGACAGTAGTCTGCCGGAACTCAGCCTTGCTACAAACAACAGCTATAAATATCCTTCACATGCTTTCCATCCACTAACTCTCAGTTCAAAGTATCCATGTCCAGCAGAGTAATCTCTGACGCACAGAAACATTGCTGTATATAGCTAGAAGCCACCTGCTCCCCATCTACTCACCATCTAGTGGCCAAGCAGCAGAACTGCACCCTCATTATATAATTTTGAAAGTAGTTCTGTAAATAGTTCAATTGAGTTCTAATTATAATACTAAGCCCCTTATGGAATGTATTTCACAAATTGCACTCGAACATGTATATAAATTAGTGATTCATTTTTATAATAAAAATAATTTTTCATAATTCATATTTAATAATAATAAATTTAGTAACCTCTTCATCACACCCAGATTCCCTCACTAACTATCCCAAGGCCCAAAAGTCCCTTTTGATTGACCTTGATCTATGGGTTGCAGTTTCCGCTCCATCAACATGGAAGATTGGTAACAGGTAATAGCCCCAGAGCTGTATCTAGATAGGACACATTCTAGTGATGCTCTTAACCTGAGCTCAAGGGAGGCAGTAGAAGTGAAGAAGCCCAGCATATTGGACCCTCTTCTCTCCTTGGAAGGGAGTGACCTACAAATACAACCTTTCTTTTCCTCCTTGTGGATATGGTTGGGATTCAAGGGATAGACCTTTTTGACCTAGGAGAGATCTCTGGTGTACATGGACTGTCAGACACATTCTCCATTAACTGGCATTCTTCAACCAGCAGCAGAATGATCATGAACCAGAAATGTGCCCTTGTGGCCAAGAAGGCCAGTGGTACTTTGGGATGCCTGAAGAGAAGTGTGGCAAAACAGGTTGATGAAGGTTATTATTCCCCTCTACTGTGCCCTGGAGAGGCCATGTCTTGAGTAGTGTGACCAGTTCAGGGCTTCCCAAAAGGACATAGAACTGCTTGAGAGGGTACAGCAAAGGACTGTGAGGATGATTAGGGGATTAGAGCATCTTCCTTAAGAAGAAAGGCTGAGGTACTTGGGGCATTTTAACTCAGAGAAGACCAAGAGGGGGATCTTATCAATGATTATAAATACTTAAAGGATGGATGTCAGGAGGATGGGGCCATGTCTCAGTCCAGAGAACGAAAGAGACTCAGTTCTTTTGAATGTTCCCGTGTTATTAAATTAGAGGTACAAACGAGGCCAAAATATCAACAGCAAGGCTATTTATTACATAAATAAAGTTGATGGATCAGAGGGAGAGAGAGAGAGAAAATAGAGAGGGAGAGAGAGAAGAGGAAAGGACTTATGTTGTCACATCACTCACTCCCCCAGACAGTTTGGGTCTGTGGAGGAAGGCTGCTGCAGCTTTGGAGTGGAGGAGATGTTGTCCTTCTGGCTGTGCTGTCCTCTGAGCAGCCTCTTCAGCTCCATGAGTTGTAGCAGGCAGAACTTAGGACACAGAGAGAGGGTTCCTCTTGGTCTGCTTCTTCCAGGCTACATGGTGATGTCTCTGCCATTTTTCTCTCCTGGTATTCTCTCGGGTTTCTTCAGAGCAGCATTGCCCCAATCTTTTCCTTCTCTTGTGTTTTCCTTCCCAGTGGCATTGTCCTGGTCTTGTCCTTCTGCTGAGCCAGTAATTGCTCAGATCTTTTATACAGTTTTTAGGTATGAGTCTAAGTGGTGAATATGCATAGTATTGATAGCAGTGGCCTCTGCCCATTATTTCCAGGGCACCTGCAGTGTGGTGAGCAATCTTTATGCACCTTCCAGAGAGTCTTTATCCATTGGCATCTGCCCAATACACATCAGATATTGTCTGGGCAAGCAGCAAAGGTGATTTTCTCTTTGTTGAGTCACATCAAGAAAGACAAGATTTAGCCTCTTACAGGCCAGTATTTTTCAGCAGTGCCCAGTGACAGGACAAGAGTTAATGGGCACAAATTTGAACACAGAAAGTTCCATCTATACTCTTTACATTGAGGGTGGTGGAGCACTGGAGCTGGCTGCCCAGAGAGGTGGTGAAGTCTCTGTCTCTGAAATCATTCAAAGCCTGCCTGGATACCATCCTGTGCAACCTGCTCTAGGTGAATCTGCTCTGTCAGAGGGTTGGACTAGATGGTCTCCAGAGGTCCCTTCCAATCCCTATCATTCTGTGATTCTGTGAACCAGAGCCTCATACTTGTACACCTGGGAGGACAGGGGCTTTGCCTGCCATCCTGAGTATGGACATGGACATTTTGCTTCTCATAGGCTGCTGCCTTCATCCTGGTGGGGTGAATCATATAGGGTTGGTCCCTTCGTTATGGTATTTTCTAAAGGATGTTCTAGGGCTTGGCTCTACCAGACTATGTCAGACTATGTCCTGCTCATCCCTCACAACACCATAGCTTTAAAAATTCTAAATAAAATGCACCATGATGAGGTTACACATTCCAACACCCCAGTCCTTTATCCAAGATTGTTCTGTAAAGGGAATCTGAATTTTTAAATACATAAATAATATAGGCCACGTGTCAGAAGTATGACCCAGAATCTGCATACAACACTTGACCTTTAGGCTACACATAGTTACCCTAACTCCCAAGAATTATTTGTATGAATTATGAGTACGAAAAAGCAGTATAAGGCAATAATAGGTTTAATAGACGACTACATCAGAGCAAAGTAGATAATCACTAAAAAGTGTTTATACCAAGTACATCTAAAATGCATGAACATTTTAATAAGACATCAAAAAAACCCAAAATTCAAATAACAAAAACATCTGCCAAAATTGTTTCCTTGTCTTTGAAAATAGTGTTTAAAAGTTCAAAAAGCAAATCATCACGCAACAGAATGTGTGGAAACTGATTTGCATGAAAAATCGGAGTCAGTAAGGGACAAGAGGAGAAACAGGACAGAGACTCAGTTCTGGTCAAAACAGATCTTGTTAGCAGAAATGGGCCTTGTTTTGAAGGGTGGAGAATAATCTATAAAAACGAAGTTAGGGAAAATGCAAGGATTTGTGTTGTGTTTTTTTTTCCATGAGGTGAAAACTGCATTTGTATGTCTTAGTTGCTAAACATACAGCTTTAGTTTGACATAATACCCTCCCATAAAATAACTAATACAAAGTAATACCAGACTGCATACCAACAGTGTGCTCAGTGAATCATCCTGACCATTTCATTATTTATTTCATGTTTTCCAAAATCTCCAAAACAAATCACCAGATTCAAAGTTAGAAGCAGCACAAGAGATTTTAAAAAACTTAGAGAACTAAGTGGTCATCTGATTCTTCACTAGGAAGGACTTTATTTTTTTTACACATAAGGCTTTATAAAAAAAAATCTACTGGAAATTCCAGGATCCCCTAAAGAGTTGATGATGCATTCCTAGAACACTAGCTATTATTAACATTTTGATAATCAGTCTATAAAGGGAGATATTGGAAAGGTTAATTATCACACTGAGTAAGTTCATAGATTCTGTGGTTCTGTGACATTAAATTAATACCCAGTTACGCATCATCAATCTTCCTGTCATTTAAAAGAATGAAGTAACAACAATTATCATTCTCATACTTAAAGAAAAAGAAAGACCTTAAGGCATTTTGGTAAAATTCTGTGTGTTTTCCCCACTCTGTATAAGCTCTTTGTGGATGATGTTATCTTTCATGGAATCATGTATAAACAAAGACTGAAATCACTGTTAGAGGTCTGAGCAGCTGATTAATTGTGTTACTTTGGATAAGGTTTAGAAATAATATTATATAAATAAAAGGCACTGTTTTGATTGAAAAATCAGATGGCAGCATGGCCATCTACAGAGATGTTACTAAAGAATCACAGGATCATATATTTTGGTCTGTAAATATGAAGACAGATTGCATGAAAAGCATCTTACTGCCATTGTTTATTTACTGCATTATTTGCTTCATTGAGATCATAGCAAATACTTTCTCCATCTGCTTTCATTTATATTGCATTCATACTACTGAATGTCTAATTTAAAAATAAAAGTATTGCAAATAAATACTAATTCTAATTGGATAACTGAAATTCAGTTTCTATAAGAATGTATAAAAATAATATCTAAGAGAATGTTTTCCATCTAAATATTCTTAGGTAAGATTTTGGTTTCATTATTATTAATGATTATACATTATCCAGCAAACTTCTTTTTGATGAAGATTATTTTCTACACTCGCATATACTTGATTAGCTCAGAAATGATAAGAAAACTAACTAAATTTTCTTCTGGTCACACTTTTATCTTCTTGGGTTTTGCTTGTTTGTTTGTTTTGTTTGTTTGGTTTGGTTTTATTCATTTTTGGAAAAAGACCTTCAGCAGGAAAGCAGGCACTCAAATAGAGAAATGTTTGTCCTTCAACACTACAGTGCAATAAATGCCTGCTGTGGAGCAGTAAGATTATTTGAACAGTTCTCGAAACTCAGCAGTTCCAAATGCACACACTCAGTAAATTCTAAATAAGTTTGACAGAGTGGCGAAAGGTCTAGAAAGATTATCAGTCTGATGACCTTGTTACAGTTTGCTTTCATCCCAAAATATCTGTGATACATGGAGTTAGTAATACAAGACAGTATTTTTCCTTGTGCAGCAGTTTTCATCTGAGGTGTCAAAGAAGTTTACCAACATCAATTCATCTCTGTAATGTTTTCCTAACAGATTGTTATCTATTCCATTTTATACGGATGAACTCTCCTGCAGGATACTCTACAAAATCCCTGGGCTAGATAATTTGCTAATTACTATAGTTTTGATTAGGAGTTTGCACTTAAATATCAGAACTAAATATCTCATTGAGTGATGGAATTCAACAGCAACTTCTGTCTTCTTTAAAATGCTTATTAAAAAAAAATACAAAGTTTATTTTTATCTTTGTTTTCCTAAGCTGCCATTGATTTTTTTTTTTTTTTTCTGAAAACATTTTAAAATTGTTCGTATTCAGTCCGGTCTTAATATAATATATATTTTGCAATAATATTTTTCTCCGTAACAGCATGATATTGCTAATGTTGGGAATCACTGTAACTACTAGATTGTTTTCTATTAGAAAGATGCTGGCAACATCCCAGTGGTAACTACTCCAAGTAATTTTCCAGTTTATACTCTTTCAGAAACTCAGGTGAAGTATTTTTTACAGTTTTCTTATCTGACATCATATATAAAAAACCACTATCAGAATCCTAGTAAATTAAAAATATAATGTATGCTTCTTATTATTTTCCTGAAAATCCTGTTGTGGAATTTTGTAGAAGACAATTAAGTTTCACGCTACATTTTTATTAGAGTTATTTTTATATATTTTATATATATATAATATATATTTATATTTTAATATTTTATTAGAGTTATTTTTATTAGCATTTCAGTCTATATTTTTTTATTAGACACTTTATTCCTTTGAATTCTCCCTGATAACTATAATTATTTTATTTAGTTCTCTTAGTATCCAAGGGTGAATTATTCACATTTAAATGATTACAGGTCTTTAAACTTACCAAAGCAGTTTCTTGCCATTTTTATTTAATGTATAGTTCAGCCTACAAATTGTTTTATCTGTCCGATCATAGTAGAAAGTAGTATTCAGAAAAAAAACATTCAGTGCTTCAACTGGTCAGCATAATCTTCAATGGCTTTGCTTCTTCACTGTGTAATGAATTATCTCTCATGTTGCCATGGTATTTTTTTTCTTCTAATGTAGTGAGAATGACCTTTTGCTTCTCTTGTGATGTCCTTGGCTTGAGGTACCTCATTCTGTGCCTCAGACTTTCTGATTTTGCTAATATTTCACTACTCTTCAATAGTAATTCTTAACTTTTCATTGCTTCCATTTAGCATTCCATTTATTTAGCAATTTAGCCTACTATTTAATTTCTGTATGCTCTTTTTTTTCAGTTTGATTGTTCATTATCATAAATTTTGCTCCATTTAATTCAGTTTGTTACCTGTCAATTCCTATAATTCTTTTCCCAGCAATTATTGCCTTTGTGTTCCTAATATTGCTTTTTTTATAAGGAATCACCAGTTCTCTAAAGCACCTTATTCCTTAGACTTCCTTTCTGTAGGATATTGCTTCTCAAAGCTTCTATGGGTCTGTAAAAGTCTGCTGTCCATTATAATTAGTTTGCTTTTTCTTCTTTCCTTTGTAAGGATTAGGAGCCGCCTTCTATTTCAAAATTATCATAGATATCAGTAAAAGTAAAAATTTCTATTTTACTTCAGAACATTAGATTATAATAGAATAATCTATGAGAAGTATACATTTCTTTGCTAAAATACCAGTCCTCCACACGTTATTTTGAAGATATTAATCCAGAAGGGGCCTTTTCTGGCTTTACTCCACTCGGCTTTACCTAATATTTTTTTCTGTAGCACATTGTAAACATTTTTCATTTCCTGTATGCCACTCACAATGCTCTCAGATGCACACTGTATAGCAGAAGTCCTTAATGATTCTTGATCTTTCCAGACTCATTTTATTCAAATAGCATCAGATCCTTGTAAATCTCGAATTATCCTTATGACCATACACCACTTACACACAGAATGGATGTTCAGACACTTAAACTTATTTTCCAATGCTCATCATCTTCTACCATTAAACCTATACATGTCAGTATGTTTCTCATCCTTGAAAATAGGCTTAAACAAATAGGTCAACATATGTAGTATCTGCAAAGCACCTGGAAATAAAACTCTAAAGCAATGACTCCAGTAATATTTGTTCACAATTTCCAAGAATATTTAAAACAGATTACTTTAACTCCATCAATAAATTAGCATAGTTCTTTTTTGAAATGAAAACTGCCAGATATTCCTGTTACAGAGCACAGTTTCCTAAATGCCTGTGAGAGACTAAAAGCTTGTCTCTCCCGGTGTGACTCAACAAAGATAAAATCACCTGCTGCTTGCCCAGACAATAGCTGATGTGTGTTGGGCAGAGACACTGGAATGACTCTTGGAAGGTGAAAAGATAACATTGCTCACTGGACCACAGCTGGCCTCACAACAATGGACCGAGGCCACCTTCGGGAATATCATAAAACAAGATAATATCCACCAATCAAGTACCCTGGAAAGGGAGGATGGTGAGACAATAGATTCACCACCTGTTTCCTGATGTGTAATGAGTGTGTGGGCAGTAGATGGAGAAGCGGAGCCCCCCTCCCTTCATCCAGACCCCTGCCAAACACACAGGAATACACAGAAAGATGACCTGGAGAATGATACCTGGATACTTACCTAAGAATGATTCCTGGCCCCTGAATTCCTGAGGGACAATACTTGGACACATAGCTGAGGACTGAAAAACTGTATATAAAGACTTGAGCAACTACTGGCTCAGCAGAAGAAAAACATGGAACCAAAAACACAGATGAAGGAAAACACAGGAGAAGGACAATGCCACTGAGAAGGAAAGCATGAGAGAGGGAAAGCCCGAGACAATGCTGCTCCAAAGAAAAGAGACCATGGAGCCTGGAAGAAGCAGACTGAACCCTCTCACCGTGTCCTAAGTTCTGCCTGCTGCAACTCATGGAGCTGAAGAAGTTGCCCAGAGGACCACATCTCTTCTACAGCCAAAGCTGTAGCACCCTTTCTCTACAGACCCAATATCACCTGTAGTACCTTTCCTCCACAGACTCAGACTGTCTTGGGCAGGGTGAGGGGTGTGGTAATGTAAGTCCTTTCCTCTAATCTTTCTCTTCTCCCTCTCTATTTTCTCTCTCTCCCCTTCTGATCCATCCACTTTATTTAGTAATAGTTTAGCTGTTGATATTTTGGCCTCATTTGTGCCTCTCATTTCACAACACGGGAATATTCAAAAGAACTGAGTCTCTTTCCCTCTCTGGACCGAGACAGTGACTCTGTCAGTTTTGCCTGCTAGTTACAGCCTAGTAAGAGATCCAAAAACTCTTTACAGTCATTGTCTTAATGTGCATGCTCGCAAAGAAAGGTAGAAAAATGCTGTGTAGCATCAGTAGGAGACAACTCTACCACTATGAAAAAGCTTGTCTGGGGTACAGCATACAGGTTTGATCTGTGCATCTCAAGAGAAATTAAATGGAATAGGATGGATTATAGGAGGTAAAAAGGAGAGCAGTACATAAGGGAATTGGAAAAGCACCAATTTAAAATATGAAAATACTTGATAGTCTGAAATGTAGAAAAAGAAGGGATCAAGACTTAAAAAAATGTAATGGTGTTAAGTAGGAAGAATGAAGATTCTTAATTTATCAAAACACACAGTACCAGAACCTAATGCACTTAAAGAAATTTGTGACAAAAAAAAAATCAGAACAAAAACAAAAAGAAAAAAAATCCCAAAGGATAGTGAATTTCCAGAATTTATTGCCACAGGAGGCTGTGGACATATCAGCAGGTTTATTGATAAGTTCATGAACAGATGATAAAGGCATGAGACAGGGTCATACTTTTTAGAATTCTAGCCCAACAGTTATAGTTTGGAGGAGTTAAAAGAAGATGGACCAAGGAAAGTGAACAGACTTACATATCCCCCTGAACTAGTTGCCTCCTTCTGTTCTTTCTGCTCCATGGGACACTTGTGTTCAACACATAAAGGCACAATACTGAAGTTAAAAATGAGGACATGGCAAAAACCTCTAGTAAACACAGGTTTTGTTGTTTGTTTCCCTGAATGACTGCTAAGTGTTAAATGCAATAACTAAAAGAATCTAGGAGAAAACACAAAAAACTGTCCAGAAATTGAAAGCTAATTGGGGGAGTTTTAAATGAAGCTCGATCTATACGCCATGTGAGTTAAACTAAATGGAGACTAGTCAGATGATGGCCTGAAAACATGAAAGTAAATCAGTTACTTAAGAATTGGCATCTAGTACTATTCTAGTTGCACTAGACTATCTCAGATACTTCTACTAGGCTGGAAGATACAACCCAGTAAATCACTGTACCACCTTAGAATGGTAGCTGAAGAACATGATGAATTAATGCCCTACAGGTATTTTAATGGTATAAGAGTTATATGTTTAGATACATCAGTCATTTCTTGTTCATCTTTAATAGATCACTAATAATAAATCTTCAGCACAAAGATTTGGGATATATGACATTCCCTGTAAAGATGAAATATAACTGATAGGGAGAGAATACTAAGAAATATGAAAACCTTGGTGACCATACTAGGCAGCAACTGCAATGATGCTTATAAAGCCACTCACTGTAAAAAATTGTACTAATACAATTCCTTCAAAGTGCATTTTAGCAGCACCCTGAAGGCTTCTAGCAATCTGTTTTTCTCCATACATGATAATAAGGAATGCTTTCTAGAAATGTTTTGTAGTTACTGTACATATTTTTGTTATGTTTTATATTACTTTGTTGAAAACATCTAGTATAAACTGGCTAACCAACATGGGGGTAAAGAACTACAAATACATGAAAAGCAGCAAGAACTGTAAGAAAGAAATCAGTGGTAGAAATGCCAACCAAGCTGGCTAACTTCCATTTTACAGAAACCAGGAAGTTCGTCTGGAACATTTTCAAGTTCAGATAAAGTTCTAAAGGCAAATTTAGCAGAAGAGAAGCACCAACTATTGATTGAAAAGCAATCCAGTTTTTAAGACTTGAACTATCTGATACATGTTGAAAGAAGACTGAAAGTATAGAGTTCTTGGAACACATCGGAAATTACTTTTATATTACAAAATGTACAAGAAATATGCTTAGCAAAATCTTATAACTTCCTAAAAAGTCAAAAGATATCCTGTTCATTTAAATTATGTTCCTTCTTTCTCCAAAAGACTATGGAACTTGTATTGAGGGATTTTTGATGCTATTAAATTCTCTCTTACATCACATACTTGTCCCTTTTATGAGAATAAAGACAACTAATAAGAATTACTTTGTCATCACCTGCCTTGGAACCTCAGTTGCTATCAGAACAATTTCTGAAAAACAGCCAAGGCTTGGAAAACTCAGACAGAAATTATAAGTTCCAGGTACTTGACTAAGCTTGTAAAACTCATGGACCAAACTTACAGCTGTGGTTGTCATGTTATTAAACACTGCAAGTAAAAATCTCTGTCCTAAAACACAAGGATTAATGAGGAAGGAAACCTTCTAATCTTGTGATTATGACACTTCTGAGCATATCACAGAGAGTACTTTCATGACTAAAATTAAATGTCTGGGGAACATTCAGATAACAAGTCCTGTGCTAGATTGAATATTTTGATAATGAGTACACTTCATGACTGTAAATATTCTGTATAAAAATATTATTTTAGAATTAACAAAATTGGAAAAATTATCTGAAGTCTGTGTCTGGAGGCAGGGTTCAAGGAGGAAAGACAACAGTAGTGAGTGTGGCAAATCAAGGATTATTGAAAGTCCAAGGGACCTGACAGATTATGCACAAGTCAGAGATGGCCAATGCCCTTGCAAGAACTTTTCCATTATCTTTGAAAAATTATGGAGATTGGAAACCGTTTCTTGCAACTAGATCAAAGAAAATGTCATAGTCAACTTCAAAAGACGCCAAGAGGTCAATTTGGGCACCTACAGACCAGCCAGTCACTGCTTTGCTGGGAAATCATCATGTGCATATCTTGATGCTCAACAAAATAAGGTCAGTGGGAGCAGATAAATAGGGATTTACCAAAGCTATATGTGCCTTGCCAACTTGATTACCTTCTAGGATAAAATGATTGGATATGTAGATGTGGAGGAATTAGTGAATGTCTTGACCTCAGCA
>JAAWVA010000550.1:0-20828 GCA_015227895.2 Colaptes auratus
TTTTTTTCCTTCTTTCCTTTCTTCTCATTTTCCTCCTTTTCATTCTGTTCCTGCTTTTCCTTCTGTTCTTCCTTTTCCTTTTTTTCTTCTTCTTCCCCAGTTTCCCCTCTTTTCCTTCTTTTCCTTTCCCTTTCCCTTTTCTTTCTTTTCTATTTTTCCTCCTTCTCTTCCTTTCCCCTCCTTCTCTTCCTTTCCCCTCCTTCTCTTCCTTTCCCCTCCTTTTCCTCCTTTCCCCTCCTTTTCTTCCTTTCGCCCTTCCCTCCTTCCCTCCCTTCCTTCCCTCCCTTCCTTGGCTGTGCGCTAGCCCCGCAGCCAATTTCCCCCTGCCCGCGGCGAGGCCGGGGCTCCGCCGGGCCGCGAGGCTCCGCAGCCAGAGGCGTTTGTTGGGGCCGCCGCGCACCGCCGGTTAATCTGTTTACTTCTGCAGGGGGGGAAATGTGACCTGGCTATTGTGGTGATTAACAGAGTCAAATATCCGCACATTAAGCGGTGAGCCGGGCAATCAGGCGGGATTATTGTTACATTCCAGTTAAATTACAGTGGCGTGACAGGGGCCTGAGCTGGTTAGGAGCGGATTTCGCAGCGCAGAGCGGCTTCCCGCGCGCGGAATAAGCTGCGGAGAGCAACAGAAGGCACTTAAAAAAGTGAATAATGATGTAAAAAAATTAACTAAAGAAAGAAAAAAAATTAGAGAGAGAAAAAATGAAAGAAAAAAGTGACAGGAATAAAAAATGAGATAGATAAAAAAATTGAAGGAAAAAAAAAGAATGAAATAAAAAAGTAAATGGGTAAAAAAATGAAGAAAATAAATTAATGAAATAAAAAAGTAAATAGATAAAAAATTGAAGAAAAAATTACTGAAATAAAAAGTTAAAGACAAAAAAATTAAGAAAAATTAATGAAATAAAAAAATTAAATGAAAATTGAGGAAAAAATGAATGAAATAAAAAATTTTAAAAATGAAGGAAAAAATTTTAAACACATTAAAAAATAAATAGATAAAAACATTTAAAGACATAATAAAAAATGCAGGAATTAAAACATTAAAGAAACAAAAAAGTAAATAAATAAAAATTAAATTAAAAGTAAAGAAATAAAAAAAAGTAAATTAAATAAAATTAAATAAAATTAAATAAATTTTAATTAAATAAAGTGAAAATTAAAGAAAACAAATAAAATAAATTTAAATAAAAGAAATTTAAATAAAATTAAATAAATTTTAATTAAATAAAGTGAAAATTAAAGAAATAAAAATTTTAAAAGCAAACAAATAAAAAATTTAAATAAATTTAAAGAGAAATTAAAAAATAAAAGAAAAAAGTAATAAAAATAAATAGTAAAGAAATTTTAAATAAATAAATAAACAATCCATAAAACCAAAGACATAAATATTAAAGAAATGAACAATTAAAGACATATAAAAAAGCAGCAAAAAATCAAATAACAATTTAAAGACATAAAATTTTTAAAATCTAAATAAAAATGAAACAAATAAAAAAGTAAATAATATTTTAAAGTAATTAATTAATTACAGAGAAACTTAAATAAATAAAACATGAAAGAAACTAACTAAGGGTAGAAGCAGAAGCAAGCAAAACCAAGCAAGGTATTTATGATGGTTGTGAGAAGCCTCTGGAGCTGTGCTTGCTGCAGCTCTCTCCCATGAAGCACCTCCAGCCAGCCCTGGCAGGCAAATCCTGCACCTTCCTTCCTGCTGCCTATCAGTTCTTGCTCCGGACTGCCCCCACCTTGACTCATTAGCATTGAGCCATCCCCCCCCCAAACCTGTGATTCCAAACTGAATCTCTTCTTCAGTGAAAATGCCCCAGGGGAGAGGGGGGAAATAAACCTGAACTAAACCAAAGTGCAAAGGGAAGAAGCATAAAATGGCAGCAAGCAAGCAGTGGGCAGC
Source organism: Colaptes auratus (assembly GCA_015227895.2). Taxonomy (NCBI): domain Eukaryota; kingdom Metazoa; phylum Chordata; class Aves; order Piciformes; family Picidae; genus Colaptes; species Colaptes auratus. Next base: position 1,913 of record JAAWVA010000550.1, read on the forward strand.
AGGAAGAATCTTTGTCCATGCAGAGTGGTCAGGGACTGGGCTGTGCTGCCCAGGGAGGTGGTGGAGCCCCCAGGCCTGGCTGTGTTGGGAGGTGGTTTGGCTGTGGTGCTTGGGGCTGTGGTTCAGGGCTGAGCCTTGCAGAGCAGGATCCTGGGTTGGCCTTGGGGAGCCTGAGGCTCTGCTCCAGGCTGAGTGCTGCTGTGACTCTGGGATTCAGTGCAGGCACCACAACAGACCCAGCTGGCTTCTGGACAAGCCCGAGGGGGGGATGCTCTCAGCTTGAGTTCATTCACAACTCACAGCCTGATGATGGGATGGGACGGGACGGGATGGGACGGGACGGGATGGACGGGACGGGACAGGACAGGATAGGATAGGATGGAATAGAATAGAATAGAATAGAATAGAATAGAATAGAATAGAATAGAATAGAATAGAATAGAATAGAATAGAATAGGAAAAGAAGGGGAAAAAAACCAGCAAAAGAAGGAGATTTCTGTCAAATTGTTCTGCACATTGACCTACAGAGAAGGGAAAGGCCTGCAGGGCCAGGCCCAGGGGCAATGGCTTCAAACTGGAGCAGAGCAGAGTGAGATTGGATGTGAGGAACAAGTTCTGCACCAGGAGGCTGCTGGAACCTTGCAGCAGGTTGCCCAGGGAGGTGGTTGAGGCTCCAGCCCTGGAGATATCCAAAGTGAGGCTGGACAGGGCTCTGGGCAGCCTGCTCTAGCTGGGGATGTCCCTGCTGAGGGCAGGGGCTTGGACTGAGTGGTCTCTGGAGGTCCCTTCCAGCCCAACCCTTTCTGTGATGGATTCCATGATCCTTGATTCTGTGATTCCCTGGTTCCACGATTCAGGCATCTGTGATGCTGTGATTCTGTCATTCTGTGATTCCATTGCTCCATGATTCCATGACACCCTTTAGGTGAGACTCCAGCAGTCCCCCACCCCTCCCTCAGCTACCTGAGCTGGTTGCTGAGGTGGCACAGAGCTGGACTGATAAGGAAGCTGATGGAAGGCCATTCCCCCCCCGCTAGCATCTCCTTTCCCTGCTGGCTGCAAAGCCTTGCTCAGGGCATCCACCAGGATCGCACTGAAAACACCCCCTGCCCAGCTGGGAGCACAGTGCCCTCCTCTGCCCCCCACCCTCCCCGTGGCCACCTGAGAGCACAGGAGCAGTAATGCCCTGAAGATTCCCCCGCAGGGCACTTGGACAGCCCTGCAGCTTCCCGAGCTGCAAAGTGACTGTAAATAAGGAAAAAAGGGAAAGTCTCTGCCGGGGCTGCGCCGGGGCTGCTCTGCCTGGTGGGGCAGAGCCAGGGGCTGTGGGCAGCCAGTTGCCAGGCTCCTGGAAGCATTCAGCTTTCGCTGGGATGCTTGGCAACGGCAGAAGTTCGCTGTGGAGGAGCTGGAAACAGCCTGGAGTCACTGCAAACATTTGAGAAGGTGAGAGGAATGTCTTTGGAGGGCTCCTTGCCTTTATCTTCCCCACAGCAAAGGCCATTCCCGGGCTGTCAGCAGAACGGGGACCGCCTCTTGCCTGGGGACTGACTTTGAGGGCTGCCTCCGTTTGGATGAGGTCCAATCGAGTCCAGGGGCAGGGGAGGAGGAGGAGCTGGGGCGGGGGGATGGGGGAAGTGCAGCGGGCTCCTTAATTAATCCGGATGCTTTGCTCATTATACCTTGAACTTCCTCAGAGGACAGGGGACAAAGTAGCTTGCTCAGAGTAACATGAGCAGCACACCAAGGAGACACCCAAAGGAGGGGGTGGTGGAGGGGGTGTGGGGAATCCTTGAGAGCCCTGAGCCTGCCCCTGAGCCGTCAGGAAGGGAAGGTGAGGCCTTAGGGGGTGTGGAGGATGTGAATAGGAAGCACACAAAGGGTCAGAGAATTGGGTTGGGTTGAGAAGAAAGCCCTCTGAGACCATCCAATCCAACCAGCAGCCAGGGACTGGTTTGGGATGGAAAAGCTCTCTGAGATCACCCAGTCCAACCAGCAACCCAACCCCACCATGGCCACCAAAATATGGCCCCAGCTGCCATGGCCACACGTTTCTGGGACCCCTCCAGGCATGGGGACTCCACCACCCCCTCCCTGGGCAGCCTCTGCCACTCCCTGACCACTCCTGCAGCACAGACATTTCTCCTCCCCAGCCTCAGCCTCCCCTGGCACAATTTCAGGCCAGTTCCTCTCCTCCTACCACCTGAGACTGGGGAGCAGAGCCCAGCCCCCAGCTGGCTGCAGCCTCCTCTCAGGGAGCTGCAGAGGGCAAGGAGGTCTCCCTCAGCCTCCTCTCCCCCCCAGCTCCCTCAGCTGCTCCTGCCCAGCCCTGCTCCCCAGACCCTTCCCCGGCTTGGTTGCCCTTCCCTGGCCCTGCTCCAGCTCCTCAATGTCCTTCTGGGAGTGAGGAGCCCAGAGCTGAGCCCAGGACTCAAGGTGCAGCCTCAGCAGTGCCCAGTCCAGGGGCACCATCACCTCCCTGCTCCTGCTGCCCACACCATGGCTGCTCCAGCCCAGGAGGAGCAATAACTACCTGCCTGGCCAAGCACCCCATCCAGGCTCTTCTAAACACCCCCAGGGATGGGGACTCCACCACCTCCCTGGGCAGCACATTCCCATGGCAAATCTCTCTCTCTGTAGAATTTCTTCCTAACTTCCAGCCTAAACCTCCCCTGGCACAGCTTGAGACTGTGTCCTCTTGTTCTGGTGCTGGGTGCTAGAGAGAAGAGACCAACCCTCACCTGGCTACAACCTCCCTTCAGGGAGTTGTAGAGAGCAAGAGAAGGTCTCCCCTGAGCCTCCTCTTCTCCAGGCTAAGCAACCCCAGCTCCCTCAGCCTCTCCTCACAGGGCTGTGCTCCAGACCCCTCCCCAGCCTTGTTGCCCTTCTCTGGACACCTTCCTAATATTCAGACTAATTCCCAATATTTCTAATCATTCTTTTCATTTGGAACAATTCCTAACCTGTCCAAAACTTCCTGAAGTCCAGGATAATCCCTAACATTTCTAGCGATTTCCAGCATCAAATCAGTTCCTGATGTCTCTAATGACTCCTGATGTCTCTAATAATTCCTGATACTTCTAATAATTCCTGCTATTCAGACCAGTTCCTGCTATTCAGACCAATTCCTGATACTTCGACTGGTTCCTAACACTTCTAATGGTTCTTAATGTTTGTAACCCCACCCCCTGACATTTCTAATGATTCCTAATATTCAGGCTAGTTCCTCATCTCTCTAACAACCTGAGCCACCTTGGCTTCAACCCTCCCACCCCAAATCCTCCTTCCCCATCCCCCCAGGGGCTCCCGGCAGCGTTTCCTCGCCGGCAGCTCCTGTGCCGCCCAAGCTCTCCGCAGGGAGCGCTGAGGCCGTTGCAGGTCGCAGCGGAAGTCCCTGGGACGCCAGGGGATCTGTCCCCAGCAGGACATCTGCTCGGCCTCCTTATCCCCCTGGAGCCAAGAGACCTTGGCTGAGCAGGGCTGTGCTGGGGACCTGCTTGCAGCTGCAGGAGGTTCCGTGGGGATGGTTTGGGGCTGGGGGTGATGTTTGTGGCACCGGGAGGGTGGTGTGTGTGGGGCAGCAGCCTGGGGGCCGTGCTTGGCCCTCAGCTCTGCTAAGCAGCAGCTTGCCTGTGGCCGAGTCAAACAGCACCTTCTGCAGTGGCAAAGCGACCTCGGGGACCCTGTTCTTCAGAGGGCTGGAGCTGCTCTGCTCTGAGGACAGAGGGAGTTGGGGCTGTGCAGGCTGGAGAGGAGAAGGCTCCCAGGAGACCTCATTGTGGCCTTCCAGGATCTGCAGGGGGCTGCAAGAAAGCTGGGGAGGGACTTCTGAGGGTGTCAGGGAGGGATAGGACTGGGGAGGATGGAGAAAAATGCTAGAATGGGTAGATTGAGATTGGCTGTGAGGAAGAAGTTGTTGCCCATGAGGGTGGTGAGAGCCTGTCCCAGGCTGCCCAGGGAGGTGGTGGCAGCCTCCTGCCTGGAGGTGTTTGCAGCCAGGCTGGAGGTGGCTGTGAGCAGCCTGCTGTGGTGTGAGGTGTCCCTGCCCGTGGCAGGGGGCTGGGACTGGCTGAGCCTTGAGGTCCCTTCCAGCCCTGGCAGTTCTGTGGTTCTAAGGGGGAATGGAGGAGGATAAGGGGAAAAGAAAAAGAGAGAGGGAGAAAGAAAGCAAGAGAGAGGTGCAGGATGAATCCTTGCTCTGCTTTGCTCTGGGGTGGCTTGTGTGTATAAGGGGGAAGGGAGGAGGGCAAGGGGGAGGGAAGAGGGCAAGGGGAAAGGGAGGAGGGCAAGGGGGAAGGAAGAAGAGAGGGAGAAAGAGAGAATCCTTGCTCTGCTTTGCTCCATGGTGGTTTGTGTGTACAAGGGGAAAAGGAGGAGGGCAAGGGGGAAAGAAAAAGAGAGAGAGGGAGAAAAAAGCAATCGAGAGGAAATCCTCTGTGTCCTGTGAAGTGCATCACACAGCCCTCCTGTGCTGTAATGTAAAACCAGCGGGGGTGGGTGGACGACCGTACGCTGGGAGCGGGAGTGCTGTGCCTGCTTCAAGGGAATCCCCTCCCCACAGAAGAAAAGGAGATCTGTGCAACAGGGAGCCGAGGCACTTGGCCGGGGCTGCCCTGCCGCAGGGACGGCAGGGTCAACAGCGCCACTGATTCAAAAGGAGACCTCCCCCCCGCCCCCTGCCCTGACCCCCACTCTGCACCTGTCCTCCTCACCACAAAGCTCTCCCTGCTGCACCTGCCTGCAGAGCTTTTAGCACAGTTTTGCTTGCTTGAGTTGGAAGAGGTTGCTCTGGAGTTGGAAGAGGTTGCTCTGGATTTGGAAGAGGTTGCTCTGGAGTTGGAAGAGGTTGCTCTGGACTTGGAAGAGGTTGCTCTGGACTTGGAAGAGGTTGCTCTGGACTTGGAAGAGGTTGCTCTGGAGTTGGAAGAGGTTGCTTTGGATTTGGAAGAGGTTGCTCTGGGTTTGGAAGAGGTTGCTCTGGACTTGGAAGAGGTTGCTCTGGACTTGGAAGAGGTTGCTCTGGACTTGGAAGAGGTTGATTTGGATTTGGAAGAGGTTGCTTTGGATTTGGAAGAGGTTGCTCTGGAGTTGGAAGAGGTTGCTCTGGAGTTGGAAGAGATTGCTCTGGAGTTGGAAGAGGTTGCTCTGGAGTTGGAAGAGGTTGCTCTGGAGTTGGAAGAGGTTGCTCTGGAGTTGGAAGAGGTTGCTCTGGAGTTGGAAGAGGTTGCTTTGGATTTGGAAGAGGTTGCTCTGGAGTTGGAAGAGGTTGCTTTGGATTTGGAAGAGGTTGCTCTGGGTTTGGAAGAGGTTGCTCTGGAGTTGGAAGCCGGCTGGTTGGTTTTTTGGAGGGTTGGAAGAATTGTCTTTGGATTTGGCAGCCTCTTTGGATTAGGAAGAGTTTCCTTTGGCTTTGGAAACATTTTCTTTAGAGCTGGAAGATTTTCCCCTGCATTTGGAAGAACTTCCTTTAGATTTGGAAACCTTTTCTTTGGACTTGGGAGAATTTCCTTTGCATTTGGAAACCTTTCCTTTGGATTTGGAAGAATTATCTTTGGATTTGCAGAACTTTCCTTTGCATTTGGAAGAATTTTCCTCAGATTTGGAAGAATTTCCTCTGAAGTTGGTGGCCTGCTCTTTGGATTTGGAAGAAGTTCCTTTGCATTTGGAAGAATTTTCATGGGATTGAGAAGAATTCCCTGTGGATTTGGAAACCTTTGCTTCAGATGTGGGAGAACTTTGCATTTGGAGGAGTTTTCATTGGATTTGGAAGAAGTTCCTTTGGATTTGGAAGACTTCCCTTTGGATTTGAAAGAATTTCCTTAGGATTTGGAAACCTTTGTGTTTGGAAACCATTTCTTTGGATTTGGAAGTCTTTCCTTTGGATTTGAAAGTCTTTCCTTTGGATTTGGAAGACTTTCCTTTGGATTTGGAAGAATTTCCTTTGTGTTTGGAAGCCTTTGTGTTTGGAAACCATTTCTTTGGATTTGGAAGTCTTCCCTTTGGATTTGGAAGTCTTTCCTTCGGATTTGGAAGTCTTTCCTTCAGATTTGGAAGACTTCCCTTTGGATTTGGAAGAATTTCCTTTGGATTTGGAAACCTTTGTGTTTGGAAACCTTCCCTTTGGATTTGGAAGTCTTCCCTTTGGATTTGGAAGATTTCCCTTTGGATTTGGAAGAATTCCCTTTGGATTTGGAAGAATTCCCTTTGGCTTTGGAAGACTTCCCTTTGGCTTTGAAGCCTCTCCCTTGGCTTTGGAAGCCACCCGCCGTACCACTGGCATTTCTTCCCCCCCGCAAAGCTCTTTGGGCCTCCATTGTTCTGCTCCGCAGCGTGGCACAAAAGAAGAAGAGAGGAGAGGAGGGAAGATGGATCCAGAAAGAGCAGGATCCAAAGAGAAATTATTATTGATTTAATCACATAATCAGCAGCAAACACTTCAGGCTAAGATAGCAAATCCATAGCAGCCTGCCCACATAACCACCCTTACAAATTTACCAGCAGGCCACGGCGCACACTTAGCAAACAAGGAGAGCAAGGGTCACCTTCACTTGGCGGCAGAATATTGACATTCCTAAAGCTTAAATATGTTTTGAGTTAAGTGTTATCAATCAGTGATAAGAGTTGAACGTCTGTTAAACATAACTGCATTGGCAGAAGGATTATAGAATGCTTTCTTGCCATAATCTAGAAGCATCTTGCAAGACAAAACTCTGCTGGAAATCAATTGTGCGCCAGGAGCTGCCTGCTGAGCCCCCATTCAGCGGTGCACAAAGGGGGAGAGAGTCTCCCTCTGATCTTTAACCAGAACTGGTTATCTAATGAGACCAGGGCTTTAATTTCTTTTCACATCAAGCGTAGAATCAATGCTCTGGATTCAACAATGTGTGTAAACAGGCCGTGAAGCCCAGCTCCTCAGACGGCAGCCAGCCCAGCCCTCCCGAGCCCGCCCCCCCACGCCCCCAGGCACGTTCAGTTCCCTGCAGCCCACACTGAGGAGCAGGGAGCTGCTCCCAATATACTGCTGCTGCCTTCCCTCTGGAGGATCTTGTCATATCATAGATCAGATCAGATCTCATAATATATAATATCCCATCCCATCCCATCCTATCCTGTCTCCTATCCTATATCTTATCCTCTCCTCTCCTCCCCTCTAGCCTCTCTTCTATCCTCTCCTCTATCCTCTCCTATATCCTATCCTATCCTATCCTGTATCTTATCTTGTATCTTATCCTATATCCTATCCTAAATCCTACCCTATCCTATCCCCTATCCTATCCTATCCTATCCTATCCTAGATCTTATTCTATATCTTATCCTATATCCTATATCCTATATCCTATATCCTATATCCTATCCTATCCTATCCTATCCTATCCTATCCTATCCTATCCTATATCCTATCCTAAATCCTACCCTATCCTAGGCCCTATCCTATCCTATCTCTTATCCTGTATCCTATATGGTACCTTATATCCTATCCTATGTCCTATCCTATCAAATAACCATGGAATGGTTTGGTTTGGAAGGGGACCTTGAAGATTATAGAACCATGGAACAGTTTGGGTTGGAAGGGACCTTGAAGATCCTCTAGTTCCAAGCCCCTGCCATGGGCAGGGACACCTACCCCCAGCCCAGGTTGCTCCAGGCCTCATCCAGCCTGGCCCTGCACACCTCCAGGAGGGGTTCACCCACAACCTCCCTGGGGCATCAAACACCTTCCATTGGCAGCATCACAACTGAGCACCTGAGCTTTGCAGGATCACTGTGAAAAAAAAACACAGCAAAAAAGGCATTTTCAGGCCTCTCTTTGTGCCCAGCTTAGGATTCCTGCCTGGACTTCACCAGTTCCTGCAGCCAGTGGTGCTGGACTCTGTCTCTCCCCTTCACACCTGGCCAGCAAACCCTCAGACAAAGGTAAAGCTGTGGCAGCATCACTCTGGTTTACTTCAGCATTACCCTGGCATAACAACCTGGTGCAGGGAGCACAGAGCAAGTGCAGGGAGCAGGGAGCACAGAGCAAGTGCAGGGAGCAGGGAGCACAGAGCAAGTGCAGGGAGCAGGGAACACAGAGCAAGTGCCAGCTGGGAAAGCCTCCAGTGCCATTCCAGGCAGGAGGAAAAGGAGGTTCAGCAAACAGAAGTCCTTCAGCTCCTGGCCTGCTCTGGGATATTTGCAAAGCGTGAGGTTTGCTTTCCTCTGCAAAGAGGACATCTCAGAGCAGCAGTGTCCAGCCTGCAAGACTGGGGACAATTGACTCTGCACCCAGCAGGGCAAAGAGCACAGAGAGAGCTTCCCTGGCAGCCTCTTCTGAATGAAGAGAAGGAGGTGCCCTAAATGTTATGCCTTTGACATCCTCTGTCATAGAATGGCTTGAAGGGACCTTGAGGATGGGCAGGGACACCTCCTACCAGCCCAGCTTGCTCAAGGCCTGGCCTTGAACACCTCCAGGGAGGAGGCTTCCACCACCTCCTGTGCCAGTGTCTCACCACCCTCACTGTCAAGAATTTCTTCCTTATCTCCAGTTTAGGATTCTATGATCTTCCAGGTCCCTTCCAGCCCAAACCATTCTAGCATTTGATGATCTTCTATGATCTTCCAACCCATTCTAGGATGCTATGATCTTCCAGGTCCCTTCCAACCCAACCCATTCTATGAATCTATGATCTTGAAGGTCCCTTCCAACCCAACCCATTCTCTGATTCTATGATCTTCCAGGTCCCTTCCAACCCAACCCATTCTCTCCTCCTATGATCTTCCAGGTCCTTCTTCCAACCCAACCCATTCTCTGATTCTATGATCTTGAAGGTCCCTTCCAACCCAACCCATTCTCTCCTCCTATGATCTTCCAGGTCCCTTCCAACCCAACCCATTCTCTGATTCTATGATCTTGAAGGTCCCTTCCAACCCAACCCATTCTCTCCTCCTGTGATCTTCCAGGTCCCTTCCAACCCAAACCATTCTAGCATTCTATGATCTTCTATGATCTTCCAACCCACTCTAGGATTCTATGATCTTCTAGATCCCTTCCAACCCATTCTATGAATCAATGATGTTGAAGGCCCCTTCCAACCCAACCCATTCTCTCCTTCTATCATCTTCTGTGATCTTCCAACCCACTCTCTCCTTCTATAGCCTTTGAGGTCCCTTCCAACCCATTCCCTGGTTCTCCCAATTCTGAAGAAGCAAGAGCTTGTACAGATGAGAGTCCACCTGAAACCCGCTCCTAGGCCAGCTGGAAGGCTGAATTAATCAGCCCCATTAATCTGACTCCTTCCACTCTCTTGGCACCCCCAAGCAGGGCTAATTGTATTCATTTCTCTTTATTTATGCCCTGTCAAAGGTTGTTGTAGGAAGCCTTTTGGACCATTACTGCCACAATTGATAATGATAAGCATCCCTGGGTCCCAGAGGTGCCATCAGCCTTGGAGAAGGCAACGCAGCAGAGCACTTTTCACACATTTCCATACACCTGGCCACCAGCCACGGCCACCACAGAGCTCCTGACCCTTCCCTGCCAGCCTCAAGCAGCTCTTCATTTCCCTACTCCTGTTTTACCTCTTCAAGGCATCATTGCTGGTGCCCAGCCCGGGGAGCTGTGCTGTGTCTCTGCTTTCCTCAGTGACAATGTTGGGATTCAGGCTTCTTGATGCTGCTGTTACTGAAAGACCACAGTGAAACAGATGGGTTGGAATTGCACTGACCCAGGCCTTGGGGGAGCAGCAGGGGGGCGAGGGAAGAGTTTTCCACCTGTTTGTTCTCCTTCTCTTTTCAGCTTTACATTCCTCCCCCCAAGAAAGTGAGAAATCAACCCCCCCCGAATGGTGAAGACTAAGGGGAGGAGTTCCTTCACCACTTGGATTGGATTTTTCCCTTTCCCAGGGAAGCTTCAAGTGGAGAGTTCTGAAGAGGCCTGAGACAGACACGAAGCCAAGTGGTCTGTTTGCTGGTGTCAGCAAGAGAGCCATGCTGGGGCCAGCAGCTCTCCCCTGGGTCCTGACTGGTTTGGTTCCATTCTGTTTGTTGGATTTTCTTTGCTATCATTTTCTTTTCCTTCCTCTTTTTGTTTCTTTTCTCTGTTTCTTTTCTCTCTTTTCTACCTTTTATCCTTTTCCCCTTCCCTTCCCTTCCCTTCCCTTCCCTTCCCTTCCCTTCCCTTCCCTTCCCTTCCCTTCCCTTCCCTTCCCTTCCCTTCCCTTCCCTTCCTTCCCTTCCCTTCCCTTCCCTTCCCTTCCCTTTCCCTTCCCTTCCCTTCCTTTCCCTTCCCTTCCCTTCCTTCCTTCCCTTCCCTTCCCTTCCCTTCCCTTCCCTTCCCTTCCCTTCCCTTCCCTTCCCTTCCCTTCCCTTCCCTTCCCTTCCCTTCCCTTCCCTTCCCTTCCCTTCCCTTCCCTTCCCTTCCCTTCCCTTCCCTTCCCTTCCCTTCCCTTCCCTTCCCTTCCCTTCCCTTTTTTTCAGCTACTGGGAGCTGCTCTGAGGTCTCCCTGCAGCCTTCCCTTCCCCAGGCTGCACAGCCCCAGCTCTCCCAGCCTGCCCCATAGCAGAGCTTCTGCAGCCTCTGATCCTCTTGGGGGCCTCCTCTGGAGCCTCTCCAGCAGCTCCAGGTCCTCCTTGTGCTGGGGCCCCAGAGCTGGAGGCAGTGCTGCAGGTGGGGGCTGAGCAGAGCAGAGCAGAGGGGCAGAGTCCCCTCCTGTGCTGCTCTCTCCCTGCTCTGGCTGCAGCTCAGCACTCAGCTGGCTCTGGGCTGCCAGGGCCCAGTGCTGGCTCCTGGGGCTTTGTCACCACCTGGCACCCCCAAGGCCTTCTCCTGCAGGCTGCTCTCAGGCATCCTCCCCCAGCCTGGCTCTGTGCTTGGCATTGCCCTGAGCCAGCTGCAGGACCTTGCCCTTGGCCTTGCTGATCTTCAAGAGGCTGGCTTGGGTCCACCCCTCCAAGCTGTCTCAGTCTCCCCTCTGGATGCCATGCCTACCCTCCAGCACTCCAGCAGGGCCACAGAGCTTGGGGTCACCACAAACCTGCTGAGGCTGAGTGCTTGTAGGCTTCCTGCCTCTTCCACAGCCATCTTCCTGCTGTCCTCTCCAGGCTGTAGATGTGCTGCAGGGACAGCTCAGATCAAGTATTCACTCTTGGGTCACAGTCTCACACAACATTAGTGGTTGGAAGGGACCTCCAGGGATCATCCAGTCCAAGCCCCCTGCCAGAGCAGCAGCAGCCAGGGCAGGCTGCACAGGAAGGCATCCAGGTGGGGTTGGAAAGTCTCCAGAGAAGGAGACTCCACACCTCCCTGGACAGGGGGGCTCAAAGAGGTTGTTCCTCATCCTGGCACTCCCAGCCCTTGTCCACAGTCCCTCCCCAGCTCTCCCTGAGCCCTTCAGGTACTGGAAGGCTGCTCTGATGTCTCCCTGGAGCTTTCTCTTCTCCAGGCTGAGCAGCCCCCACCCTCCCAGCCTGTCCCCATAGGGAAAATGGACACAAACTGGAACCCAGGATGTTCCACCTCAGCAAGGATGAGAATGCAGGAACAAGGATGAAGGATGCAGAGAGACTGTTTGCAAAGGGCTGCAGGGGCAGGACCAGAGGCAACAGCTTCAAACTAGAGCAGAGCAGAGTGAGCTTGGATGTGAGGAACAAGTTCTGCACCAGGAGGCTGCTGGAACCCTGCAGCAGGTTGCCCAGGGAGGGGGTTGAGGCTCCAGCCCTGGAGCTATCCAAGGTGAGGCTGGACAGGGCTCTGGGCAGCCTGCTCTAGCTGGGGATGTCCCTGCTGGGCGCAGAGGGTTGGACTGGGTGAGCTCTGGAGGTCTCTTCTGGCCTGGACCATTCTGTGATTCTATGATAGAAGGTTTCAGCTCACCATGAGGAGAAACTTCTTCGGTGTGAGGCTGCTGGAGGCCTGGGGCAGGCTGCCCAGGGGGGTTGTGGAGTCTCCTGCTCTGGAGCCTTTCCAACCCCCCCTGGCTGCCTTCCTGTGCCCTGGGTGCTCCTGCTCTGGCAGGGGGCTTGGGCTGGGTGACCTCTGGAGGTCCCTGCCAGCCTCTAATGTCCTGCGGTGCTGCGAACCCCATCCAAACCCAGCCCAGCCTCCCCCCCAGCGCCGCCGGCAAGCTGCCTGCGGCAGGCGAGCCCCGGGCGGCGCTGGCTCGGCAGCGGCGTTGGCGTTCGCGCAGCCAGGGCTGGAGCGGAGCCGGCGGAGCCCTCCCTCGCATCCCAGCCGCTCCGAAATGCAGGAAGGGGAGGAGGATGTGGGGAGGAGAAGGGGGGGGAAGGTTTTTTTGCCCTCCCCCTCGCTCATTCTCCCTCCCACTGCTAAAAGCACTGTATTTAATTGACTCACAATATTTTTTCCTCCCCCCCCCCCCTTAATATATTCCTTTATGAAACCTGCCTTGAGCAACGAGCTCCGTGATTGTTCACCGAGGGTTGTGGCTCATTTGTTCCCGTAGATTGTGCCTAATTAACGCTAACTTGTCTGTACATAACAGAGCAACAACAACAACAACGGGGAGAGAAGCAGCCCGCCCCGACCGCAGCAAACAGCAGCAAAGAAGTACAATGGGCCTTGTCCTTTCCAATTTAATTCCGACAGTTTAATCGAATCCGGGATCCTTTCAAAAATAATTAGATCATTTACACTTCATTAGCATGTAATGTAATCTCGAGGCATTCATCATAATGATTTCTTATTTTTTCTCCCCCCCCCCCCTCCCCCCTCCTTCTGCAATATTATCTCCTCTAATGAAACTGTTAGAGCCTGGGCAGGGCTTAATTAGCTTTATCATATCCCTGACAATTGCAGGGGCTGGGAAGGGGAGGAAGGGGGGGGGAGCCAGGGGTTTTGGGGGGTTGTGTCTCTTCCTTATTTTGATTTTTTTTTGGCAGATGAAATGAGCTCCAGAGGTACTTTGGAGGAGGAGGAGGAGGAGGATGGCTCTGGTCATGTGAAAAAAAATAGCCCCAACCAACCCCCCCCCCCAAACAGATACCAGAGGCAAGTTCACCTTTTCCTACCAGGCAGCACTTCCTCCACTCATCTGCTGCCAGCTCTGTCTCTTGGGTGCCTGATGCCTACAGATCCCTTCTGACCCCCAACCACCTTGGAGTGCTGGGGGGCAGCAAGCTCTGCCTGGGACAGCAATGTGCCCTGGGGGCCAAGAGAGACAAGGGGGTCCTGGGGGCAGACAGAAAAGTGTGGCCAGCAGGGCTGGGGAGGTTCTGCTGCCCCTCTGCTCTGCCCTGCTCAGACCACAGCTGCAACCCTGTGTCCAGTTTGGGGCTCCCCAGCTGAAGAGAGACAGAGAGCTGCTGGGGAGAGTCCAAGGCAGAGCCAGGAGGAGGATCTGGGGACTTGAGCATCTCCCCTGTGAGGAGAGGCTGAGAGCCCTGGGGCTGTTGAGTGTGGGGAGGAGAAGGCTGAGAGGGATCTGATCAATGCCTATCAATAGCTGAGGGGTGGGGGGCAAGGGGAGGGGGCCAGGCTCTTTTGGGTGGTGCACAGCAATGAGACAAGGACCAGTGGAGACAAACCTGAACAGAGAAGGCTCCACCTCAACCTGAGGAGGAACTTCTTTGGTGTGAGGCTGCTGGAGGCCTGGGGCAGGCTGCCCAGAGAGGTTGTGGAGTCTCCTGCTCTGGAGCCTTTCCAACCCCCCCTGGCTGCCTTCCTGTGCAGCCTGCCCTGGGTGATGCTGCTCTGCTGTGAGGACAGACTGAGAGAGTTGGGGTTGTGCAGGCTGGAGAGGAGAAGGCTCCCAGGAGACCTTCTTGTGGCCTTCCAGGATCTGCAGGGGGCTCCAAGAAAGCTGGGGAGGGACTTTTTATGGTGTAAGGTAGGGATGGGACCAGGGGGAATGGATCCAAGCTAGAGGAGGGCAGGTTTAGATTAGACCTCAGGAAGAAGTTGTTGCCCATGAGGGTGGTGAGAGCCTGGCACAGGTTGCCCAGGGAGGTGGTGGCAGCCTCCTGCCTGGAGTGTTTGCAGCCAGGCTGGAGGTGGCTGTGAGCAGCCTGCTGCGGTGTGAGGTGTCCCTGCCCATGGCAGGGGAGTTGGGACTGGGCTGAGCTGAGCTCCCTTCCAACCCTGGCAGTTCTGTGGTTCTATGATTCCTGTGGAGCACAGCAGGCTCTTGTGCCTGACTTGGGGTTTAGGGTGAGTCCAGATGAGGATCCCAGGGGCACAGAATCTCCCCAGACCTGCAGCATTCCCATTCCTGGTGGATCAGCGCAGGCTCCCGTGCACCAGAGCCCATCTGCAAAAGGATGATCCCTGAGGTGCCTTCCAGCCCTGAGAGTTGTGTGAAACTCCTGAGGGCCCTGTGCTGGAAGGGACAATTTCAGGAGCTGCGGTGCCCACGAATTAAAGAGGTCACAGCACTTGCCTGGATTGATGGCACAGCAGGGGCCTGCTGCAGCCCGCGGCTGGAACTGGGGCACTCATTTAGCTCAGCCGCAGGGACCCGGAGCCCCCGGCCGAACGTTTGGCAGCGAGCGCTGGAGCTGCTGCACTCTCTCTCAGCTTGGAGGCTTCGTAATGGGGTTAGCAGTAGGACTCCTGCTTGAGCGGCTGGGCCCTGCCTCCCTTGGGAGCTGCTGGGCGTGAGCCCCGGGTGAGCAGCCTGCTGTGGTGTGAGGGGTCCCTGCCCAGGGCGGGGGGGGCAGGGTGACTGCAAGCTGCGTGCGGAGGACAGCTCCCGGCTGCCGGCCGTGTCGGGGGCTGGAGGGGCTCTGCAGGCTGGCAGCAGGGCAGCCTCCCCCCAGGTGCTTCTCTCTCTTGCCTGCCAGGGGTTAGAAAAAAGGTAAATTAAAGAATGGACGAAATGGAATAATAAATAAAGAGACAACAGAAATGGAACATGAAAATAGATAAAATAAAAAGAAATTAAATAAAAATGAGTCAAATAAAACCGAATAAAATAATTTTAAAAAGAAACAAACAAAATAAATAAAATAAAAATGAATAAAAATAAAAATTAATTTAAAAAGTAAAAATTAATAAAATAAAAATAACTAAAATGAATAAAATATAAAGTTAATTAAATAAAGGTTAATAAATTAATAAAATAATAAAAAAAGAAATGAACAATATAAATAAAATAAAAATGAGTAAACATAAATAAAATAAAATAAAATTAATGAAGTAAAAATAAATAAAATAAAAATAAATAAAAATTATTAATAAATAATATAAGTACAATAAAAATGAATTAAAAAATAATAAAATGAAGAAAATAAAAATTAATTTAAAATTATTAATAAATAAACAATAAAAATAAAATTAAGATGAGTAAATAAAAAAGAAATGAAATAAAATTAATAGAATAATAAAAAACAAACAATATAAATAAAATAAAAATGAATACAAATACAAATGAATAAAATAAAAATAAGTAAAAATGAATAAAATAAAAATTAAAATTAAAAAATAATGATAAATAAGCAATAAAAATAAAATTAAGATGAATAAAAGAAAAAATAAATTAAAAATAAATTAATAAATTTTTAAAAATATATAATTTTTTTAATAAAAATGAATAAAAGAAAATTAAACTAAAACCGAATAAAATAAAGATTAAGTTATTAAAATAAAGATTAAGTAGTATTATTATTATTATTATTATTATTATATTATTATTATTATTATTATTATATGGTTATTATTATAATTATTAATACCCCATCCCCAAACCAGATTCATTTGTCACTTCATGACTCCTCCTGCTGTAGTTTGATAGCCATAGTGCCAACAGGTTAATCCTGTTGATGAAGTTCCCACAGAGGCTGCATCCAACATCCTCTCAGCCCGTGGGAGGGGCAGGGACAGCACATGGGGCAGCCCCGGGAGCCTTTCCACCGGTGGGGGCGAGGGAAGGGCTGCTGGCCTGGCCCTGTGTTCCAGCACAGGATGCCAGAGGGCTGGCCTGGAAGCCACAGGCAATGTTCCTGCTGCAGGACTGATCTCGAGGAGCAGGGCTCTGAAACAGGGGGAGGGGGCAGAGAAGAGCCAGGAGGAAAGAGAGGGGAGCTGGCACAGGCTCCCTGCCACCTGGCACCTTCCTGACCTTAACCACACAGCAGCACTCAGCCTGGAGCAGAGCCTCAGGCTCCCCAGGGCCAGCCCAGAGCCCTGCTCTGCAAGGCTCAGCCCTGAACCACAGCCCCAAGCACCACAGCCAAACCTCCCAACACAGCCAGGCCTGGGGCTCCACCACCTCCCTGGGCAGCACAGCCCAGTCCCTGACCACTTGCAGGGCAAAGATTCTTCCTGCTCTCCAGGCTGAGCCTCCCAGGGGCAGCTTGAGGCATTGCCTCTTGCTCTGGCACCAAGGAGCTGTGGCAGAGACCAGCAGCAGGCCTTCCACAACCTCCTTGCAGGCAGCTGCAGGCAGCCAGGAGGTCTCCCCTCAGCCTCCTCTCTTTCCCACTGACCATCCAGCTCCTGCAGCCTCTCTCAGCAGATTTCTCCTCCAGGCCTTCCCAGCTTCCTTGCCCTGCTCTGCCTGGCTCAGCCCCTCCACAGCTCTCTTGCTTCAGCTGCCCAGCACTGGACAGCAGCCTCCGGTTGTGGCTGCCCAGAGCTGAGTGCCAGGGGACAATCCCCTGCCTGCTGCTGCTGGACACAGCAGTGCTGAGCCCAGCAGGAGGCCTTTGGCTCTCTTGGCCCCCTGGGCACACTGCTGCCTCCTCTTCAGCTGCTGTCTACCAGTACCCCCAGCTTAAGTTCACTTTCATAGTTTCATAGTTTCATAGTTTCAGTTAGGGTTGGAAGGGGACCACAAGGATCATCTAGTTCCAACCCCTGCCATGGGCAGGGACACTCTACCCTAGATCAGGCTGGACAGAGCCTCCTCCCTCACAAAACCCACCTCCTGGGAACAACCCATTCCAGGGCTTCACCACTCTCACGGTGAAGAACTTCCTCCTCACATCTAGCTGAATCTCCCCACCTCCAGCTTCATCCATTCCCCCTAGTCCTATCATCCCTGATAGTCTGAAAGCCCTCCCCAGCCTTCTTGTAGGCCCCTTCAGATACTGGAAGGCCACAATGAGGTCACCTCGGAGCCTTCTCTTCTCCAGGCTGAACAGCCCAACTCCTTCAGTCTGTCTCATAGGAGAGGTGCTCCAGCCCTCTGATCCTTCGTGGCCCTTTCTCTGAACGCTCCAGCACTCCAGATCCCTTTGTAATAGGGGCTCCAGAACTGGACGCAGTACTCCAGGTGCTCAATTTCTTCTGATGCTCTTGTGAGACCCCCACCTCCAATCCTGCCTCCAGTTCTGGTGTTTCTGAACATAAACTTCTGGTATTTGAAGGGCAAAGCAGATCAACAAATCATCTTCCTGATCACTGTGCTGGGTGCTGAGCAGCTCCCCAGGAGCCAGCAGGGCCTCCTGCAGCCCTCAGGCAGCTGTGTGCTGGCTGCAGCCAGAGCAGAGTGGGCAGAGGGCAGGAGAGGGCATCCTGCCCCTGGGCTCTGCTCTGCTCAGACCTCCCCTCCAGCCCTGCCTCCAGCTCTGCTGTTCCCAGCAGCAGCAGGACACGAGGCTGTGAGAGAGCCCAGAGGAGGCCACAAGGCTGCTGCCAGGGCTGCAGCAGCTCTGCTGGGAGCACAGGCTGAGGGAGCTGGGGCTGTGCAGCCTGCAGAGCAGAAGGCTCCAGGGGCAGCTCAGAGTGCTGCCGCACCTGAAGGCATCCTGCAGGAAGGCTGCAGAGGGACTTCTGCTGGGGGGTCTGAGCCAGGCCAGGGGCAGGGGTTTGGGCTGAGGCAGAGCAGGCTCAGGCTGCAGCTGAGGAGGAAGTTGTTCAGTGCCAGGCTGCTGAGGCTCTGGCACAGGCTGCCCAGGGAGGCTGTGGCTGCCTCCTGCCTGGGGTGCTGCAGGCCAGGCTGGATGAGGCCCTGAGCAGCTGATCCTGGCTGAGAGGTGTCCCTGGGCATGGAGGGGAGCTTGGAGACCTCTGAGCTCCCTCCCAGCCTGAGCCACTCTGTGACTCTATGATTTTAGTATTAAAGGAGGCCAACCAGCCCCAGGGCTCTCAGCCTCTCCTGCTCTCACAGCTGCTCCCAGGCCCTTCAGCATCCTCATAGCCTCTGCTGGACTCTCTCTAGCAGTTCCCTGCCCCTCTTGAACTGGAGAGCCCAGATCTGGCCACAAACCTCCAGCTGTGGCCTCACCAGGGCAGAGTCGAGGGGGAAGAGAACCTCCCCAGCCCTGCTGGCCAAACTTCTCCTGATGCAGCCCGGGATGCCCTTGGCCTTCTGGCCCACAAGGGCACATTGCTGTCCCATGGAGAGCTTCTTGTCCACCAGGACTCCATGCTCCTTCTGCATGGAAGGACTGAATTCAGGAGCTGGAAGAGAAACAAGAGAGCAGCCATCGGATTACCAGTGGCTGGAGCCTCCTGCTCTGGAGCCTTTCAAGCCCCACCTGGATGTGTTCCTGAGTGACCTGCCCTGGGTGAACCTTCTTTGGCAGGGGGCTTGGACTGGATGATCTCCAGAGGTCCCTTCCAACCCTCCCATGCCATGGATCAATGATTCTAGGACTCCAGGGTTTGATCATTCCATGAGTCAATGATTTTATGACTTTGTGATCCCATGATGCCATCACTCCATGATTCCAGGATTAGGATTTTGTGATTCTGTGGTGGTTGTGATTTCATGGTTCTATGATTTTTGTGACTTTGTGATTTCCTGAGTCTCCTGTGATTCCAGGACTCTTTTTATGCCTCCCTTGGCAACCTGTTCCTGTGTCAAGGTTCTGCTCTTCACCTTTCCCAGCTGCCTGCCGGCTTCAGGCTTGGATCTGGTGTAGCATCTCCCCCTTTGTGTGCTCCTTTGGGATTCAGACCTCAAAGCAAGCCTTTAATGCTGAGCCCTGCAGGGGTGAGCAGCCTGGGCAGCAGCACTCAGCCTGGGCAGCAGCACACAGC
>JAAWVA010000551.1:0-20811 GCA_015227895.2 Colaptes auratus
CTGTGTATGAGAACTTGTGACAGCCATGAACACTCTGGGGGGGGGATTGTGGGCAGCTGGAGTAACAAAAGCCCTAAAACCTTCAGGACTCCTTTTCTCCCTCTCTCCTTAGCACTGGGAGATGCTGAAAGCCTTCTTGCTTTGGGACTCTTTCCTCTGAAAGTGGACTCAGAGCTTGCTGCTACCATCCATCCCTGCCCTGCTGCGAGCAGGACTGACTCAGCAGCAGGAAGCAGGAAAGTCTCTGCTCTTCCCTGTATGCTCAGTCAGCACAAAGTCCACACAGAGCTGGAGGGAGGTCTCCTCCAAAAGAAAACTTCAGTCTCTGTATCAGGGGCTGAGAATGGCTTTGGTGTGCTCCATTAACTTGTGACTGCCTTTGCCTTTTGCTACTGCACTGTGCCAAAGGGCAGCAGATGTCCAACAGCAGCTCCATCAGCCACTCCTCCTCCTGCCATTCCCAGGCACAAGGCAGCTGCAGCTCTGCACTTCTGCCTCTTCCTGGCCATCTACCTGGCTGCCCTGCTGGGCAATGGCCTCATCATCACCACCATAGCCTGGGACCACCACCTCCACACCCCCATGTACTTCTTCCTCCTCAACCTTGCCCTCCTTGACCTGGGTGCCATCTCTACCACAGTCCCCAAGTCCATGGCTAATTCCCGTGAGGGAACACCAGGGACATCTCTACCAGGATGTGTTCTCCAGGTCTTCTTTTATGTATTCCTGCTTTCAGCAGAGTTTTCTCTCCTCACCACCATGTCCTACGATCGCTACGTTGCCATCTGCAGACCCCTGCACTATGAGACCCTCCTGGGCAGCAGAGTTTGTCTCCACATGGCAGCAGCTGTCTGGGCCTCTGGGGCTCTCTATGCTCTTCTGCACACAGCCAATACATTTTCCCTGCCCCTCTGCCAGGGTAATGCTCTGGATCCGTTCTTCTGTGAAGTGCCCCATCCCTCAAGCTCTCCTGCTCCACATCCTACCTCAGGAATTTTGGTAATTGTCATTGGTGTTCCTTTAGTATTTGTTTGTTTTGTGTTCATTGTGGTGTCTATTGTGCAGATCTTCAGGGCAGTGCTGAGGATCCCCTCTCAGCAGGGAGCCACAAAGCCTTTGCCACCTGCCTCCCTCACCTAGCTGTGGTCTCCCTGTTTTCTCAGCACTGGCTTCTTTGCCTACCTGAAGCCCTCCTCCATCTCTCCCCATCCCTGGACCTGTGGTGTCAGTTCTGTACTCGTCGTGCCTCCAGCAGTGAACCTCTCATCTACAGCCTGAGGAACCAGAGCTGAAGGCAGCCCTGAGCCAACTGATCCCTGGATGCTTTCAGAAGCAATAAACTCTTTGTCTTCTCCTGGAGAGCATTTCTGATGTCACTCAGTGCAGGCCCAGCCTGGCTGCTTGAGTCCTGGTTTGCTGCTGGTGGTTCTCTTTCCCCTTGGAGAATGTTGTTCCCAAACAAATGTCTTTCTTCAGACCATTCCTTGCTGTTTGTCCTGTCTGCTGTGACCCAGAGGCTGCAGACATGAGGAGCTGTGCTCTTTGTGTTCAACACAATAAAGGACCCTGCAGGAGTTTTTCCTGAGCTCTTCCTCCAAGGCTGCTCTGGAGCTGCAGGGCAGTGCCTGTGTGTGGAGGTGGAGGGCAGAGTCCCAGCACAGCAGCTGTGCCAGGCAGCCCCACAGCTTGGGCTGCCCTGGGCTCTCTTTTTTCACTCCACAGGAGGACCACAGGGCCTTGGAGCAGCTCTGAGGACAGGATGAGGGAGCTGGGGTTGATCAGACTGAAGAAGAGAAGGCTCTGGGTCGACCTAATAGCTGCTTTCCAATGCCTGAAGTGTACTGGATGGAGAGACTCTTTGCAAAGTCCTGCTGTGACAGACCAGAAGCAATGGCTTCAAACTAGGGCAGAGAAGAATTAGATTGGATGTGAGGAACAATTCTGCACCAGGAGGGTGGTGGATCACTGGAACAGGTTGCCCAGGGAGGTGATTGAGTCCCCATCCCTGCGATATTCAAGGTGAGGCTCAACAGGGCTCTGGGCAACCTGATCTAGTTGCGAATGTCCCTTTCCTCTCTGCAGGGGTTGGGCTGGTGACTTTTGGAGTCCCTTCCAACCCAGACATTCTATGATTCTGTGCTCCCAGTACAGACTGGACCTCCATGAAATAAAAGTGGATCCCCACACCTTCTCTCAGTACCCCTGGATCTCTCCCAGGGGAAAATGGATGCTCCGAGCCCCTCCCAGGACAGACTGAACTCCCTCCCAGAACAGAAGGCATCCACAGACCTCCTCTCAGCGCACATGGTGCTCTCCTCTCCAGCCCAAACTGGACCTATCCCAGTTCACTCTCCACCTCTTCTTGTAGAAATCAATCTCATGGTCCCCTCCCAGTCTAGACTTGGCCATGTGCCAACACAAACTGCTTTGCCTTTCCCCCTCCCAGTTCAGACTTGGCTCTCTCTCACTACTAACGTGCTCCCCTGTCCCACTCCCAGTACAGTCTGTGCTCCCTTGCACTACTAACAGGACCCCCTGCTGCCTCCTAGTAAAATCTTAGACACCTCCCAGTAAAGCTGACCCCATGGCCTCTCCAGTGACACTGGGGCCCCAGTGCACTGGGGCTTGTCCCATACACTCTGAAACCCTAATCCTGTCCCAGTACAGCCTGGGCCTTCCTGTACAAATACATCCCTGCAGTTTGGGATTCCTAAGGTCAAGAGAGACAGAGATTGCTGGAGAGAGTCCAAGAGAGGCTATGAGGATGATGAAGGTATTTGAACATCTCTGCTGTAAGAAAGACTGAGAGCCCTGGGGCAGTTTAGTCTGGAGAGGAGAAGCCTGAGAGGGGATCTGATCAATGTCTGTCAATATCAGAGGGGGTGTCAGGAAGGTGCCAGGCTCTGGTAGTGGTGCCCAGTGATAGGACAAGGAGCAATGGTGCAAGATGGAACACAGCAAGTTCCACCTCAGCATGAAGAGACTCTTCTGTGCTGTGAGGGTGCTGAGCCCTGGAGCAGGCCCAGAGAGGTTGTGGAGTCTCCTTCTCTGGAGACCTTCAGAACTACCTGGATGCATTCCTGTGTGACCTGCCCTAGGTCACTTGACCTGGGTGATCCTGCTTTGGCAGTGGGTTGGACTAGAGGATCTCTGGAGGTCTCTTCCACCCCTAATATTCTGTGATTCTGTGATTTAAGCCCTCCCAGTGCCAGCTGGACCATATCCAACACAAACTGCATCCTCTTATCCCCTACCATTACATACTGGACCTTATTCCAGTACAAATTGCATCCACTTGCTCCTTCCCAGCACTAAATGGATTGCTTTGGCTCTCTAAGTATCTGCTTACCCCATTCCAGTACAAACTGGATCCTCTGACTCCTCCCAGCAAATAGTGGGCACCTTTAAAGTGCTAAACTCTATCCACAGTTCCCCTCCCAGTACAGCCTGGACCACTCACACTCTCTCTAACCAATCCTCAAGAGCCATAGCCCTATGTCCTGTTCCTGCCTTGAACCCAGTCCCCTGCTCTACCCTCTTAGTTCTGAGCCCAAGCTTCAGCCCTCCCAGCTCAGCCTCTACCCTGATTTTGGCCTTGATTTTGCCATTATTACTCAACCCGGCCCCAGTCGTTACCCTCAGGACTGACCCCTTGGCCATAACTCCAGCCCTCAGGGTAGCCCCAATCCTCCTGCCTGTGCTCTGACCCCCAACTTCAGCCTGTCCCACCCTTGTATGAATCTGCTTGGCCATGGCACAGGGCAGGGCTAGGA
Source organism: Colaptes auratus (assembly GCA_015227895.2). Classification (NCBI taxonomy): domain Eukaryota; kingdom Metazoa; phylum Chordata; class Aves; order Piciformes; family Picidae; genus Colaptes; species Colaptes auratus. The sequence continues at coordinate 3,774 of JAAWVA010000551.1, forward strand.
GCTTCCAGAGCAGCCTTGAAAGAGGATGGGAGGTGGACTGTGACTGAGCAGCTGATGGACACCAGAGTCAGAGGGGGGCAATGCCATGGGCAGCTCAACTGTGCCTCAGCATCTCCTGCACAGCAGCAGCCACAAGGCTGGGCAGAGGCTGGGAGGTCACTGCTGGCTCAGCAGCTGAGAGGGCACAGCAGGAAGAGGGCAGGAAAAGGACTGGGAGGTCACTTCTTGCTGCAGCAGCTGAGAGAGCAGCCCCTGACTCCTGACTGGGCCCTGTGCTTTTGGCCTCCCAGCTACCAGAGTCCCCAGCAGGCAGCAGAAGGCATGTGGAGGGCAAGGACTTGTGTGACTCCCCCCCTGTCCTTAAGCACCTTGTGACCCCTGCAGGAAGAACCTTGAGCTGGGTTGTCACCCTCCCTGCCACCTGAGGGACAGCAGCAGGGACAGGGCTTGGCTGTGGCTGCTGGAGAAGCTGAAAGGCAGCAGCAGGGATCTACCTTGGAAGGCCCTGCAGAGTTTCTTGTGGCTGCTCAGCTGCCAGGCCACAAGCAGGCTGAGGCCTTGGGCCGGTATTGGGACATGAGGGATGGCTGAGAAGCTCCTAGGGCAGAGGAGCCACGTGGCCAGGAGGTGAGGTGTGAGCTCACTGCAAACTCCAATCCCTTGTGTCATTGGCCAGCAGCAGGCCCAGGGCTGGCTGGGGACTGCGCCATCCCTTGTCCCTGCCAAGCTGAGAGGCAAGAGCACAGAGGTGCCTTGGCTGTTGCTTTGGAGCTGGAGGTTCTGCTCTGTGCCCAGGCAGAAAAGCCTCTGGCAGGGACCATTGCCATGGCCTGGGATGGAGCAGAGGCTGAGCAAGTGCAGAAGGCCAAGTGCAGCTGGGCTGTGGTAGGAGGAGTGTGGCCACCCAGACACAGAGGTTGTCCTCCCCTGAACTCCAGCCCGTGTGTTCACATCTGCACTATTGGTTCTGGCTTTGTGGAGTTCCTTAGCCTGGAGGAATGGAGAGGTACTGGAGAAGCTCCATAGGAGATCTGCCTGGATGGAGTTTGGAGTCTCTCTCTAGCAGCTGAAGCTGCTGAGCTTCTTTAGCCTGGTGAAGGCTCAGGGTGATGTGCACCATGTGGCTCAGTTGTAGCACATAGCCGTGTTAGTGGGAAGGTTGTGAGTTCAAGCCTGCAGTGGGCAGGTGTTCACACTGGCAGCAGTGTCCTCCCTCTGCTGCTAAGCTGTCAGCTCGTGGCTTGGACGCAACACTCTGTGCTGGGTTAGGAACTGGCTGGAGGTCTGGGCCCAGAGAGTGGTGGTGAATGGTGTCCACATCCAGCTGGAGGCCAGTCACCATTGGCGTCCCCCAGATCAGTGCTGGGCCCCATCCTCTCAATGTCTTCATTGACGATCTGGATGAGGGGATTGAGACAGTCATCAGCAAATTTGCAGATGACACCAAGCTGCGCAGATGTTGGTCAGTTAGAGGGTGAAGGGCCTGCAGAGGGACCTTGACCGACTGGACAGATGGGCAGAGTTCAATGGGATGACATTCAATGAGTCCAAGTGCCAGGTGCTGCACTTTGGCCACAGCAATCCCATGCAAAGCTACAGGCTGGGGTCGGAGTGGCTGGAGAGCTGCCAAACAGAGAGGGACCTGGGGGTGCTGATCGTCAGCCACCTGAACATGAGCCAGCAGTGTGCCCAGTGGCCAAGAGGGCCAAGAGGGCCAATGGCATCTTGGCCTGCATTAGAATAGTGTGGCCAGCAGGAGCAGGGAGGTCATTGTGCCCCTGTACTCTGCACTGGTTAGGCCGCACCTTGATTCCTGTGTCCAGTTCTGGGCCCCTCAGTTTAAGAAGTGCCGCAAGAAGGGGCTAACTCACAATCGATACGATTTGTTAGGTCCAAACTTTATTAACATCAAACACCTTATATATGCTTAGGCTATGATTACATATTCCAGTCATCATCTTATTGGCTATTGCTAAAGGTCAACTCTGCCTCCCTTGCGGTTTCCCCTCCAGTTGCAGCTATCCACAAGTTCTGTGTTTTGCGGCTTAGGGACTTTCCCAGCTCTTCAAGGCTGTAAATATCTTCAGGGCCGTTACAGCTTGTTGATCTTTCTCAGGCGTCTCAAGGTTTCTTCAGATAGGCCTAACTCCACAAGATTTACTGCCAACTCATCCATTTTCAGGGCTGCACCCAACATTCCCCCTTCCCCGTTTCTTTTAATAACAATAAGTGAATTGGTAATCCTTAACACTGTCTTTTACAATCTGCTTTAATGGTATGTTACATCTTTATTTTTTCTAGGATGGTCAAAAATCATAAATTGTTTTAATGGTAGCAAGATTTCTTTAATCTGTAAAGGTAGATCTGGCCAGGCTCTAGCTTCACAGACAGAAAACTTGCAGGCAAACAGCAAGAGCAAAAATGGCTTCATTGCTTTACCCAATAAAAAAATTACCATAATAATGTGGTTTTGATCATCCTAGTAATACTGATCTCTTATGTTCTCACAACAGTTAAAACGATTAGTTTACAAAGCCAATTCTTAACTAACATTCAAATACATATTTCCTTTCTATCCTTCAATAATATCAACCAACAAACAAATCACAATTATCATACCCCTACAATAACAATATCTACTCTTTACCCTTGCTAAATGATTTATTATATTAAACCTATCAACATAAAATCTAACTGTTACATTCTATTCCAGTCTCTTAATATGCTTATATGCAAAAGCCAAATAATCTAACAGATTCATACAACACAATTAAAACAATCACATAAAACATAGCGCACGCGCAAGGTCGGAGTTGCGCATTCTCGCACCCAAATCACAAGGTGTTACCATCTGAGCTGGACGAGATGGCCACGCCCGAGAGGATGAGACCACCCCGGATCCATCTCCAGAGCCTTCTGAGATATCAGCCAGTCCACCGATGGTAATATTTGTATACAGTGCTTTAATAAATAAAACCAAAAATATTTCCTTCACCTAGCTGTGACACTACAGTGTTTTTCTCACATTAGGCTGTTAGCCACTTCACCCACCAGGAAGAAGAGGCCGAGACAGTAATTGTTCGCCCTCCACAACAACCAGAGAGGTTGGTTCTATTAAGGCTCTAAATGTTTTTCTCATCCTACATGGTTGATTAAAAAAATCAAGAAGTATTTTTTGTTTTTCCTCATGGGGAGAACTCACACCACCATCGCACCACGCTGCATCCAAATGTTGAGTGGTTTGTCGAAGGCGCTTAGATATAGTTTTTTATTCACTGACTGGTATCTCAATCGTGTTCTGTTTATCCTATTTTTTGTTACTGTCATTCTTTGTTATCTCAATAATTGTTGTAAATAAGTTGTTTCCTGTTAACTATTAGTTATTGTTAATTATTGACACAGTTATAAAAAATTTCTACAAAATTTAACAAACAACTCTACAAAGCTACAAAAAAAAATACTAACAAGAAAAGATAACAGGAGTGTGGCTGGCAAGGTCTTAAAAGTGCTACAACCACAAAACAAAGGGGGCTATTGTTATGCTTTCTCTTATTCTGTTTTTTTTTCTTGTTGAGGGCTCTTAATAAACAAAAAAGGCATCTTTTTAGATAATTTCAACTCCCCAGCTTCATTATAACCAGAGGATCTGTTAGGATATTATAGTCTCTCCCCCAGTCCTCCCTAATCATCTTCTTCTAGTTTTGCTATATCCTATTTACTACAAACCTTAACTATATGACATAGAGCTCCTTTAAAATGCTGGCACACAACTAAAAAGGTTCAAACCAAAAAAATCTCACAATGTAAACTCATTACTAAGTCTTATATCTTGCTACAATTATTATATACTAATACCAATAAATACCAATGCTTACTATTCATTATGCTTACAAAAAAAACTTTACAAAACTCTAAATAACCAAACCCTAAAGACTTACAATCAAAAATGATAAAATTATACTGTTGCTTAAATCAAAACAGAGCTTTGGTAGACTAGAGTCGTACCAGAAAAAAACAAGGGGGGCAAGGTGTGCAGTAGTTGCAATTGTTTGTGCGTTAGGGTCTTAACAACTTACAGCCTATTATGTCTAAGCGACCACTGTTCCACCCATACTGGATTAGCTGTTTTCTGTTTTAATTTGAGTGTTGGTTGCTGACCAGTAGCCACCACAAAAAATGAACAATAAAAGTTTTTGCTCCCAGCTAACTTAAGGCATCTCAGCCCATAGAGCAACTAAAAGGTTTACACATACGGTCTTACAGTGGTTGATTTGCATAATAAAAGCTAACTGCACTGGCTCTTTGCTGACCCAGGTGGTTAAATACTTTTTAAAGCCCTAACTCTGGCAGTTATTTGCTATAAACAATGACTAGAGATCGTTCCATTACTGACAAGATAAATAACAACTCATCTCCAGCATCCACAATCATTAAAAAACTGTATAGGTGGCCACAAGATGTCTGATAGTCACAATCTTTCTAGTTTTCCCTTTTAATTTCTCTGGCAAATGAGGTATAGACACATCGGTGGAACCAAAGCCTTTTTGTCCTCAATCCTGTTAGAATTTTAGGTACTCAAGACTCGAATGGTATTAGCTGAGCAATGTCTGTTCACACGAGTGCTAACAGAGGGGTAATGCATAGAGCATAATTTTCATAGCCCAGTCATAATCAGAATCTATTAAACCAAGAATTGTAAGGATGCCCTGTCTAGAGGTAGACGATCTGCCAATTAACAGAGCACCGGTCCCAAGGACCGTGCTATGACATCGACAACAGCATTTTGGTAAGCTCAAAAATGACCTATTGGTAAAATGCTGAGAACCTGTTTAGCTTTTTCGTTAGCATTGTCAATGCCAGAATAACATCCACAGGATATACGTACAGGAAAATTGTCACACTCCCTTCTATTACTGCATTTCTCACAATACCTTTCCACCGGCGCAGCGAGACAGCTCCCCGTCCCTCCCACCTCCCGATCCCTTACACTATCGTCCCTCGGAATTCGATTGTAGCCTCCGTCGCAGTATGTTTTCTGCTGACAATGTCTGGGATGCAGTGGGGTGGGGGTGTAGCGCAGCTGAAGCCGCTGGTGCTGGCCGCTGCCGGGCCATCGCCTTGCAGCCACCATGGGGACGGCCGCTGGGGCCGCTGCCGTGGCTGCTGCCGTGGGGGCCGCTACAGTCCGTGCTGCTGGTGTTGGTGGTGCGTCGGTCGGTGCCCGCCTCGGTCGAGCCGTCGGTGCCCGTGGGGGCCGTCGGGCTCGTGGAAGGGTGCGGTCGTAAGAATGCCGTAACCGCGAGCCTCCAAGCGCTCCGTTTTTCTAAGAGGGACTGTGAAACAAAGTTGGCACTGTTTGATTTCTCAGCGTCGGTGTTGTCTCTTCCGATCCGAGCTGTCGTTGGCGATATTAGGAGATGTTGATGAATGGATCAAATACGCTGAACCACAAGTTTCGCTGCCTTTTTATCGCTTCCTCCTCCTGCGGGTGTGCTGGTGTTTAGCACCTCATCCCACAGCTGGGCTCCAGTTTGTCCCGTGCTTCGGTAGTAAAAGCTTCGGTTGCTCTGGGGATAAAATCATGATTCCGGGCCCATGCTAATAGCCCTTTCAAAATCCCAATATCTCAGTAACACCTCTCACGGAGAGGATAGTTAGCCCGTTCAAAATGCCGGAATTGTCAGGAATACCTCTCTCGGAGAGGACAGTTTGGAGGGCGTTTAGCACAGCTCTTCTGTTTCGCGGAGTACTTCGCTGTGCCTCTCCCCGGCCGCTTTTGCAGCTTTACGGCACTTTTGTCACCATCTATGATCAAGTCCCACAGTTGGTTCCATATTCTCTCCATACATCAACACTAACCCATCTTCTGACGACTTGAAAAAACCATTCTCCCTACCAAACTGCAATAAACATTCAGGATGCTTCTTAAATCCACATCCTCTACACTGCGTTTCTCAAGGAAACTAAAAATAAGTTAAGGGCTACTTCGCTTTCCATCCCTTAGTGCAGGCTTCAAAACCCGTGGAAGTCGAGTAGCAGCCCTTACCCCCGACGGCGAGCTTAATTCCAATTCAGGAACCCAGCTCAGGCACGGTACGAACTCCTACGCCAGCGTTGAGTCGCACTTTTGCCCCTCGATTCGCTGCTAATCGATGCTTTTCCGGGCTCGCCACCACCCCGACCGCAAGAAGGTCTCCGCAGGCCTCCTATCCCATCCGCGTCGGGGGTTCTCTCCCTTACCCCACTGTCGTCCCTGTTCGGGCGCCAGATGTCGGAGAGCGGCGAGGGAAGACAGCAGCAATCAATGTGATTGATAAGCACGCTTCAACTTTATTGCCCCGGATACACAGCTTATATAGCACTCAGCTAAATATTCACAAGCGTCACTATTCTATTGGTCTCTGACTGAAGGCAACATTATAATATCCAGCCCAACTGCAATTATGTCTGTGTACAATATCAAAGGCTCTGTGTACATTCCAAGAAAACTCCCTTCTCACTAGCTCTTCCTTTCCCATCCAATTATCTTACCTAGCTGTCCCTTTCCCATCCAGTTATCTTGCAAACACACAGCTGCGAGAACAGCTACGAGGCCATAGTGACCTTGCTGCTTCAGCAAGGCAGCTAACTATGAGCATAAACAACAAGATGGAGTAAGGCCCTACACATTCTGCTCAAGCAGCTGTTCCACAGAGACATGTCCCTTAGATTTAAGCCATTCTACAACAGTCTAGTATTGTGCTGAGCACCCCAGCTCCATGGGAGAGGGTGCAAGAGGGTTTGTGTTTGGGCATGTTCAGACTTGTGCCTCCAGGACAAGCACATGTAAGCTTTGGAGTGATCCATTCCGTGTCCATGCAGGTTATTAAAGGATCCTGTTCAATGGCCATGAGTTGTTTTGATTTCCTCAATTGACCTTCAAGACTCTCCCCGGACCCCTCAAGGACACCTCCCTGAACTGAGCACATGGCTCCAGCCCTGGCCCTGGGAAGAAATGCCCCCAAAAGTGATCTTTTGGGAAAGAAATGTCCAAGGAAAACCAACCAAAGACAATACTTTATTAGGGTTGGGGTTTCCATTCTAATTAGGCATTAGACTTGGGATGAGGTTTTCCTTTTACCTCTAGGAAACCCAAAGTGTTGAGGAACAAAGAGCAAATCCCAACCCAGCTGCAGTCTTGCTGCCAGCTGTGCTGACTCAGCACTGCTTCCTCTCCTCAGCACTGGCTGGTGCAGAGAAGGGCAGGGGCACATTTGCTTCTGAGGAAAGAAGCTGTAAAAGAGGAGATTGCAGTTCAAGCTGCTGGAGAAGGTCCCCCCCAGGGGGTCACGTTTGGCCTGGCAGTGCCGGGGTCGGTGTATTGCGGTGTCCCCTGAGGCACGCTGGTCACCGCGTGGGGGTGACTATGCCAGGTGAGGGAGAAGCTGCGGATGAAGCCCTTGCTGCAGCCTGTGCAGGTAAAGCGCTGGCACCGGTGTGGGTGCAGCGGTGCTGGCTGAGGGTGGCCATCTGAGTGCAGCTCTTGCCTCAGGCAGCTCAGAGGTGCAGCTGCTTCCGGCTGTGGACGCAGCAGTGCCGGCTGAGGTTAGAGCTGAGGGTGAAGCTGTTGCCGTAGTCACCACAGACAGAGGGCTGGGCACTGGGCTGGGGGCAGTGGGGCTTCGCAGCTCCAAGCTGGGTGGGAAGGAAGCTCTGCCCACCCTCAGGGCACTAATGTGGCTGCTTGGTGGCACAGAGGGGCTGATATGGGTTTCCATCTTCCTTCTCTTCATCTTCCTCCTTCTTCTCTTTGTTCTTCTCCTATTCCATAACATCCTCCTCTTCTTCCACATCATCCCCTTTGTCCTCCACATAATTATTGTCATCCTCCCCTCCTAACCCTCATACACTTCATCCTTGCTGTCCTCATTTATGTCTCCATCAACCTCTTCTACTATTCCTCAAGGCTGAGCTTTGGTTCCTCCAAACTATTCTTTATCTATTTTTTTCCTCCCAGATCTAGTCCAGGTCCTTCTGGAGGCCATGCTGCTGAGAGGAATGGTCACCCCTCTGCTCTTGGGCAAATCCTTGGGGACCAAGTGACTGGCAAGTAAGGACACTGTGTGACTCCTTGCAATGGAGGGATCAGAGCCCTAACTACTGTGCTGAGTCCCCTGGTTGTAGTGCTGATGGGCTGACACCCCCAGGACATAGCCATCCCAACCATCCCCCTCTGGCCATGCAACTGATACCTGACCACCTGGGGTCAGGTAGGTGAACTCCTACCTTCCCATCACAGCCAATGACCCTCAAAGCTCCACAAGTGGTGAAGTGCAGTTTGGGAGGAGGGTCTTGAGAGGGTTGAGAGTGCTCAGGGGTCAGCAGGAGCCTGGATCTTGCTGCTGTGCCAAAGTTGGGTTCTTTACCTTCTGGCCTGTTCCAAGGAGCAGATCTGCAAACTTTGCTCCTCCCCAGCACAGAGGAGCAGGGCTGATGGAGAGAAGAGAAGGATATGAGCCCAGGCAGAGAGAAGCAAAGGGTTCAGAGGAGAGGACTGACCTGCAAGGAATGGCTCAGCCCTGACCAGGGCTCTCCCAGCCTTGCACTGCTCTCCCTATGGCTTGGGTTTGTCACCTCCTGCCAGCTCAGTGCATCTGTGCTTGGATCACAGCCAACAGGGAGCTGATAGAAAACTCTGGAGGTCAAAAGCTTCAGGGTCTGTGCAAGTGGCAAAGATCCCAGGATGATTCAGCATCCAAGGTTCTCCAGATCAGAGAAACACCTGATGGAAGTCAAGATCTCCACCTCTAAAAACAGTGACCCTCAAGCCAGAGCCTTGGAGCTCTCCTGGATCCCAGCAGCTGTGTCCAGCATCTCCCCCACTCAGACATCTCTCAGGCACAACCTGCACCAAGGGCCAGCACCAAGTCAGACTTCTCCAGGCTCAGTTCTCATCCTCTGAGAATGTTGAAGCTTTGTGAGTGCTTGTCCTGAGCTCCAGCAGAAGGAAACTGAACTCCAGGGCAGCCTCTCTGCCAGCAACCTCTCCACCTCTCTGTGTCTTTGGACAGACAACTTTGCTGTCACCATGTTGGGGGGGCTCTATGTTGCACTGGAAGCAGCCAGCTCTGTCCCTGTGTCTGTGTGCTTGGTGCTTCTCTCCAGGCACAGCCATAGAAAGAGATTTGAATTCAGGATTGGTTCCTGAGGAAGGGCTGCTAGGATCCAACCTTTTCATCTGCTTCTCACTCTCAAGAGCTCTTGACTGGCTGAGAAATCACAGCCATGGCAGAACTTGTGGCTTTGCCTCACCCTTGTGGACAGGCAAGCTGCTGAGAGACAGCTTGTGCTGAGCAGATGGTTCCAGAGGGCCTTGGATTGCTGAGGGAACTTTCTCAGCCTTGGCTTTGCTTTGCTTCAAAGAGCAACAATTCTCCTGTGGCTGTGTGCAGGCAGTTGTCTAAGGAGAGCAGGGGGCAGCTGGTGCCATGGAGCTGTGAGCTCCAGCTGCAGAGAGCAGTGGAGAAGTCTGATGCAAGGAGCAGGGATGGAAGGCCCAGTGGGCAGGGACAGCAATGGGGAGGTTGGGAGGGTGAGGAGCAAAGTTGTCCACTCAGTGTCAGCCCTCAAAGGACAGCTTCTCCTCCCAGTCCAGACCTCCTGAGCAGACAGCCTGCATCATTCTGGCTTGGTGGATGCTGCTGTCACCTCTGCCCTCATCTGAGAAAGAATCAAATAGTTGCCATCAAAATCTGAGCTTTGTGAGGTGCACTTTGAAATCTGGAAGTGAACAACAAAGACACAAAGAGCTCCTCAGGGCACTTGGGGATCATTCCATGAACCTCAGGTACTGAGAGAAGAGTGAAGAAACTGTGCAAGAAGCAAGAAGCAAAAACAAAGTACCTTGAAGCATTGATTGGCCCCACTGAGGCTTGTTACTGCCAAAGCCTCCCCAGGGACTCGTTTAGAGCAGCTCAGGAGAGGCTGTGATTGCAGCAGGCAAAGGCAAAGTGCAGGAGAGCAAACTCTGGCTCTGGGTTCTGCAGCACAAAGGCCAAGGCCTGAGCACAGCCCCTGGGCAGGCAGCTCCTGTCCCTCATGTGTGGGTCAAGGCTCTCCAGGTGCAGTGGGGGTGGGGGGTGGGTTTCATAGCAGCATAGCAGGGCCTAGGTTGGAAGGGACCTCAGAGCTCATCTGCTCCAACCTCCCTGCCATAGGCAAGGATGCCTCTCCAATAGACTCAGCTGCTCAAGGCCTCATCCAGCCTGGCCTTCAACACCCTCAGGAGAGGGCATCCTACCTGGGCAGCCTATTCCAGAGTCCCACAACCCTCATACTGAAGAACTTCTTCCTAAGGCCCAGTCTAAACCTCCTTTTCCTCACCTTCAAACCTTTCCCTCCTGTCCTGTCACCAGACACCCTCATGAAAAGTCCCTCTCCAGCCTTCCTTTAGCATCCCTGTAGGGTTTGTGATGCTGAGTGGAGGACAAGGGCCTGACAGTCCCCAGCCTTCCTGGGGCTGTGGACAGAGGCAGTGAGGCCCTCCCAGTGCCTTAGGACAACAGTTCCTCACAGGCCTCGGGGCAGAGAATTGCCATAGCCAAGAGGGCACAGCCTTGGCTTCTCTTCATCACTCCCACCACTGCCATTGCCCTTGGCCAGCTCTCCACAGCTTTGTCCTGCCTGTCTCACAGCTGCTTCTCCTGCCCTGCAGGCTGCAGACACTCCTCTCACTTCCACCTTGGCCTTCCCATGCCTTCACTGACATCTGCCCACACTCACCCTCTGCTCCTGGGGACACAAAGAGAAGGGCTGATCCCAGACTCCTCCTGCAGAACTTCCCAGGCCACAGCACTACCCTTTGAGAGAGGTTTCTTGCTCCTCATGGCCAGGCTGCACCTGCCAGGCTGCACCATCTGGCAGTGTTCCTCTCTCCTGCTCTTGCCTACCTCAGCAGGAGCTCCCAAGGCTGCTGGCCTTGCAGTTTCTTGGCTAGACAGCACCAAGCCCTGTGCCTGCTGCTGTCCCATCAGGTCCTCAGGCAGCAGAGACACAGCAACCAACCCATCAGCCCCTTCCTGCAGTCAGCCCAGGCCCTTGGCAGAGGCCATCTCACAGATCACTCTGCCCATCTGCCAGCCAGGAGCCCAGGGCTGCCCTAGCAGCTCCTGCAGACACACCTGACCTCACAGTCCCTTTCCCAGCTCTGTTCCTGCTGGTGGCCAATCCTCTCAGGAGGCGAAGTGGCCTCACCTCCCCCTTTCCAGTCCTCGGCTTCCTACTGAGTGGTGAGTTCCTGAGACACAGCTGAGCACAGGATTGCACCCTCAGCCCTCAGCCTCCTTGTGGCCAGAGCCTGAGCAGATCAAAGTTTCACCAGATCCATCTGGCAGATTTCCTACCAAGGCTTTGAGTGGAGGAAGCTGCTGGCTCTGTCCTGCTGCAGTTGTGGAGGAGACTCCTGCACATCCTCTTGTCCAATGATCCTGCTCAGGGCAGGGGTAAGCAGATGAGGTCCCTCAAGGGCTCTGCCCACTTTGGCTTCATCTCCAGAGGAGCTGCAAAGGCCCTGGCTCAGATGGTGCAGGGAGTTCATGAAGACATTGCACACTGCTGGCCCAGGGCTTGCCCTGAGGGATGCCACTGGCAAGTGTCTGCCAGGAGGACTCTCCACTGGTGACATTTGGGCTTCCTCCACCCCCATCCAGCCACCACCTCATCCATTTCTGCACTCCAGCTCTCAGCAGTCTGGCTCTAAAGAGACTATGGGGGACCATGGCAAAGCCCTGGCTAAGGTCCAGGCACAAAACATCCCCTTCTTGCCCCTACCCATATGGCTTCAGCACTACCTCTCTTGTCCTGCAAGGGCCTGCAAATGGCTGCAGAGGTGGTTGAGCCTTCACCTTCCCAGGGACTGTGCTGAGGGTGACCAGCCTGCAATGTTCCCCACCCTCTTTGGTGTTCCTGAAGAGGCCTTTTCCAAGGAGCCCAGAACCTCTGGGATGGCTCTGTGCACATCTCAGGGCACAGTCCAGCAAGGCTGATGTGAGCAGACAGGAGCCTGCCCAAGCCATCTGAGATGAATCTGCCTGGGCCAGTAGGGCTTGTTCTGGAGTGACACCCAACAATGTCCCAGCTCTGCCAGGTGTCCACATCTGAGCTGGCCTCATGGACCCTAATGGAGTGTGGGATGTTCAGAGACAGTCTTTCCCCATCGCTCACACAGGCCCTGCCCTGCAGCAGTCAGAGAGTCTCCCTGGCCTCCTGCTGCCCCTGCCAGAGGCTGGGAGGCTCCTCACACCTCCAGTGCCCTGGTACCTCCAGCAATAGCTGATGGTGTTTGCTCACTCAGGTTCACCTCAGCTCATCTGCTGACATCTCATCTGCACAATGCAAACAGGCTCTGCTGACCTCCTGAGGCCATGTCCTCCTGTGGAGGGACAAAGAGTCTCTCCAAGCTGAGGTGTGAGGCTGCTGCTGGAAACACTGGTTGTGAAGGCTAGTCTGGGGTGACTGCCCTGGGACAGCTTCCCCAGGGTGTCCAGTGAACACAGACACAGTCCAGAGCCTTCTCTGCTGATGCTTCAGGTCACTTGCAGGAGGCCTGGCTGTGTGAGGACACTGCTGTGTGCCCCAGCCCTGCACACTCACACACTTTAGCTGTTCCCTGCTCTTTGCATCTGTTGGACAATTTCTTGGGCATGCTCTTGAAGGAAACTTTGGAAGCAGACCTAAGCCTTCAGACACTGCCCCAAGCAGATCACCTGTCTGGGTGCAACTGCTCTTGTGGAGGCCATCTGAGCCAAAGAAGTTCCCAGGGCCTGTGTCTCATGGGATGCCACGCAGCAGGATGGTGCCCAAGCTGCCAGAGCACTCAGCCTTGCCCCAACACAGGGGCTCAGCAGGAGAGGGTGGAAGTGGAAAGAGAGCAGGCCTGGACAAACCAGTGCTGGTGCTCCCTGGAGCTACTGCTGTGCTGGGATGCTGTTCTTCTCCAGCTCTGCACACAGGAGCTGCCCCTAAAGCTCCAGAAAAGTCTTGGAGGAAGGAAAAAGATACTACTGCAAGGCCCTTTATTGTGTTGAAACAAACAAGGAGCAGAGGTCCACTTACACAAACTTCTGGTCAGAAAAACAGAGAGTGAATTAGAAAGTGTAGGATGAAGATATAAATAGCAAAAACTAGACTCCCCCACCAGAAAGTACAGCAGCCAGGCTGGGCCTGCACTGAGTGACATCAGAACTGCTCTGCAGGAGAAGACAAGAGTTTATTGCTTCTGAAAGCATCCAGGGATCAGTTGGCTCAGGGCAGCCTTCAGCTCCTGGTTCCTCAGGCTGTAGATGAGAGGGTTCACTGCTGGAGGCACCACTGAGTACAGAACTGCCACCCCCCAGATCCAGGGATGGGGAGGAGATAGAGGGCTTCAGGTTTGCAAAGAAGGCAGTGCTGAGAAGAGGGAGACCACAGCCAGGTGAGGGAGGCAGGTGGCAAAGGCTTTGTGGCGTCCCTGCTGAGAGGGGATCCTCAGCACTGCCCTGAAGATCTGCACATAGGACACCACCAGGAACACAAAACAGACAAAACTGAGCAGACACCAACTTGCTTAAGGCCCAGGGAAAAGCTCCTAGCAGCAAGCACCTTGTAGCTGTTGTCCCTGCCAGGCCATCTGCCACTGCAGAAGAGCTTGGCTCCACCACCTCTCCAGGCAGGTGCTGTCTGCCTTGAGACTGCCCTGTGCCTGCCCTCACCAGGCCAGAGAGGCCCAGCTGCCTCCAGCTTGCCACACAGCTCCTGTGCTGTGGGCCCTGAGCCCTTCATGAGAGAATTTCTCTGCACTTCTCCAGGTTCTCCACCCTCTTTTAGAAGTTGGAACCTCACCACCTGATGTGGCTTCCATCATGACTCCCATGCCCCCCTCCCAGGGACACTGCCCAGCTGGTCACATCACAGCCTGTCCAGAGGCATGAGGTTGTTCTGCCCCAGTGCAGACCTTGCCTGCCTTGGCCTTGTCAAACTTCAGGAGGCCTTTGATGGCCAAATCCACTCACTGTGGAGGTCCCTGTGGACTGGCATCCCAGCAGACAGCATTTAAGGTTAGAGGGCCAGTGCCTCAAACAAGTTGACAGTGTGGGGAGTGCAGTCACTACAGGCATAAAGGAAACTGTTCCATGGAGTTGCCACCCAAGGGGTAAATACCACAGGAACCTCAGCAATACCATTGGAAGGTACAACCCCACAAGTGCAGGGCCAGGAGGGTCAGAGGTTCTTTGGAGTGTATTACAACAGTAACAGAAGATCTTGAGTGAAGCAAAGGATGTGGTCAGTGCTGGCTGGGATACCCTGTGAGAAAGCTCTGCACTTGCTGGGAATGAGTGCTGTGATCAGGAGAGTCCAAGAGCTTTCCCTAATTGGAAGCTATGAAGTGCAAGGGAGGACAGCAGCAGCATCAGGCTGGGAGGGACTTCAGGAGGTGTCTCAAGCAACCTCCAGCTCTAAGCAGCATCACAGCAGATTCCAGGGTTTGAGCCAAAATGTAGTGGTCACTGCCTGGGGCAGAGCTCCTGCACACTCTGAAAACAGCTTCCAGGGGCTGATTATCCTCATGTTGGAAAACTTTCTCTCTCTGTGAAGCCTGAACCAATCATTTCAGACACTGTCTATTGTCCAAGTGTCCTGAACAATGGACAGAGCCTGACACATTGTTCCTAGGATCAGAGCCTTGCTGCTGCTCATTCCCTCCCAAGATCTTCCTTTCTCCAGGCTGGACAAGCCCAGCAACCTCTACAGGGACTCTGCCTCCTTAGCTCTGCACACAGGAACTGCCCTGCAGCTTCAGAGAAAGCTTTCAGGAAGGTGTTCAGAGAAACAACCTTGAAGGTTCTTGATGGTGTTGAAAACACAGGGACAGTGTTCCTCATGTCTGCAGTTTCTGGGTCACAGCAGACAGAGCATGCTGAATCAGAAATGGCCTGGAGAAAAACACTGGACTCTAAGAGGTGCAGCCTGTAATGGGAGGGGGTTGGGGATGAAGGCATGAGGAGACCTCCTGTTCTGATGGCAGTGCTGCTCTGCAGCACAGCTCTGTCCCACAAGCAACCCTGGACTCTCCCTGCCTGCAGTCCCAGCACTGCCACCCAGCAGCACAGTGCCCAAGCTGCCAGAGCACTCAGCCTTGCCCCAGCACAGAGGCTCAGCAGGAGAGGGTGGAAGGCAAGAAAGAGCAGCTGAGGACAGCCCAAGCTGTGGGGCTGCCTGGCACTGCTGCTGTGCTGGGACTCTGCCCCTCCACCTCTGCACACAGGCACTGCCCTGCAGCTCCACAGAAGCCTTGGAGGAAGCAACTGAGACAAGCAACTCAGGAGGAAGAATGCAGAGAACACAGGTTACTTTATTGTTGAACACCCAGGGAGCACAGCTCCTCATGTCTGCAGCCTCTGGGTCACAGCAGACAGACTGACACTGAACCAGAAATGGTCTGAAGAAAGACATTTGTGTGGGAACAACATTCTCACAAGGGTAAAAGCAGCAGCAACAGCCAGAACTGGGTCTGCACTGAGTGACATCAGAACTGCTCGGCAGGAGAAGACAAGAGTTTATTGCTTCTGAAAGCATCCAGGATCAGTTGGCTCAGGGCAGCCTTCAGCTCCTGGTTCCTCAGGCTGTAGATGAAGGGTTCACTGCTGGAGGCACCACTGAGTACAGAACTGACACCACCAGGTCCAGGGATGGGGAGGAGATGGAGGAAGGCTTCAGATAGGCAAAGAAGGCAGTGGTGATAAACAGGGAGACCACAGCCAGGTGAGGGAGGCAGGTGGCAAAGGCTTTGTGGCGTCCCTGCTGAGAGGGGATCCTCAGCACTGCCCTGAAGATCTGCACATAGGACACCACAATCAACACAACAGACAAATGCTAAGGACACACCAATGAAAATTACCCAAAGTTCCCTGATGTAGGATGTGGAGCAGGAGAGCTTGAGGATCTGGGGCACTTCACAGAAGAACTGCTCCACAGCATTGCCCTGGCAGAGGGGCAGGGAAAATGTATTGGCTGTGTACAGCACAGCAGTGAGAACCCCACAGGCCCAGGCAGCTGCTGCCAGGTGGAGACAAACTCTGTGCCCAGGAGGGTCTCATAGTGCAGGGGTCTGCAGATGGCAACATAGCGATCATAGGACATGGTGGTGAGGAGAAATACTCTGCTGAATTAAGAATATGAAAGCAAAACTGGAGAACACATCCTGCATAGGAGATGTCCCTGGTGTTCCTCAGGGAATTGGACATGGATTTGGGCACAGTGGTGGAGATGGCACCCAGGTCAGTGAGGGCAGGTTGAGGAGGAAGAAGTACATGGGGGTGTGGAGGTGGTGGTGCCAGGCTATGTGGTGATGATGAGGCCATTGCCCAGCAGGGCAGCCAGGTAGATGGCCAGGAAGAGGCAGAAGTGCAGGAGCTGCAGCTGCCTTGTGCCTGGAAATGGCAGGAGGAGGAAGTGGGTGATGGAGCTTCTGTTGGCCATCTGCTGCCTCTGCCCTGGAGACCTGTGCAAGGAGGGAAAGGCAGTGACAAGTTAGGGCACACTTCCCTCAGCCTCATTGTAACCCCTGTCCCTGAGCTGCAGGAGGAATGGATCAGCTCAGTCCCCATAACTACCAACCAGTGAGGTTCATCACAGTCTCATATGCAACGGGATCCAGAATTGCCATGAAGATTCCTCTGGTGTCAGAACAGAAAGTGACCAACAGCCCAATCCCAGGGAACAAGAGTCCCATTGTGGTGGGTTGAAATTTCCCTCCAGCATTAGCTTTGCCAGATCAGCTCAGTTAGAAGCAAATGAAGCTCTATTGACAAGCAAGAGCTGCACTCTGCAATGCAATGCATGAGCAGGTACAGAACATACAGGAGTGACCATATGAGACAGGTATTTACAATTAGCAATTACATGAAACCCCCTGGTCAGAGACCAGGGAAGCTGTTCCTCTGCCTCTAACCCCTACCCCCCTGTACCAAGAGAGAAAGGCGGAGTGGAGAGAGAAAAAAAGCAGTGGGTTAGACTTAGCCAA
>JAAWVA010000552.1:0-20779 GCA_015227895.2 Colaptes auratus
GATCTCAGCAGAGATAAACTCACTCATGTTTCAAAGTGTACATGGTGCAGAAGAGAGCACACATTCTATTATCACCTTTTTTTTCAACCACAGACTGGAGGCTCATGGGGCTAAATTTTTTACTGCAGACTGATACAGAATACAGAATTAATGAGGTAGGAAAAGACCTTTGAGATCATCCAGTCCAACACCATCTCATCAACTAAACCATGGCACCAATGCCTCATCCAGGCTCTTTTTAAACACTTCCAGTTATGGTGAGTCCACTACCTCCCTGGGCAGCCCATTCCAATGGCTAACAACTCTCTCTTTGAAGATCTTTCTCCTCACCTCCAGCCTAAACCTCCCCTGGCACAGCTTGAGACTGTGTCCTCTTGTTCTGGTGCTGGTTGCCTGGGAGAAGAGACCACCCCCCACCTGGCTACAACCTCCCTTCTGGTAGTTGTAAAGAGCAATAAGGTCTCCCCTGAGCCTCCTCTTCTCCAGGCTAAGCAACCCCAGTTTTCCCCTCTTCATTTATGTGGCTGGGTGTAGAAATTCTTCCCAGAAAGAGAGCTTGGCCATTGGAATGTGCTGTCCAGGGAGGTGGTGGACTCACCATCACTGGAGGTGTTTAGGAAGAGACTGGATGGGGCACTTGGTGCCATGGTTAGTTGATTAGATGGTGGGTGGTGATAGCTTGGACTCAATGATCTCAAAGGTCTTTTCCAACTGGTTATTCTAATTCCAATTCCATCCCATCCAGACCAGGTTTTTCTTCAAATGACAGTTTCAAAACTCTCCAGGCTCTATCTATATCTTGCTGATTTAAATGCTGCCAGGAACTTTGGCAGCTCTCCACGTTTGCAGCTCCTCTGCAGGTAGGCTAAATTCAGACAGCTCTGAGCAAACACATCTCATCCGAGCAACACATCTCATCTGCCTTTGCTTTGGAGCACACTTCTAGAAAAGGCTTTGAGCCATCATGTCTGCCCAATGCTGCCTGCAGGAATCTGTCAGAAGGGCAGATGGGAGGGGTGGGAGCGCAGGCAAGGCACAAGAGCACTGAGACCCATCGATGTGACAGGAAAGTGGGCTCAGGCATGCCAGCTGGTCTGTTTCTCCAAAGCTGGCAGTGGCTCATGGTTGCTTCTGCATAGCCATGTGAAACACGACCAAAGAGAGTATATTTTAGAAGGGATTTGAGCTCCAACTGCTACAAAAGAGCTGGATATTATTAAAATCACAGGCAGATGAATCTGCTGGGTCTTTGTATGCACAGATACACAGCTTTAGCATACATGATGTCCTCTAGAAATGTAATGCTTTTACAGAATCAAGGAAGCATAGAATGGCTTGAGTTGGGCCTCCAAAGGTCAGCTAGTCCGCCCCCCCCTTGCAATTAGCTTCCACTAGATCAGGTTGCAGACCTGAGGAATAGCTGACTACAGAATCACAGAATATATCTGGTGGAGGAGATCTCCAGGATCATCCAGTCCAACTTTCAACCCAGCATTGAAGGCTCAACACTAAACCATGTCCCTAAGCACTAGGTCCACACGCTGCTTGAACACCTCCAGGGACAGAAACTCCACACTGCCCTGGACAGAGCATTCCAGTGTTGAGAACTCTTTCAGTGAAGAAATATTTCCTAATATCCATCCTGAACCTCCCTGGCACAGCTTGGAGCCATTTCCTCTGGTCCTCTCACTTGGCACCAAGGAGAAAAGGCTGCCCCCTTCCTCGCTCCAACCTCCTTCCAGGCATTTGTAGAGAGCAATGAGGTCTCCCCTTAGCCTCCTCTTCTCCAGATTGAATCACCCCAGCTCCTTCAGAAGCTCCTCGTAGTCCATATGCTCCAGGCCCTTCTCCAGCCTCATTGCCCTTCTCTGGACACACTCCAGCACCTCAATGTCCTTCCTGGAGTGAGGGGCCCAAAACTGAACACAACACTTCAGGTGTGGCTTCACCAGTGCTGAGCACAGGGGGATGATCACCCCTTGTCCCTACTGGCCACAGTGTTTCTAATCCAAGCCAGGATGCCATTGGCTTTCTTGGCTCCCTGGGCACTGCTGACTCATACTCAGTCGACTACCAAACCAATACCCCCAGGTCCACCTCCAAGTCTCAGCTTTCCAACCACAATGCCAACTGCCATCTAATACTCTCTCACTGCCGTTTTTAGGGCTTTTCCTGATCTCATTGAAGTCCATTATTCCGTTGTACCCTCTGCTGCTCACGCATCACCAGCTCTTTGCAAACCCGACTGTGAACCACACAGCCCCGCAGTGCTGGAATAATTTCGCTTGCTGCCCTCTAACGTTGATTTCCAACATAGCTGCAAGCTCCTGTTTGCATGCTGAGAAATGTGGCCTGTCATAGAATCAGAGAATCAGTAAGGCTGGAAAAGACCTCAGAGATCATCAAGTCCAACCTGTCACTGAAGACCTCATGACTACTAAACCATGGCACCAAGTGCCACATCCAATCCCCTCTTGAACACCTCCAGTGATGGTGACTCCACCACCTCCCTGGGCAGCACATTCCAATGGCTAACAGCTCTCTCTGGAAAGAACGTTCCTAACACTTCTGCTGAGATGGGGGCCACAAGGTATCTCTAAAAGAACTACCTGATTAAAACTCTTCAGAAATGAAACTACCAAAAGGAAATAAAGTTTTACTCAGAATTTTTCCCCCTCAACTGTCACTAAAAGAGGGAGAGTGATTTGAATAGGATCTTTTATCTGTTCAAGGAGGGGAGAAAAAGTAAGATAGCCTCTGGCTCTATTTCGTCTGATGGTCTGTCTCCAAGCAGAAAATATCTGTCTTCATGTTTCATCAGATCTGTTGCCTCATATTTCACACAATCACACAATGTTAGGGGTATGAAGGAACCTCAAAAGATCATCTAGTCCTAATCCTCTGCCAGAGCAGGATCACCTAAAGTAGATCACACAAGAACACAACCAGGAGGGTTTTGAATGTCTCCAGAGAAGACTCCACAACCTCCCTGGGCAGCCTGCTCCAGGGCTCTGGCACCCTCACAGGGAAGAAGTTTTTCCTTCTGTCCACATGGAGCCTCCTGTGCTCCAGCTTGCACCCATTGCCCCTTCTCCTATCATTGGATATCACTGTGCAGAGCCTGGCTCCATCCTCCTGACATGCCCTGCCACATCTTTATAAACATGAAGGAGGACACACCCAAGGCTCCTCTGCTCCAAGCTAAAGAGCCCCAGCTTCCCCAGCCTGTCCTCAGCAGGGAGATGTTCCACTGTCTTCAACAGCTCTGTGGCTCTGTGCTGGACTCTTTCAAGCAGCTCCCTGAGGTTCTTCTTGAACTGAATGCTCAGAACTGGACACAATATTCCTGATGTGGCCTCACATGGGCGTGTGACAGACTTAGCCACATGGAAGTAATTATGGAAAAGAATTTGGGACTGAAAAAGGCATTGAGTTGCCTGAGGATTAGACTAAGGAATATGTAGATCCTGACTTTTACACACAATGAGAGTCAAGCTTCAGGCCCTTTTGTGCTTTTGTTCAGCTAGGCTAAGGAAAACTAATTTTTCACTGTAAGAAATTGAGAGATTAAAAGCAATTAAAATAAAAACAAATGGGGGTGGGGAAGTGACCAATTTCAGATTTTCAGTATCCCAACTGCACAGCAAGAACACAGCCTCCAAGTCCTGTTTAAAATGTACACAAGCATGGTGAATACTGTGTGAGGAGTGAAAGATTCAGCACAGTAGCAACAGCCTTAATTCAGTTACAGATTTCAGTTACAGAATTAACCAGGTTGGAAAACACCTCAGGGATCATCAAGTCTAACCTATCACCCAACACCATCTAAGCAACTAAACCATGGCACCAAGCACCCCATCAAGCCTCTTCCTAAACACCTCCAGTGATGGTGACTCCACCACCTCCCTGGGCAGCACATTCCAATGGCCAATCTCTCTTTCTATGAAGAACTTCTTCCTAACATCCATCCTAAACCTCCCCTGGTGCAGCTTGAGATTGTGTCCTCTTGTTCTGGTGCTGGTTGCCTGGGAGAAGAGACCAACCCCCACCTGGCTACAACCTCCCTTCAGGTAGTTGTAGACAGCAAGAAGGTCTCCCCTGAGCCTCTTCTTCTCCAGGCTAAGCAACCCCAGCTCCCTCAGCCTCTCCACACAGGGCTGTGCTCCAAACCCCTCCCCAGCTTTGTTGCCCTTCTCTGGACACCTTCCAGCAATTCAACATTTTTCCTAAACTGAGGGGCCCATAACTGGACACAGTACTCAAGGTGTGGCCTGATCAGTGCTGAGTACAAGGGCAGAATGACTTCCCTGCTCCTGCAGGCCACACTGTTCCACACAATTCAAGTAAGAGCTGCCTTATTCACAGCTTTTGGGCTTGCTCTCAAACATGATGATGCCACACGAGTGGAGACAGAGCAGCAATTCTTTGATGCAGCAGCACAAACTGTTCTAATATGCAAAGAGCAGGCTCCTGCACTCAGGAAGTGGTAGCATTGTGATTGTCATCTTTGTGGTTTGCACTGACAGTTACTGGTCTGCCCAGTAAAAGCAAGCCAAGACAACAAAAGGGTATCAAGCATGAAAGCCAGATTACATCTATTGATCAGAGAGAAATTACATCCAACCCCTCCCTGGAAAATCAAAAAGCACTTTTCATAGAATGGCTTAGGTTGGAAGGGACCTTAGAGATAGAATTAAGTAGAATAGACCAGGTTGGAAAAGACCTACAAGATCATCGTGTCCAACCTATCATCCAACACCATCTAATCAACTAAACCACACAACCAAGCACCCTGTCAAGTCTCCTCCTGAACACTTCCAGTGATGGTGACTCCACCACCTCCCTGGGCAGCACATACCAATGGCCAATCACCCTTTCTATGAAGAACTTCTTCCTAACATCCAGCCTTAACCTCCCTGGGCAGCTGAGACTGTGTCCTCTTGTTCTGGTGCTGGTTGCCTGGGAGAAGAGACCAACCTCACCTGGCTACAACCTCCCTCAGGTAGTGCAGAGAGCAAGAAGGTCTCCCCTGAACCTCTCTTCTCCAGGCTAAGCCACCCCAGCTCCCTCAGCCTTCCTCATAGGGTTGTGCTCCAAACCCCTCCCCAGCTTTGTTGCTCTTCTCTGGACACGTTGCAGCAACTCAACTCCTTCCTAAACTGAGGGCCCAGAACTGGACACAGGACTCAAGCAGCGATGCCTCACAACTAGAATAAGCTGCTCAAGGCCTCATCTTGCCTGGCCTTGAACACCCCCAGGAGGAAGTATCCACAACCTCCCTGGACAGCCTATTCCAGAGTTCTCACCACCCTCATACTGAAGAACTTCTTCCTAAGATCCAGTCTACCCCTGCTCTTCCTCACCTTCAAACCATTCTCCCTTGTCCTATTGCTAGACACCCTCATGAAAAAGTCTCTCCCCAGCCTTCCTGCAAGATCCTTTCAGGTGTTGGATGGCAGCTGTAAGTCTCCCTGGAGCCTTCTCCAGGCTGAAGTTTAGAAGTGCTTTTCAAAAGTAGTAAAATCAATTCATAGGATTAATTTAATTATATATTTTATTTTCATTTGTTAAAAATACAACATTGGTTAAAAAAAACCCCAACATTTCTCTCTATAATACATAATTAAAACCATTAAACTCCACATATGTGATATGCAAAACATCAACAGACTTTGAGAGGTTAGGGACAAGCTTCCAGGAAATGGTGACTTACCTCTTGCAAGAAAGATCTGCAAACTCTTTGTTTGTGTTAAGAATCCATTTGAGATAGGGAATTCTACAGCTGAATAGTGCTGTCTAAGCTACTTAAGGCTAAGAGTTTAAATACTTGCAATTAAAACTGACACAGACACATGTCTCTGAGTATATTACATCAAAGGGCTGGTGACATGGGTGTCACCTTAATTAATAATATCATTTAGTAGCACTTGAGGAGGCCTAGCACTGTGCAGAGTTTCAAACATGTACATAACAGTCCTCCAAACTGGATGATGCCCAAAGCTTTTGCTGCTCACCTTCTAATCATAAGCAAAACACTTTCAAAAGTCTTCTCTTCCAGGTGGCACCCTGTCAATGGGGTAGCACTGCTGTAGCACTGAGATGCAGTGGTTTGACTCTTGCTAGGCTGGAGAGTGAACCACTTTGTAAAGTCCTTTCCTCCAGGTCACTTGGCACTTAACTGCTGGTAGCACTGGGATGAAGTGGTTTGACTCTTGCCAGTCTGGAGAGGCCAAGTCTAAGACATTGAGTAGGTGACTTAACTGAAACGTATTTTGCAGGGTTATTACTGCTTCCTGATGCAGCTGAAAACAATGTTAAAACAGAAAGAAGGTATAAGAAGATTAAAGAAATAAAAAAAGGAAATCATATGACAAAGCATAGCCAGCAGGTCGACGGGGGATTCTCCCCTCTACTCCTCTCTGGTGAGATCACACCTGGAGAGTACTGTGTCCAGTTCTGGAGTCCCTATTACAGGAAGGATCTGAGGTGCTAGAAGGTGTCCAGAGAAGGGCTACTAGGAGAGCAGAGGGCTGGAGCTGCTCTGCTATGAGGACAGGCTGAGGGAGAGTTGGGGCTGTTCAGCATAGAGAAGAGAAGGCTCTGAGGAGACTAATTGTGGCCTTCCAGTATCTGAAGGGGGCCTACAAGAAAGCTGGGGAGGGACTTTTTAGGGTGTCAGGGAGTGATAGGACTAGGGGGGAATGGAAAATACCTAGAAATCTGGTTTTCACTTACATGGGGGAAAAAAGTCTAAAGGCTGGAGGTTAGGAGGAAGTTCTATACAAGAGAGTGATTGCCCATTGGAATGGACTCCTGGGGAGGTGGTGGAGTTGCCGTCACTGGAGGTGTTCAGAAGGAGACTTGATAGGGTGCTTGGTGCATGGTTTAGGATTAGTGGTGTTGGATGATAGGTTGGACACGATGATCTGAAGGTCTCTTCCAACCTGGTATTATCTATCTTCTATTCTATTCTATGACAGAAGGAGGGGAGGGAAGAAGAGGGAAGAGGAGGAAAGGAGGGAAGAGAGGGAAGAGGAGGAAAGGAGGGAAGAGAGGGAAGAGGAGGAAAGGAGGGAAGAGAGGGAAGAGGAGGAAAGGAGGGAAGAGGAGGAAAGGAGGGGGAAGAGAGGAAAGAGGGAGAGGAGGAAAGGAGGGAAGAGGAGGAAAGGAGGGAGAGGAGGAAAGGAGGGAAGAGGAGGAAAGGAGGGAAGAGGAGGAAAGGAGGGAAGAGAGGGAAGAGGAGGAAAGGAGGGAAGAGAGGGAAGAGGAGGAAAGGAGGGAAGAGGAGGAAAGGAGGGAAGAGGAGGAAAGGAGGGAAGGGGGAAAGGAGGGAAGAGGAGGAAAGGAGGGAAGAGGAGGAAAGGAGGGAAGAGGAGGAAAGGAGGGAAGAGGAGGAAAGGAGGGAAGAGGAGGAAAGGAGGGAGGAGGAGGAAAGGGGGAGGAGAGGAGGAGGAGGAGGAGGAGGGAAGGAGGAGGAGGAGGAAAGGAGGAGGGAGGAGGGGAAAGGAGGAGGAGGAGGAAAGAGGGAGGAGGAGGAAAGGAGGGGGAGGAGGAAAGGAGGGAGGAGGAGGAAAGGAGGGGGAGGAGGAAAGGGGGAAGAGGAGGAAGGAGGGAAGAAGAGGAAAGGAGGGAAGAAGAGGGAAAGAGGAGGAAAGGAGGGAAGAGAGGGAAGAAGAGGAAAGGAGGGAAGAAGAGGAAAGGAGGGAAGAGAGGGAAGAGGAGGAAAGGAGGGAAGAGAGGGAAGAAGAGGAAAGGAAGCACAGACACACCTTTTCTTTCCTTTTTCTTTTCAGCTCTACTGCCAACAGAGTAGCTTCCACCACAAAAGGGCACACATTTTTCTGAAATACTATTTCTTTGTTTGCTCTTAGGAGAGACTGCTAAAAACTTAAGCCATCTAATGTGTCTGTTTATAGTTACAATCTTACAGGTACCTGGTGGTATCCATTTAGGCTTCTTATCTGTTACTGGACTCGATGTATGTAGAGGCCTCCCAACTGGTTGTGAAGAGCTGGACATGTTTTGGGTGGGCTCAGATTTGTGTTCTGTCTTCGGTGAAGGAGAAGCTAGAGGTGGTACTTAGTTGGAAAATAAAGTGACTTTAGAAAGACACTCTTTAGCACAGAAAGCATCACACTGCATAAGATAGAATCATAGAATCAACCAGGTTGGCAAAGACCTCAGAGATCATCAAGTCAACCTATTGCCTAATACCTGAACCTGTCAATTAAACCACGGCTTTCAAGTGCCAAATCCAATCCTTTTTGAACACCTCCAGGGATAGTGACTCCACCACCTCCCTGGGCAGCACATTCCAATGGCCAATTACTCTCTCTGTGAAGAACTTTCTCATCATCTAAACTTCCCCTGGGATACCTTGAGAGTGTGTTCCCTTGTTCTGGGCTGGTTGCCTGGGAGAAGAGACCAACCCCACTTGGCTATAACCTCCCTAAGGTAGTTGTGGAGAGCAATAAGGCACAGTGAACAGTTCACTCTGAAGGCATGCTCCACCTGGAGTACTGTGTCCAACACTGGAACTCTTATTACAGGAAGGATCTGGAGGTGCTGGAGCATGTCCAGAGAAGGGCCATGAGGATGATCAGAGGGCAGGAGCTGCTTCTATGGAGACAGATGAGAGAGTTGGGGTTGTTCAGTCTGGAGAAGAGAAGGCTCCCAGGAGACCTAATGGTGCCTTCCAGTATCCTAAGGGGCTACAAGAAAGATGGGGAGGGGCTTTTTAGGGTGTCAGGGAGTGATAGGACCAGGGGGGAATTGAAAAAAATCTAGAAGTGGGTAGATTCAGACTGGATGTTGGGAAGCAGTCTTCCCCATGAGGGTGGTGAGACACTGGCACAGGCTGCCCAGGGAGGGTGTGGAAGGGCTTCATCCCTGGAGGATTTTAAGGCCAGGCTTTATGTGGCTCTGGGCAACCTGAGGTGAGTGTTTCCTTGCCCATGGCACGGGAGTTGGAACTAGATCATCCTTGAGGGCCCTTCCAACCATAACAATTCTGTGATTCTATGCACATTCCATGTTCCACCAAGCACTTAGTAGAAATGGCATTGTTTAGCTATCCTTGAATTAGAAATTAGTAAACACACAACTGCAAGAAGAGGCTCTGAGATTATATTGAAAGAAAGAAATCCTGAAATCTTCCTTGTTATTAACCTTTTCTTAAAAGCTGGAATTATAACAAATATAATAACTCTATTCACTTTTGTCTACTTCTATTGTAAAGAGCTTTAGCTACTATAAAGCACTTTTTCAGGATTTTTCCATCTCTCCTCCCTTTACTCAGCATATAGTCACTGTCATCATAGCCCTGCAGAGTCTGTCAGCCAAATGGTCTACTCCTTCAGCAAAGACAGAAAGACTTATATTATATATATAAGACATATTACATATGGAAGAGAAGACTCAGGGGTGACCTTATTGCTCTCTACAACTACCTGAAGGGAGATTGTAGACAGGCAGAGGTTGGTCTCTTCTCCCAGGCAGCCAGTACCAGAACAAGAGGACACAGTTTCAGGCTGTGCCAGGGCAGGTTTGAGGCGGGATGTTAGGAAGAAGTTCTATACAGAGAGAGTGATTGCCATTGGAATCGGCTACCCGTGGAGGTGGTGGAGTCACCTTCATTGGAGGTGTTCAGGAGGAGACTTGATGGGGTGCTTGTGCCATGGTTTAGTTGTTTAGGTGGGTTGGATTGGTTGATAGGTTGGATGCAATGATCTTGAAGGTCTCTTCCAACCGGTGTATTGTATTGTATATTCAAATTCATATACCAACTTACCTGTACTATTAATCTGGCTTTGGGAGTTTTTTCTGTCTCGTGTGGCATCTTTTCCCTGGTTTTCTTTTTATTTCCTTTAGCTTTTTTCTTTTCCACAGCAAAGTCTTCATCCTCATCTTCACTATAATCTGAATCTTCTTCTGACTCCTCACCTACAGCAAGGAAATACAATTTACTATTACTCCAGGGCCTTCTGATCACATTTTGGACATTAAAAAAATGGATATCTTAAGGATAGTCAAACAAATTTGCACATTTCTATAGGCTGAACGGAGGAGGGAAAAGCCTCCTTCAAACATTCTGTATTTGGCTCTGAGCAACCTGATGTAGTGTGAGGTGTCCCTGCCCATGGCAGGGGGGTTGGAACTGGATGACCCTTGAGGTCCCTTCCAACCCTGACAATTCTATGATTCGACAGAATTCTTCCTCTGTACTTGGAATGATGGAATGCTCTGCCATAAACCAGCATACAATAATGATTTGAACAGCAGAATTACCAATATTCCATGTCTGCAAGATAAAAAAAAGTTGCAAACATTTGGCAGGGCTTCTGATTTTTCCATATTCCTATTATGCCTGCATAAAGTGGGAACACTGTGTTTAATTTCAGCTGCAAAGTAAGATTTTATGGATGTCTTTTTGAAACAGCCCAGAGGTTACCAGATCTTAAAAACAGTTCTCTATCAACAGGAATACCTGGATTTTTACCCTGGCATTTTATTTCACTGACAGTTCTAGAAATGCTTGCCAATAATCCATCCAGTAAAGAATAAAAGAATGGACAGGACACATGAACCATTGGGGAATGAGAGACAGCCCTCATACTCTGCAGGTATTCAATACTAGGCTGCTGCTAGAACAGAGCATGAGGCTAGGCTGACATCTCCTGCTGGATGCAGCATATTTTTAAGAGTTAAGAACTGGAGGAGGAAAGAAGCCAGGGTGACTACTTACTTCTTAAAATAAAGAAACAAAGCCAATATGAAGGTGCTAACATCTGACAGTGCTCCTGAGTCACTGAATGCAAACTCCAGACAACAAGTGGAAAAATGAACAGAGGTTAAACTTTCCTGGACAAGGAGGGTAGAAGAAATTTGTTTCTGACATAACCTGGTGTATTGTATTGTATGCATTGATGTATTGCATTGTATTGTATGCATTGTATGATTGTATTGCATTGTATATTGTAACTGCAGCAATGCAGATAATTGTTGCCAGTTTGGGGGATGTGTATGAATAAACTCCAATGCTTAGATTTACTGTCAAAGCATACTGAGGTGCCACTGGGTATAACAAGAAAATGCCTCAGCAAGAGGGGGAGGTAACAAATACAAGCATTATGCATCTCACTGGAAAGATAAACTAGATGTAAGGCATCACATTCAAAGTGCATCTAAGGAGAGGGCTTTATAGAGAACAACTTACTGGGTACAGCCTCTGGGTCAGAGTCAGTAGCATGCTCTCTGTCATCACTGTCAATGGTCAGTGACTTCTCATGTGCTGGTACTTTAGATGCTGCTGGTTTTGCCTACAGTCACCCAGGCACGTCATCATCCATAACTTGATTCAGGCCTAGAAAAAAGGAAGCAGGCTAAAAAAGAAAATTCACAGTAAATTTATTCTCCACTTCAAAAAGAAGCAAGCATTTGAGTCTCAGAATTTCCTGTTGAAGTACACTACACAGAAGTATGCCACACACTTGTTCTGATGTGATTCTCATCTTACCTTTTAACTGATGAAACTGTACCTTTGGTTGTGAAGCTATCCACATGGTCTGCAGTCAAGCTATGAAAAGGATGGAAGACCAGAAATTAAACACATAAAGCACAGCAAATACTTTGGACATGTTTATTTATGCTTAAGCATTATGGATTCATCAAGGAGGTGAGTGTAAGTGTAGTGTCTTGAAGAAGTAAATCAAGTCAGCATAAAACTATCATGCCTGTTGCTTTCCCAACTAAATTTGGTCATCTGTAACAATCTGTAATGAGGAGACTTGAGAGGAGAGCCTCTTAGCTTGGAGGAGAGTAAGGGGTGACCTCATTCATGTTTATAAATACATAAAGGGTGAGTGCCAAGAGGATGGAGCCAGCTCTGCTGGGTGATGCCCAATAACAGCACAAGGGGGCAATGGGTGGAAGCTGAGGCATAGGAAGATGACCACGAGCCAGCAATGTGTCCTTGTGGCCAAGAAGGCATTGGTATCCTGGGCTGTATTAGGAGTGTGTCTAGCAGGTTGAGAGAGGTCTCCTCCCCTCTACTCTGCCCTGCTGAGGCTGCATCTGGAATATTGTGTCCAGTTCTGGGCACCTCAGCTGAAGAAGGACCTCAGGGAAACTGCTTGAAAGAGTCTAGTAAAATTGTAGTGCAGACCCCCAAAGACGCTGAGGAAAGTTTGGAGAAGAGGAGACGAAGGGGTGGCCTCATTCATGTTATAAAGATGTAAAGGGTGAGTGCCAAGAGAATGGAGCCAAGCTCTGCTGGGTGATGCCCAATGACAGGACAAGGAGCAATGGTGGAAGATGAAGCACAGGAAGTTCCATGGAAACAGAAGGAAACATTTTTTCAGTGTGAGGGTGACAGAAACACTGGGAACAGCTGCCCAGGAGGGTTGTGGAGTCTCCCTCTCTGGAGATATTCAAAACCCACCACGATGTGTGTTCCGTGTGATCTGCTCTATCTAGGTGACCCTGCTCTGGCAGAGGGGGTCGGACTGGATGAACTTTCGAGGTCCCTTCCAGCCCCTAACACTCTGTGATCTGTTTCAGCAATCCAGAATTTTACCTTCAGACTGAGATAAAACTTTAATCAAAAAAATAATGGATCCTTCATCCTCCAGTCTTTAAGATTTTTTCCCATGTAAGTGAAAACCAGAAACCAATGGATACTGAAATGTATCTTCAAATGCTACTTGTGAGAAGATAAAATATGAGAACAACTCACCTAAAAGTTCACTGTCTACACTGCAGTTGGATAACACGGTCTTCTAAGTTCATTTCCTGATTCAATATTCTTACCTGTTTCAGGATCCAGAAAAGAAACAAACAATAACATAAAGTGTTAGTTTAACCCCATGTTATTAAAAGTCAAGATATTAAGGAATTAAAACAGTAATATCTTATCTCTAATCAAAATGTAAGTTGCAAGATGTCATAGAACAATTATTTTCTCACAGAACAAAACATGTATATAAAAAACCCAGCAGAAGGCAAAATTTCTAGACACTACCTAGAAATTCTCATTTCCTTATCAAGACATCCTGGCGGGTTCTACACATGGCCACAACAGCCCCAGGCAGTGCTACAGGCTGGGCTCAGAGGGCTGGAGAGCGGCCAGGCAGAAAGGGACCTGGGGATGCTGGGTGATAGTAGGCTGAACATGAGCCTGCAGTGTGCCCAGGCATCCAAGAAGGCCAATGGCATCCTGGCCTGCATCAGGAACAGTGTGGCCAGCAGGAGCAGGGAAGTCATTCTGTCCTGTACTCAGCACTGGTTAGGCCACACCTCGAGTCCTGTGTCCAGTTCTGGGCTCCTCAGTTTAGGAAAGATGTTGAGCTGCTGGAAGGTGTCCAGAGAAGGGCAACAAAGCTGGGGAGGGGTTTGGAGCAAAGCCCTGTGAGGAGAGGCTGAGGGAGCTGGCGTTGCTTAGCCTGGAGAAGAGAAGGCTCAGGGGAGACCCTATTGCTCTCTACAACTACTTGAATGGAGGTTATAGACAGGTGGGGGTTGAGCTCTTCTCCCAGGCAAACCGCACCAGAACAAGAGGACACAGTCTCAAGCTGTGCCAGGGGAGGTTTAGGCTGGAGTTATGAAAAAGTTCCTCCCAGAAAGAGAGATTGGCCATTAGAATGTGCTGCACAGGGAGGTGGTGAGCCACCATCACTGGTGGTGTTAGGAAGGGACTGGATGTAGAACTTGGTGCCATGGTTTAGTTGATAGATGGTTCTGGATGATAGGTTGATGATCTCAAAGGTCTTTTCCAACCTTTTATATTCTAATCTATTCTAAAGCATGATTTTCAACCTATTTAATTATAAAAAATATCTGTGAATTCACTACATATAAATATAAAGCATGCATTGAACTGCAAATAACCTTGTGGTTCTGAATTTTGCACCTCAGGGATATTTGCAGATTTTCTTTGAGGATAAGGCTAAGGCCACTTCTAAGTCTCTTTGATAAAGTTTGTCATCCAAGGATATCCTGGGGAAAAAACAAATATACATGTGTGTTACAGATCTACTTTTGACTCAATGAACTCCTTTAAATTCAAACACTTGTAAAGAGATTCATATTTCAACACATTTTGTAGCCTATCATATGAATCAAAGAATGGTCTTGGAGATCCCCCAAAGGTCAGCTAGTCCAACGGCCTCTGCGGTAAGCAGGGGCATCTGTCTGGAGAGGAGAAGGCTCTGATGAAACCTTATGGTGGCCTTCCAGTATCTGAAGGGGCCTACAAGAAAGCTGGGGAGCGACTTTTTAGGGTGTCAGGGAGTGATAGGACTGAGGGGAATGGAGCAAAACTAGAAATGGGTAGATTCAGATTGGATGTCAGGAAGAAGTTCTTCCCCACCAGGGTGGTGAGACACTGGCACAGGTTGCCCAGGGAGATGGTGGAAGCCTCATCCCTGGAGGTTTTGAAGGCCAGGCTGGATGTGGCTGTGAGCAACCTGATGTGTGTGAGGTGTTCCTGCCCATAGCAGGGGGGTTGGAATGGATGATCCTTGAGGTCCCTTCCAAGCCTAACAATTCCATGATTCTAAGATTCAACTAGACCAGGCTGCCAGATGCTATGATTAATATTACTTCCCCAAAAGACTAAAATATACACTAATATTTAAAGCACACTGAACTTAAAGGAATTATCATTCAAAAAAATTCTAGGTACTCATAGTTGGCAGTATCACAGAGAAAGATGATTAAGTGTTTGAAATACCACACTGAAATTTAATGCTTGTACACAACTTTACCACCAAAACAATCAGATTCTTTTTCATAGTATCATAGAATCATAGTATCAGTCAGGGTTGGAAGGGACCACAAGGATCATCTAGTTCAAACCCCTGCCATGGGCAGGGACACCCCACACTAGATCAAGCTGGCCAGAGCCTCATCCAGCTGGGCTTAAATACCTCCAGGAATGGGGCCCCAACCACCTCCCCAGATAACCCATTCCAGGGCTTCACCACTCTCATGGTGAAGAACTTCTCCTCACGTCCATTGACATTGACTTATTTTATATCAAACCTTAAACAGAATCTTTTTCAAGGAGTCAAACTGTATGTATGCTTCTGTTTTATGAGTTAAGATGCTCAGAATTCTTAGTTATATAATGTTATATCAGTTTAGGAAGGATGTTGACTTGCTGGAACGTGTCCAGAGAAGGGCAACAAAGATGGTGAGGGGTTTGGAACACAAGCCATATGAAAAGAGGCTGAGGGAGCTGGGGTTGATTAGCCTGGAGAAGGGGAAGCTCAGAGGAAACCTTGTTCCCCTCTACAACTACCTGAAGGGAGGTTGTAGACAGGTAGGGGGGGTCTTTCTCCCAGGCAATCAGCACCAGAACAAGAGGAGACAGTCTCAAGCTGCACAGGGGAGATTCAGACTGGATGTTAGGAAGAAATTTTCACAGAGAGAGTGATTGCCCATGGAATGTGCTGCCAAGGAGGTGGTGGGACACCATCATTGGGGTGTTTAAGAGGAGACTTGATAGGGTGCTTGGTTGCATGGTTTAGTTGATTAGGTGGTGTTGGATGATAGGTGGACGCAATGATCTTGAAGGTCTCTTCCAACCTGGTCTATCCTATCCTATCTATCCTATCTATCCTATCCTATCCTATCCTCCTATCCTATCCATCCTATCTATCCTATTCTGCTCTGCAGAGGCACCACAAGAGTTGGACAGGGAATCTGTTCTGCACTTACACACAGTGCTTGCTGGGAGCTTTTTGGAGCTTTACCAAAACAGACATAGCTCACTACTGAACTTGGGCAAGTTTTCCTGTCTGTGTATGATCACATTATCCTGATTTGCAACTGTACCAATAAAGCTGAAGAATTTTATCACAGTAATATATTTAGGTTCTTATTCTCCCCTGCTTAAAATTCTAGGGGAAAAATAAACAAACAAAACAAAACAAAACAAAACAAAACAAAACAACCCAGCCAAACAAGTATTACTTCTGAAAACCATCTTTACACAGAGTTGACCACATGTCAACATTCCTTACCTTTTACTAGGTGTCTGCTTTTGTGACTGAGTCGATTCTTTGTGTGGCTTTTTTTTGCTTCTCTTTTCTCTCCTTTGGATCCTTGAGCTGTGTTCTGGATTTTTGCTTGAAGGTGCACCTATACATGCAAAGTCTTCATCTGTTTAGAGGAACAACCTTTAATGAGTTTTCCTACATTCTTCCACGTGGTCAAAGAAAATGGTGCCATTTAATTCATCACACACTGAAAACATACCAGAGATAACCTTTCTGAAATTAATTCTATTTCAGAGGGCACAAAAACTATAAACTAGACTGTTCTTACATGCATTTTACATGAAAATTTAACAAGACCTCTTTTGCATATACTTATTATCTCAGATTGTATCACAAATATGGCACTAAAGCTTCAGTCTCCAATGTGCTACCAGATTTTCATAACTGGAAGAATAGACTAGAAAAGAACTGAATAGAATTAACCATGTTGGAATAGACCTTTGAGATCATTGAGTCCAACCTATCACCCAACACCATCTAATCAATTAAAACCATGGCACAAGTGCCTCATCCAGTCTCTTCCTAAACACCTCCAGTGATGCTGACTCCACCACCTCCCTGGGCAGCACATTCCAATGGCCAGTTCAGGTAGTTGTAGACAGCAGTAAGGTCTCCCCTGAGCCTCCTCTTCTCCAGGCTAAGCAACCCCAGCTCCCTCAGCCTTCTTCATAGGGCGGTGCTCCAAACCCCTCCCAGCCTTGTTGCCTTCTCTTGACACGTTCCAGCACTCAACATCCTTCTTAAACTGAGGGGCCAGAACTGGACACACTACTTAAGGTGTGGCCTAACCAGTGCTGAGGGAACAAGGGTACAAGCCTGAACACAGGAGGTACCACCTCAACATGAGGAGAAACTTCATTACTGTAAGAGTGATGGAACAGGCTGCCTGGAGAGCTTGTGGAGTCTCCTTCTCTACAGAAACTCAAAACCTACCTTGATGCATTCTCTGGGACCGACCTAGGTGATCCTGCTCTGGCAAGGGGTTGGACTCAATGATCTCCAGAGGTTCCTTCCACCTCTAAAATTCTATGATTCGTGAAGTGGTCACTTACAACTAGATCAGGTCATCCAGAGCCCCACTGAGCCTCAACCTTGTACTTCCCAGGATGGAGCCTCATACACCTCTCTCAATGATCTCCAGAGGTTCCTTCCAACCTCTAACATTCTATGATTCTGTGAAGTGGTCACTTACAAAGATCAGGTCATCCAGAGCCCACTGAGCCTCAACTTGTGTACTTCCCAGGATGGAGCCTCATACACCTCTCTGGGCAATCTGTTCCAGTGCTCAAACACCTTCATTGTAAAGAACTTCTTCAAAACATCCAATCGAAATCCACTCTTCTCAAACTTCAAACCATGCAGGCCCCCTTCAGGTACTAGAGGTGGCAATTAGTTCTCTACAGAGCCTTCTGGAGAAGGCTCAGCTCTTATCCTCAGCTCCCTCAGCCTGTCCCTGCAGCAGAGGTGTTCCAGCTCCCTGATCATTTTTGTGGTCCTCTGGACCCACTCTATGAGGCCCATGTCCTTCCTATGTTGAGGGCTCCAGAGCTGGATGCAGTATTGCAGGTGTGGTATTACCAGAGCAAAGTGGCAGAATTCCCTGTCTCCATCTGCTGTCCATGGTTCTTTTGATGCAGCCCAGGATGCCACTGGCCTTCTGGGCTGACTCACACTGTCTGCTCACGTCCGCCAGCACCCCCGAGTCCTTTTCCTCAGGTGCCTTCCATCACCTCTTCCCCAGCCTGTATCACATTTTGAGCAGTTATGTGTTTGCCATTTCTGTTAGGGTACAAGAGTATTCACTTACCATCATCTTCCAAGTCTCCAAACTGAGAATAATCAACAATTTTCTTGTCCTGTGGCAGAAAAAACCCATGCACTATTAGTAGTCTCAGATTGAAACATCTTGACTGGCTAACAGATGATTGGGGGGAAATGCAGTTTACAAGAGAAAAACCACACACATTCCAATGTGGGTTAAAGCAGCACTACTGAATTCATAGATTCATAGACTGGTTTAGGTTGGAAGGGACATTGAAGATCATCTAGTTCCAAATCCTCTGCCTGAGCAAGAACACCTTCCACTAGACTGGTCACTCAAGGGCCTCATCCAACTGGCCTTGAAACACAGTGAGGGGGGATCCACGACCTCCCTGGGCAATCTGTTCCAGTGTTCTCCCCTTACTGTAAAGAATGTCTTCTAATTCCAGTCTAAATCTGCCCTCCCCAAGCTTCAGTCTATTCCCTCTTGCTGTATCACTACAAGCCCTTATAAAAAGTCCCTTCCTGGCTTTATGTATCCCACTTCAGGTACTGAAAGGCTCTTCTAAAGTCTCCCAGAGCTGCCTTTTCTCCAGGATGAATAACTCAGCCTGTCCCCATAGGGGAGGTCCTCCAGCCCTCTGATCATCTTTGTGACCCTCCTCTGGAAGCAGCTCCATGTCCCTCTTATGCTGGGGGCAACAGAACCGGATGCAGTAGTCCAGCACATGGCTGCCTTCTGGGCTGCAAGGGACATTGCTGGCACAGTTGAGTTTATCATCAACTGGCATCCTCAAGTCCTTCTCCAGACAGCTCAAGCCACTCCTCACCAGTCTGTATCCATGCTTGGGGTTGCCCTGACCTAGGTGTTGGACCTGCACTTGGTGCTGTTGAACTCACAAGAGCCTACCTCTCAAGCTCAGGGGACACTTTATTGCTCTTTACAACTACCTGAAGGGTGGTTGTAGCTAGGTGGGGGTTGGTCTCTTCTCCCAGGCAACCAGCACCAGAACAAGAGGACACAGTCTCAAGCTGCGCCAGGGGGGGTTTAGGCTGGATGTTAGAAAGAAGTTTCTCACAGAGAGAGTGATTGGCCATTGGATTGAGCACCTCCACAGGGAGGTGTGGAGTCACCATTCCTGGAGGTGTTTAAGAAAAGCCTGGATGAGGCACTTAGTGCCATGGTCTAGTGATTAGTTAGGGTTGGGTGAGTGGTTGAACTTGATGATCTCGGAGGTCTCTTCCAACCTGGCTGATTCTGTGCAGCCTGTCCAAGACCCTCTGGGTCCATCCCTTCCCTCCAGCACGTCAACCGGACCACACAGCTTGGTGTCATCCACAGACTTGCTGAGGGTGCCTCAATCCCACTGCCCACGTCGCTGCTAAACAGCACTGCTCACAGTACCGACCCCTGAGGGACAGCACTTGTCCATGCTCTCCATTTGGACATTTGCCGTGGTCACAGCTCTCTGCCTGCAGCATCCAATACAACATGGCTCTTAGGAACCGCTTGAGATTATTATGTTTTTTAAACACCTACTATTCTTGAAGTCACTGCTTTTGTTGTTCTCGCGGGGGGAGCGCTGGACTCTCCTTAGTACACACCGCTTCCGAGCCGCTACCGTTCAACGGAACTGTTATAACTCCGGGCTCCCTTTTAGGCACTTGAAATGTGTTTTCCATAACCTTCCCGGGCGAGTTTCCCAAGTGACGCTGCCACCGCCACACAGAAAGGGCTCAGGGGACACTTTCAAGCCCACCCGAGGGACACCGCCCGCCGCGGCTGCTGTCAGCTGCCTGCCCCGCTGCCCGCGCTTTTTCTCCGAGCTGGAAGGGAAGCAGCGGCAGGCCTGTCCTCAAGCCCTGCGCTACACTACGGCGCGGAGGAGCTCGGTCTGGAGTCGCAGGACGGAGAGCCTAAGGACGGAGAGCCTGCCTGAGCGGCTGCGGCGGAGCGCTGAGGGGCGGCAGAAACCCAAACCGCTCCCTCCGCGGGCAACGCCGCCGCCGGCGCGCGCGCCTGGGGGCTTTCTAGGAACCGTCACGCGGTGCCGCTGGGCGCGAGCGCCTGCCGCCCGCGCACCTCGGAACCGCACGGCCCGGCCGGCGGGGCAGGCAGCCCGCACCCCCCCGCGCCCCCCGCACCCCCTCCCCGCTCCGCGCGGACACGCGCGAGCGCGCACGCAACCTCCTCACCGGCCGCGACATCCCGCTGCGGCGGCGGGAGGCGGGCGCGGGACACGGGCACGGGCGCCGGTTGACGACGTGTGCTGCTGTTCCCCCTCCTGGGGCAGGCCCGCTTCAGCACATTCGCCACGAAGCGGGTCTGTGTCGAATCTGCGGCCCGGACGTACAGGGTCCAACAGGGAGGCGGGATCTGATGGCGGCTCCGCCGCTTCCTTTTCAGCGGACGAACCGCACCCCCTGTCCGTAGCTCGCCGCTTCCCCTCACCTGGCTGTCCGGAACCCAGGTGAGCGAACACGGAGGAGGACAGCGCTTGTGGCCGTCGCGACGAGGAAAGCGGCTCCAGCGGCTGTGGGCGCTGCACAATCCGAGCTGAGGGGGCTGTTTACTCTGGGGTTTTGGAGCCTTCCCGGCGTGGGGGGTGAAGGTGGGTGGCATCCTGCAGGCCTTTTCCTCCCGCAGGCAGCTTCCTTTCCTCTTTTTCAAGGAGCTGGAGCGAGAGTGCTGGCGTCGTGGCGTGGACCACTGTCTGGTACCTCAGCTGGACCTCATGAGGGGCGGGGGAGGAGGTTTTGTCCTCTGATGGGGCTGCACTGGGGTCAGAGGAAGCGGCTGTCACCTGCCTCGGACGTTTCCTCCCCATAAATGTTGTTTTGTCGGGGAGCAGCAGAAAGACGTTCGTCCGCGTATTTCTAAGCAGTGTCCTTTGAATCCCTCTCTCCATCGCAGAGGGAGAGACCTGGAGACAGCCTCGGATGAGCTTTCATTGAGATTT
>JAAWVA010000553.1:0-20778 GCA_015227895.2 Colaptes auratus
TCTTTCTGGAAGAACTTCTTCCTAACATCAAACCTAAACCTCCCCTGGTGCAGCCCTGAGACTGTGTCCTCTGTTCTGGTGCTGGTTGCCTGGGAGAAAGAGACCAACCCCCACCTGGCTACAACCTCCCTTCAGGTAGCTGTAGACATCAAGAGGTCTCCCCTGAGCCTCCTCTTCTCCAGGCTAAGCAACCCAGCTCCTCAGCCTCTCCTCACAGGGCTGTGCTCCTCAACACAGGAAGGACATAGATCTGCTGGAATAGGTCCAGAGGGACACAAAGATGATCAGAACACCTCTTTACAAACACAAGCTCGGAGCATTGGATTGTTCAGTCTGGAGAAGAGAAGGCTCTGGGAAGAATTATAGCTACATTGCAGTACGAAAGGACCAAGAGAAAAGATGGGGGGGAACTGTTTAGAAGGGTTGTAGTGATAGGATGAGGGCAATGGTTTTGAAACTGGAGCAGGGTATATTTAGGCTGGACAGTAGGAAGAAGTTCTTTACTATGAGGGTGGTGAGATACTGGCCCAGAATGCCAGCAGATGTGGCAGTGGCCCTATCCTGGAGACACGCAAGGTCAAACTGATGGTGGCCCTCAGCAGCCTTATCTAGCTGGAGATGTCCCTGCTCACTGCATGGGGTTGCAAGTAGATGATGTTGAGGGTCCCTTCCAACCTGAAACATTCTATGATTCCACGATTCACTCAGGATGGAGGCAGACTGTTGTAGCCATGCTAGACCACCCTAATATCTACCGACACAACGGGTAATGCAGCAGTGGGTCAGTTCTGCTGAGAAAGAGCTTGCACAAGACTTGCTTCTAACTAAATGTAAGGGCTGGGAGGTGGACTTTTCAGAGCAATGTTTCCCCAAATGGTAAGAGCTGCAGTGGACAGTAAAAGCTTCCGTTGCTGTTGCCTTGCTAAAAGAGCAGTCTCAGAGCACCACAACAACCAGGCGAGCTCATCCTCTGCAGCAGAGCCCCAGCTGCCGCAGAGCTCTGGTGCAGTGCAGTGTGCTGGGAATTCCACAACAGCTCCCCTCTATATGA
The DNA here is from genome assembly GCA_015227895.2 of Colaptes auratus. NCBI lineage: Eukaryota > Metazoa > Chordata > Aves > Piciformes > Picidae > Colaptes > Colaptes auratus. The sequence goes on from JAAWVA010000553.1 coordinate 1,052, forward strand.
AAGAGCAGAAGGGTTTAATAAATTAGATGTGAACTTCCCTGACACAATCACTGCATTTGCTGCTCTCTACTCTGTGTTTTATTGCTACTTATCCTTTTGCTTCCGCTGTCCTCTGCTCTCCATTTCCAAAGGCGCTGGAGGTGTTTGCGTTGTTAATGCGTAGCTGCGCTGCAGGTGCCAGTGGCAAATGGTCATGGCACTTCAGGACGGGTTTCAGTGGCCATGGTGGTCTTAGGCTGATGGTTGGACTCAGAGACCTTTGAATCTTTTCCAACTGCAAGGATTCAGTGGTTCTGTGCCAGAATGGTGGTCTGTATGCTGAGGCTCCTTGTTACCTGGGAGAGCCTCTGTAGGATGGGAAGAATAGACATGTGAGGGAGGGGATAAATGAATCACAGAATGGTAGGGGTTGGAAAGGACCTCTGGAGATCATCCAGCCCAACTCCCCTGCCAAGAAGGATCACTTAGGGCAGACCACACAGGAATGCATTCAGATGCATTTGGAAAGTCTCCAGAGAAGGAGATTCTGCAGCCTCTCTTGGCAGCCTGCTCAGGCTGCAGTGCTGTCACAGCAAGTTTTCCCTTGTGTTGAGGTGGAAATTCCTGTGTTCCAGTTGTGTCCATTGCCCCCGCTCCTATCCCAGGGCAGCAGTCAAAGACACTGGCCCCTTTCCTTGACAGCCACCCTTAGAATATTTGTAAAACATTGATCAGATCCCCTCTCAGCCTCCCTCCCATTCTAAGCAAGCAGCCCCAGGTCTCTCTGCCTTCCTGGTGAGATGGATGTGCCAGTCGTGTCATTGTCCTCATAGCCTCTTTTGGACTCTCAAAATATTTCCCCTGCCCTCTTGAGCGAGGGACCCCAGAAGCAGACACACTACTCCAGATACTTCAAACAGATAGCACACTTCATATCTCAGAAGCACTAAAGAAGCTGAGGATGTCTGAAAGGTGGAATATTAACTGAAACTTTCCTCTCTGGCCTCAGGGTGGGGTTTAGAGCCCTGAATACTTCCTCTGAGATCATCAGTTCATCAAAACCTGAACTTAGGATAAATTCAGCATGAGGGAGAAAGTTGTTTTCATTTTTTCATAGAATCATAGAATTGTTTTGGCTGGAAAGGCCTCCAAGATTATTGAGTCTGACTGCCAATCAAACACCACCATGGCCATTAACTATGTCCCAAAGTGCCATGTCTGCACGTTTCCTGAACACTTCCAGGGACAGTTACTCCCTGGAGAACCTGATGAATGATTGAATACACTATTATTTGTCCTCTCTCAGCACCAGAACAAAGGGACACACTCTCAAGCTGCCAGCAGGGGAGGTTAGGCTTGAGAGTTAGGAGGAGTTCTACACAGAGGGAGTCATTGCCCATTGAATGTGCTTGCCCCAGGAGGTGGTGGAGTCACCATCACTGGAGGTGTTAGGAGGAGACTTGATGGGTGCTGGTGCCGGTTTAGTTGATTAGGTGGTGTTGGTTGATAGGTTGGACACGATGATCTCAAAGGTCTATTCCAACCTGGTCTATTCATTCTATTCTATTCTATCTATTCTATTCTATTCTATTCTATTCTATTCTATTCTATTCTATCATCCCTCTTGCCTCACCATTTGAAACCCGCAGCATGGTCCATTCTTGTTCATTTTCTACCATTACTAATTCAGTGCCCTGGCTTTCCATCCTATCCCTGGTTTTGGAAATGCTTTGAGTCAGTTGGCTACTGATCATTGCCCAGCTTCCATGGCTGTCTCATTGGTTAAGCATTGTATGAATATATTGAATTTAAGGATTAGGCTGTTCTCGGCTTTAAACTTAAAGATGGAAGGTGAGAAACTGTGATTTTTAGCACATTATTGGCAGGTAGAATTTCTGTTCAGAGATTCAATAATCATAGAATCAACGAATCATAGAAATCAACAAGGTTGGAAAAGACCTCAAAGATCATCAAGTGCAACTGTCACCCAACACCTCATGACTACTAAACCACAGCACAAGTGCCATATCCAATCCCTCTTGAACACCTCCAGGGACAGTGACTCCACCACCTCCCTGGGCAGCAACTCTAAGTCTAACAACTCTTCTGGGAAGAACTTTCTCCTCATCTCCAGCCTAAACCTCCTGGGCAGCTTGAGACTGTTGTCCTCTTGTTCTGGTGCTGCTTGCCTGGGAGAAGAGACCAACCCCACCTGGCTACAACCTCCCTTCGTTGTAGAGAGCTATGAGGTCTCCCCTGACCTCCTCTTCTCCATGCTAAGCAACCCCAGCTCCCTCACGCCTCTCCCCATGGGGTTTTGCTCGAGGCCTCTCCCAGCCTCGTTGCCCTTCTGGACTCGTTCATGAGTTGCTTCCAAACTGAATGATCCTATGGTGGTAATTAGTGCCTCAAGCTTTCAGTGCTTCTGTGGCCATGGAACTTGCTCTAGACTTTCAAACCTGAAGAAACCAGTGGCTGTGAAGTGTGTTACAATGCCACCTTATGAGTTTATTGGCAGCTAGAAGGAAGCTGTCCTGGAGTTGTAATCTATCCCACTGATCTTAAGGACTTGTAAATCAGGAGATGGAGCAAGACATCTTTGTTGCTGGTCATCTTTGCAGGATTAACTGGGCAAAATGAATACCCCCAAGTTCCAAATACATTGATGGGTACCAAAAAAACAATCACACCCCTTACACCTATTGCTAAACCCTCCTACTCTTTCTTGATGCATTTGCTGCAATTACACAAGCTGAATAGAATCAAAAGTGGAACAAGTATAAAAGGAGCATAGAATGGCATAGGTTTAGTGTAAAATAAACAGCACAAGGACTGCATTATAGATTGCAGGAACAGGTTTGATGATTAACTCATTAAAACATTTTCAGCTTGCAAGAGCTGAAGAGTTTTGGATGAGTTGAGTTCCCTGCAAAGGAACCACACAACTGCAAGGGTTAATGCAGGGTTCTAAGGCTATAGAAGAGCCTGTTGCAGGCCATGCATTAGCATGTGGCCATGCATGTTAGCTCTAAAGGAACTTGGGTTTTACCATTTTGTGCCCCAGAAGTGCTGCAGGTGACATGTTCTCATTTTCAGTGACAGCACATTGGGTAAGTCTCAAAAGAGTGCTTTTCTCTCTAGGTTAATGAGGTCCTTTCTAAGGTGAAAAGATTACTGAAAGGAAGGAAGAGCACCATCTTGTGACATGAAGAGTAATGTCCCTGTAAGATGATTCACAGAAGGAAGAAGGAGGCTTACATGATTTTTATCCCTAACAGGATGATAGAGCTGAGTTTTCTCTTTCATTGGCTTTTCTTTAAGACCTACAGGGGACTGACTCTCAAGTGTAGAGATTCCACAAATCAGCTTTATTCAAAAATTGCTTCATTTTCCAATTTCATTTCAAATTTCTTTCTTTTTCCCACCCTTTTTCTTTCTTTTCTTATTCTTTTTTTAATATAGTACTTCAGAGAAAGATTGCTATGAAGTCTTAGCCGATTTAAACCTGCAATTAGAGCCATGAGTCTGTGAAACTGAAATGTGGCTTCTTTCTTATCACTTACTTCATCTCAGGGGCTGTAAGGAAGGAGAAGGATTTATATCCGTCTCTTAATGGCCTGGAATTGCACATGGAGGTTTAGGTTGGACATTAGGGAAAATGTCTTTCCTGCAAGAGTGCTCAGGCATTGGAACAGGCTGCCCAGGGAGGTGGTGGAGTCACCATCCCTGGAGGCGTTCAAGAAACGTGTGGCCATGGCACTTTGAGACGTGGGTTAATGGCCATGGTGGTGCTAGGTCAATGGTTGGATTTGATGACCTAGTGGTGTTTCCCAAGCAAAACACTTCCATAATTCTAAATAACAAGAAGGAACTTCTTATCTAGGCTGTACGCTTTATGCACGTCTATTCTTAGATCCACTTTGTGGAGAGACTCCTGGAGAGGAATCGCCATCCTAGCACACAGGATCTTGGAAATGACATAGAATAGAATAGAATAGAATAGAATAGAATAGAATAGAATAGAGATAGGAATAGAATAGAATAGAATAGATAGAATAGAAAGATAGAATAGAATAGAATAGAATAGAATAGAATAGAATAGAAGTTGGTAGAATAGAATAGGAGTTGAGTAGAATAGGAATTGAGTAGAATCAAATAGAATAGAATAGAATAGAATAGAATAGAATAGAATAGATAGAATAGAATAGAATAGAATAGAATAGAATAGAATAGAATTAACCAGGTAGAAAGACCTTCGAGATCATGAGTCCAACCTATCATCCAGCACATCTGAATAAACCATGGCACCAAACACCCCATCCAGTCTCTTCCTAAACACCTCCAGTGATGGTGACTCACCACCTCCTGGGCAGCACATTCCAATGGGCAATCTTCTTTCTGGGAAGAACTTCTTCTAACATCCAACCTAAACCTCCTGATGCAGTTTGAGTCTGTCCTCTTGTTCTGGTGCTGGTTGCCTGGGAGACGACTGATATTCAACCAGACTATCAAGTTTTCTATTAGAAGGGTGTTCAGTCTGACCAAAGTAAGTTGTAGCTGCCTGGATGGGGCACAGACCGTGACGGAGTCAATCTACCAGCACAAAATTTCTTCTGACACATTTCTGCCCAAGCAGAGGCTTTGTCAACTCAGCTGTAGAAATCCACTGGTAAAGTAATCTGTGTTAGAGGCATGAGTGCTGCCAGGGGAAGGAGGCATTTCTCCTTTTTGAGGAAACAGAGTAGTTAGAGAGTTTGGAATATATTGATTGTAAAATGACAGTTAATGACTACAAAGAGATCAACAATACACTATAGGTGTTTTTTTTTCCTTTGCTAAAGTGCCTTTTTTCCACAGACTTTGGAAAAGCAAGGCAGTTTTGTTAAAGTGAGGACATGTATTACTCTTGCTTAGGCATCTATCTCCATAACAGATTAGCTTTAACCCCCAAGTTTCACTTGGTATTTACATAACCAGACTTAATGAGCCTTGCAAGCTGAAGCTCATCTGTTTTATGCAGATGCCATTTGGTGCTTTCTGACTTGTTTGCTTAAAGCCTGTTGATTTATGGGGTGGGGTTTTCTTCTTTGGTTTGGGGGTTTTATACATATTTATAGTTTAATGACAAGGCAGTAGCTTCGAGCCAAGCCTAAAGCTGGCTCAGAGAATAAACCTAGAATCCTCTTCCTTGCTTTTGACATGAGTGACTGCAATTTAGCCAAATATCTGCTAGCTTTGCTCAGTGTGAGTAAGATCCCACTGGAGGATGTGAACTACAGCATTCAGCAGGATTGTTGTGCCAGGACAAACTATGGTCTGGCAGCATCAGGTGTCACACTAACCGACAATATTAACAGGATTTGAAAAACATTTGTACCTGGTAAAGACCAGCAGGCATGGATAAACCAAGCCCAAGCAGCACAACAGTTACTTAGTGTAACGCTGGATGCTGCTGTTGCACTGGGCTGATCATAGAATCACGAATGGTAGGAATGGCATGGAATGGAATGAATGGAATGGAATGGAATGGAAGGGAATGGAAGAAGGAATAGCATAGAACAGAATAGAATAGAATGGAATAGGAACGGCATAGAATAGAATAGAATGAATAGAATAGAATAGAATAGAAAAAATAGAATAGAATAGAATGGAACGGATGGAATGGAATGGGAATACCATAGCTAGCATAGCAAGGCCTGACCACTGGGAGGAATTATTTTTTTCCCCATAGAATAGAATAGAATAGATAGAATGAATAGAATAGAATATAAATGAAGATGAATGAATTGAATTGAATTGAATTGATTGATTGAATTAACCAGGCTGGAAAAGACCTTTGAGATCATCAAGTCCAACTCATCACCCAAACCATTTGGTGCTGGTTGTCTGGGAGAAGGACCAACCCCCTCTGACTACACCTCCCCTTCAGGTGGTTGGAGAGAAACAATAAGCTTAAGGCCTCATCCAGCCTGGCCTTAAATACCTACAGGCAGTGGGCATCCACAACCTCCCTGGGCAATGTGCTCCATTGTCTCTACTACCCCCACTGTAAACAATTACTTCCGAACATCCATTGTAAATCTACCCTCCTCAAGCTTCAATCCAAACATTCCCAGTAACTGAAGTGTGATTTGTACCCATTTTTTTGGTTATTTCTCTCAAGCTTATGTGTGATGCAACACCAGTAGATGTGTCCAGTTTGCTCTGACTCGGGCTGGGTTCCAGGCTTGGTACAGCTTAGGGAGTGTGGGGTAAACAGCCCTGCCAAAACAAAGGGGATTTGCTGCCAGTCGGGCATCTAGCTGACACAACCACAACACTTTGATTACTCACCAGGTGGAAAAGACCTTTGAGATCATCGAGTCCAACCTCACCAACACCATCTGATCAACTAAACATGGCACCAAGCACCCCCATCCAGTCTCCTCCTAAACACCTCCAGGGATGGTGACTCCATCACCTCCCTGGGCAGCACATTGCAATGGCCAATCACTGTCTCTATGAAGAATTTCTTCCTAACATCCAGCCTAAAGGTAGGGGATGGAAAGGACCTCTGGACATCATCAAGTTTAATACCCCTGCCAAGACAGGTTCACCTACAAAAGGTCACATAGACACATGTCCAGGCAGACTTCACCACCTCTCTGGGCAGATTAGTCCAGTGTTCCAGCACCTTTAAATTAAACAAGTCCTCCCTCATGTTTCAAGGGATCTTCTCCTGTTCAAGTTTGTGCCTGTCACCCTTTGTCCTGTGACTGGAGAAAAAAAACTGGTCCCATCCTCCTGACACCACCCTTTAAGTATTTACAAACACTTATGAGATCCCAGTTCTTGCAGTTGAAAAGGTGTTTCCATGGGTTCTGATCCCCTGGAAGAAACAGGGACAAGAGTCAGAAAGACTCCTGAAGCCGTTCCCCTGAATGAAGGAGAAAGGCTGGACCTAGAGCTGAATAAAGAGATTAAAACACTGCTTGAATGGGGGTTTTGCTGCCTTTGCCTGGGACAAATAAAAGATACTGTGACTTACCACCATTCCTGGTTTCCTTGGAACACTCTGCACGTTGGGAAGTGGCTGTCTGAAAGTCATATGAAAGGAAAAGCCCTTAGAAAGCCACAGCCTAATGCAGAACTTTTCCCCTCTCTCTAGAGCAAAGCAGATAAACATGTTATGTTCTGGGGTTGTTTTGAGTGAAGCTCTAATAGTAAAGGACCCTCTGTGCATGCTGGCTAATTACATCTGTTGATAAAATATACATTAGAGCTCTTTTCTCCAGACAGGCACGTCCTGGATCTTCACCGATTGCAAGTGCTCGGTGTGCAAAAGACAACGTTAGGTAGGAGGTTTGCTTTAACAGACAGAGGGATAAATAGGTGTTTTGATCCTTTTGTGGCATGTTTCATGACATTTGTGGAGAGCTGTTTGTTTCCTCAAGCACAATTCCTGCTCCATTTTCACAGCAAAGAACAGAGGAAATGGCCTGATTGGGGAATTCAACATTTGTACAACGTGTTCAACTCTTTAGACGATTAAAACTCTTGAATCTGGCACACGAAAGGTATGTTAGAACCACACAAACAGCTTCTGTCTGTCTGTCTGTCTGTCAGCAACAGAATAGCTTCTGTTTAGATGCAAGATGTTTTCACAGCCTCTTTTGCCTCTGGGTAGTATCATAGCATCATAGTATCAGGCAGGGTTGGAAGGGACCACAAGGATCATCCAGTTCCAACCCCCCTGCCATGGGCCCACAGCCTCATCCAGCCTGGGCTTAAACACCTCCAGGGATGGGGCCTCAACCACCTCCCTGGACAACCCATTCCAGGGCTTCACCACTCTCATGGGGAAGAACTTCTTTGTCATGTCCAGCCTGAATCTCCCCACCTCCAGCTTCATTCCACTCCCCCTAATTCTATCACTACCTGAGATCCTGAGAAGTCTCTCCCCACCCTTCTTGTAGCCTTATTGATCTCTACAACTACCTGAAGGGAGGTTGCAGCCAGGTGGGGGTTGGTCTCTTCTCCCAAGCAAGCAGCACCAGAACAAGAGGACACAGTCTCAAGCTGTGCCAGGGGAGGTTTAGGCTGGAAGCGAGGAAGAAATTCTTCAGAGAGAGAGTGATTGCCCACTGGAATGTGCTGCCCAGGGAGGTGGTGGAGTCACCATCCCTGGAGGTGTTTAGGAAGAGACTGGATGGGGTGCTTGGTGCATGGTTTAGTTGATCAGATGATGTTGGGTGAAGGTTGGACTCGATGATCTCAAAGGTCTCTTCCAACTGGTTTAATTCTACTCTATTCTATTTATTCTATTCTATTCTATTTATTATTCTATTCTATTCTATTCTATTCTATTTGATTCTATTCTATTTGATTCTATTCTATTCTATTCTATTCTATTCTATTCTATTCTATTCTATTCTATTCTATGGTATTCCATTCCATTCCATTCATATTCTATTCCATTCCATTCCATTCCATTCCATCCATTCCATTCCATTCCATCCAAGGTTTTGCAATCAAAGCATTAATCATGGAACTTTACGGGGGGAAGAGAGAGACACCTTTTGTCTATGATCTGGATTTCTCAATTCCCCCCTACATACTAGGAATTAATGTTGCAAACAGCCCAGCAATGGTGGCCTTACTGAGACATTAAACTGGTCATCAAATGTGTGGGAATGGGGGTGGTAAAACACAGCCTGTTTGATGTGTGCATTGCATTGTGCTACCTTTACCCAGTAGGATTCTTGCAATCCTCATTTGGTTCCATCACTGTATATTGACAGCAGAAGTATGATCCTGCTCTAAATTTGGTAGAAAGCAGGACACACCACAAAGAGATGACACAGGAATAGTGAACTTCTATTGGCATGCAGATTTATGAATATTGAAATAGAAGAATTAATTTAGCAAATGCTTCAGGATAAGCCACAAAGCAAGTTTATGTCTGCCAGGGTGAATTGCTTTATTGACTCTGAGATATGCAGACAAGCAACACAGACCATGAAAAAAAAAAGGCAGCTATCACAGCCCTCTGCTCATCCTCGTGGCCCTTCTCTGGACACTTCCAGCACCTCCAGATCCCTCTTGGAATAGGGGCTCCAGAACTGGAGGCAGTACTGCAGGTGGGGTCTCACCAGAGCTGAGTAGAGGGGGGAAGAAATCACTCCCTCGATCTGCTGGCCACACTTCTCTTGCTGCAGCCCACTGGTGGCTGTGGGTATCAAATCCTGCTTTAGAGGCCAGTTGACTGAAGGTGTTGGCAGGGACTAACCTTTCATACACTCAACATCTTGAGCAGCTTTTACCCTTGAGTCAGAAAGCTCACAACAGTTCTCATTTTACAGCAAACTTTCCTCCTGTGTCAAAACATGGTGACCAAGACAAAGGGTTTTTGTTCTTGTCAGCCAAATTTGCCCACCCTTTCCCACCCCACCCCCACCCCCCCCCCCGTGTTCCATTACAGGAGTTGCACAAGCCAAATATGATTATAGTATGCTGGCTTGATAATTAGCACTATCTAAGCTTATTCATAGAGCCAGCTCCTAGTGCTCCATTCACATTTGATCTGCAAGGCAGGAAATTTGCATGCACTAAATGGCTCCAGTTTTGCAAAAGGTGGCTTAACATTGGGGAAAGAAAAATCCTCCTGCAGTATTGTTCACAGAGAACTCAGTTGGTATTAATATGGCTGTAATTTGCAAAGCTAAAAAGATTCCAGTGTAATTTAATAGGGTTCGTGTCCAATTGTGGTTAAGTGCCACTATACTTCTCTTGTGGCAGGAGGGGTTGTTGCTGTAAAACCTGATGAATCTGGCTATGTGAAAAGACAGGTGAGGTGACATTTTTAAGGTTGAAACCAGCAATTGTAATTTGGAATCAATACTTTATGCCCCAGAATAATGTAAGGTACTGTTCTGTCCTAATGGCTGGGAAGCTCAAACGTCAATGCCAAGCCAGCAGATGCAGCGTCCCAGCCTGTAGTTTTCCCATGAAGATTTGCTTTGCAAATAGATGACTTTCTATTTATGGGGGAAAGTAAAGCCTAATTGTGAGCCTTCCCAGTAGCAGGGGCTGCACTGACTGCCACTTTAAGGGAAGTGGCTGGCTGATCACCCTGGTGCCATGGAGCATACCAATGAGCTGCATCAATGTGTCTTTTCCAACATGTGAGAATCTTCCATAATCAGTGGAATGTAGGCAGCAAATATGCCATTGTTTGGATTTATTGGGGGTGGGGGGTGGGGGGTTCCTTGGCCACAGCAAAGTGCTGCAAAATCAGAGAAATATGGCAAGCCCTAATTGAATGGAAAACACTGATCTCCTCTCCAAGAGATTTCTGATTGCAAGCTGATATAACCCAGTGATGTCCCAAGCAGTAACTGCAATGCACAGATGGTGCCAAACTGAAAGACTAAGTGCCTGAAAGTGTTGACATGGTAGATTAAAAATCCATCCTAAAATATTTCTCTTTCACTGTGTGTTTCCTGCACTTCACCTCCTATCCAGAGTATTGGATTTTCTATTTGTGGAGCATTTCTCCTGCTTTGAGCCTGGCCAGTGTGATGTTTAAAGTCTGTCTGGTTTGTGTTTCTTTTGGGGGAGGGGGTTCTGGTTTGGTTGGGTTGGGTTTTTTTTTCCTCCTTTGGTTTGTTTTGTTTCTTTTTGGTTGGTTTTATTTAGTTGTTGTTTTTTTTCTGGCAAGGAGGAAGCACACCTTGTGTGCAAGGAAAGCCAAGGATTTATTGTTAGCATAATTGAAGTCTTGAAAGTTTAATCATTATTAGTCCAGATGTAATGCTGCAGAGCAAGAAGGAACAGTAATGAAATTGAAACTGTTAGGAATGCACACTTAGTTTCTCCCCCTTTCCTGACATTCTGCTTGCCTTGTTGCTCCTGATCTGGATTTTAGGCAGCAGTCATGCTGGTGGTGATTTGTGGCATTCTGCTTGTCTTGCTGCTCCTGATCTGGATCTTAGACAGCAGTCATGCTGGGGGGTGATTTGTGGCATCCTGCTTGCCTTCTTGCTCCTGATCTGGATCTTAGACAGCAGTCATGCTGGTGGTGATTTGTGGCATCCGCTTGCCTCACTGCTCCTCATCTGGATCTTAGACAGATCATGCTGGTGGTGATTTGTGGCATCCTGCTTGCCTTGCTGCTCCTGATCTCATTGTGGCCTTCCAGTATCTGAAGGGGGCCTACAAGAAGGTGGGGAGGGACTTTTCAGACTATCAGGGAGTGATAGGACTAGGGGGAATGGGATGAAGCTGGAGGGGGGAGATTCAGGCTGGATGTGAGGAGGAAGTTTCTTCACCGTGAGAGTGGTGAAGCCCTGGAATGGGTTGTCCAGGGAGGTGGTTGAGGCCCCTCCCTTGCGGTGTTTAAGACCAGGCTGGACGAGGCTCTGTCAGCCTGATCTAGGGTAGAGTGTCCCTGCCCATGGCAGGGGGGTTGGAACTAGATGATCCTTTGGTCCCTTCCAACCCTAACTGAAACTATGAAACTATGAAACTATCTGGATCTTAGACAGCAGTCATGCTGGTGGTGATTTGTGGCATTCTGCTTGCCTTGCTGCTCCTGATCTGGATCTTAGACAGCAGTCATGCTGGTGGTGATTTGTGGCATCCTGCTTGCCTTGCTGCTTCCTGATCTGGATCTTAGACAGCAGTCATGCTGGTGGTGATTTGTGGCATTCTGCTTGCCTTGCTGCTCCTGATTGGATCTTAGACAGCAGTCATGCTGGTGGTGATTTGTGGCATCCTGCTTGCCTCACTGCTCCTCATCTGGACCTTAGACAGCAGTCATGCTGGTGGTGATTGTGGCATCCTGCTTGCCTTGCTGCTCCTGATCTGATCTTAGACAGCAGTCATGCTGGTGGTGATTTGTGGCATCCTGCTTGCCTCACTGCTCCTCATCTGGATCTTAGACAGCAGTCATGCTGGTGGTGATTGTGGCATCCTGCTTGCCTTGCTGCTCCTGATCTGGATCTTAGACAGCAGTCATGCTGGTGGTGATTTGTGGCATCCTCTTGCCTTCTTGCTCCTAATCTGCATCTTAGACAGTGGTCATGCTGGTGGTGATCCAGTCTCTTCCTAAACACATCCAGTGATGGTGACTCCACCACCTCCCTGGGCAGCACATTCCAATGGCCAATCACTCTTTCTGTAAAGAATTTCTTCCTAACATCCAACCTAAACTTCTCCTGGTGCAGCTTGAGACTGTGTCCTCTTGTTCTGGTGCTGGTTGCCTGGGAGAAGAGACCTACCCCCAGCTGGCTACAACCTCCCTTCAGGTAGTTGTAGAGAGCAATGAGGTCTCCCCTGAGCCTCCTCTTCTCCAGGCTAAGCACCCCCAGCTCCCTCAGCCTCTCCTCATAGGGCTTGTGTTCCAAACCCCTTTCAAACACATCTGATTCTCCACATGCTAGGCGAGGTAGCATGTAAAGTCACTTCCTTTAACCCTTGTTTGCAGGGAGGTGCTCATGAGAAATTGGGCTTTTAAACCATGAAGCCCTCGCAGCCAGCATGCCTAGTTCCTCTGGTCTTGAGAAGCAGGCAGAAAAATCACTCTTTGATTATTAATTTATTTCCTTTGGCTGGAATGAAATGAGCTTTTTATCCAGTTGCAGCTCTTACATGTTCTTCAGCAGATGTGGCGTGAAGGTCAATGATGAATTCTTCCTGCTGTGATGCTTTCTGGGCCCGAAATCACATATAATAGTCATTCTCTTTGCATTGTTTTTGTCATGTTACTTTGTTGAGCTGAGGCTAATTCAAGCTTATCTCTGCTGAGGGCAGGAATTGAGAGGAAGAAAGGCTTTCTTTCTTTTTGTTCAACTTCTAGCTGAAGAGACTTGCCTTGGTTTTTCTTGCTTTGGAAAATCTTTCCAGAGATGCAGGGAGAGCGTTTGTGCTGTCACACAGAATGGTTTGGGCTGAAAAGACCTTGAAGATCCTACCTTTAATGTCCCTGCCATGAACAGGGATACCTTCCACTAGATCAGGTTGCTCAAGTCCCCATCCAACCCGTCCTTGAAGACTACTAGGGAGGAGTCAGTCATGTGTAGGGTGAAGGAAGTAGAGGCTCCTGGGAAGCACAGTCGTACTTTGCATTAGCCTTTGGTGCTTTTCCACTTGAACCAGCAAGAGCAGCATCCTAAAACCAGATTTGTAATGGCTTCACAGCATCACAGAATCAACAGGGTTGGAAAAGACCTCAGAGATCAAGTCTGACCTATCAACCACCACAGACCTCATGACTAACTAAACCATGGCTTCAAGTGTCACATCCAATCTCTTTTTGAACACCTCCAGGGATGGGGACTCCACCACCTCCCTGGGCAGCACATTCCACGGGCTAACAACTCTCTCTGGGAAGAACTTTCTCCTCACCTCCAGCCTAAACTTCCCCTGGCACAGCTTGAGACTGTGTCCTCTTGTTCTGGTTGCCTGGCGAAGTGACCAACCCCACCAAAATGACTTTGAATCAGGCTGTCATAGGCTCAGAATTACTTGGATTATAGGGCACTGAAGGTCATCTACTTGCAACTCCCTGCCATGGGCACGGACACCTCCCACGAGACCAGCTTGCTCAAGGCCCTGTCCAACCTGACACTGAACACCTCCAGGGTTGAGGCATCCACAGCTTCCCTGGGCAACTTCTTTCAGTGTCTCACCACTCTCATAGTAAAGAATTTCTTTCTAATGTCCAATTTAAATCCATCCTGCTCCAGTTTAAAACTACTGACTCTTGTCCTGTCACCACAAGCCCTGAGGAAAAGCCCTTCTCCAGCTTTCCTGTAGCCCCCTTCAAGTACTGGAGGTGCTATAAGGTCTCCCCAGAGCCTATTTCTCTCCAGGCTAAACAGATCCAGCTCCCAGTCCCTATAGAGGGAGGGGGCTCCAGCCTTCTGACCAGTGTGCCATGCAGCTGTTCTCTGAACTTTGTCCTTGTGAGAAGAAGAGGAGTTCCAAACCTGTGACTACAAACCCTTCTCTGCCACCCTGTAGTGGCCATGCCGTAACCTCAAGTGGCTCTGTGACTAACTGACACAAATGCTGCTCACATGTGCCTGATCTGCCACTGCAAGTGACTTCAAGTTGTGTTTGAGTCTTTAATGGGAGTCAGGTCACCAGAATGCACCTCTCTGACTTGCTCATCAGTGAGCTCTAGACAACAACTTGTTCCTCTCAGAGAGAGGGGAAAGGGCAGGACTTGTGTTCTTAGCTGTGTTTCTGCAGTCTCTTAATTGAGCTGTTAGTGCCAGTGGTTTGCACAATGGGAATCACAGAGTGATAGGGGTTGCAGGGAGAGCTCTGGAGATCGTTTGAGTCATCCAACCCCCCTGCCAAGGCAGGTTCACATAAAGAGGTCACAGGAACACAGCAGGAAGGGTTGGAAACTGCAGAGAAGGAGACTCCACAAACTCTCTGGGCAGTAAAGTTTCTCCTCACGTTGAAGTAGAAATTGTTGTGTTCCAGACTGTGCCCATTGTCCTTCATCCTATCACTGGGCACCACTGAGAAGACTGGCCCCATCTGCTTGACATCCACCCTTTAGGTACTTGTCAACATTGATCAGATCCCCTCTCAGGGGAGGGGATCTGGTTTGTGTAAGGGTTGTGTACAAGGAGATGTTAGGTAATGGTTGGGCTCAATGATTCATTCTCTTTTCCAACCAGACAGTTCTATGATTCTATGATTCATCCTTCTCTTCTCAGCTAATCAGCCCCAGCTCTCTCAGCCTTTCCTCACAGGAGAAAGAAGAAGAAGAAGAAGAGGAACTGAGCTGGGGAACAGCGTGGCTGTCATCTCCTGGTCTGGATGCACAGACCTAGTCAGTGGGCAAACCCAAGGCTGGGAGACGCTCTGAGGCATGGTAGGAAGAATTTTTACTCTATTTTCTATCACTTTTTTCATGCTGCCCCAGGAATTAGAAAAAGTTCTGCTACTGTCCTTGAAATCAAAGCCTGATTCTGCTTGCTGCCACGGTGTGACTCTGCCTTCTCTGCCATGCACTGGCTCCTTGGACACAGACAACGTTTGAGGAGGAATATAGCAGAGGTACTCAGGCAAGTCTGCCCCAAAGGAGCTGCACCTCCTTCCAGTGTAAAACCTCTTACTCCTGACAGTTTAAAGGGCTCTAAAATCTCATCTCCTGTATTTTCCTCTGAGCACATTTTGTAGATGAAAGATGAAAAATCTGCCTCAGGGGAGCCAAATGCACGGTGCAATACAGGGCTGTACTGGCAGTCAGGCTGGGAAAAGGAAATTAGTGTTATTTAAGGACACTGTGATGCTCTTAGGACTACTCATGTTGCACCCAAAATACCACAAATCACACTAGCCACTAAGATTGGAAAGCTAAGTTGTTTAAAGACCATGGTCCCTGCCTTCTCCCGCAGAAGCCTGTGATCCCATGAAAGCTCAACCCTTTGAAGGCATCTTCTGACAGTGAGACCATTGCCTCACCCACTAGAGTCAGCAATGGGAGGGCTTCTAAATTGTGCTCTGGGTTTGGCCAGCCTGGGTCTAAGCAGCTGTAGGAAGTTCTCAGGCTATTAATCTCATATGATTTCTTTGTCTGTCCTTCCATATAAACAGCAATGTGCCTAAGATTTTATGGGAGCTAATACCATGGCAATAGCAATTAATAGAGCAATAGCAATTAACAGTAAACAATAGCATGGGCTGCCCAGGGGGGTGGTGGAGTCCCCACCCTGGAGGTGTTCAGGAGGGGATTGGACGTGGCACTCGGTGCCATGGTTTAGTCATGAGGTCTGTGGTGACAGGTTGGATTGATGCTCTTTGAGGTCTTTTCCAACCTTGTTGATTCTATGATTCCCTTTTTTTCTGATCTCTGGCTGTTTTGCTTTGCTCAGGAGGGATAACCTGCTTATTGGCTGGCTTTGGCTAACTTCTCTGCTGCTTTCTCCCCTTTGTACATGGGAGGTAATGGGAGTAGGGAGGGAGAAGCTAGTAGCTTCCCTGGTCCTTAGCCAGGGGGGGTCCTTGTGCTGTTTATTGCTTGCAACTATCTGTATAATATGTAAATCCTGTCTATGTTGTACATACGATTGCATTCAACCATAGAGTGCAGTTCTTGCTTGTAAATACAGCTTCAGTTGCTTCTAACTGAGTTGGTCTGGCAAAGTTGTTGTGGTTGGGAAAAAACCCCTCTAAGATCATTGATTCCACTATAGTTTCATAGTTTCATAGTTTCAGTTAGGGTTGGAAGGGACCACAAGGATCATCTAGTTCCAACCCCCTGCCAGGGCAGGGACACTCTACCCTAGATCAGGTGGACAGAGCCTCGTCCAGCCTGGGCAAACACCTCCAGGATGGGGCCTCAACCACCTCCCTGGACAACCCATTCCAGGCCTTCACCACCCTCACGGTGAAGAACTTCCTCCTCACATCCAGCCTGAATCTCTCCACCCCAGCTTCATCCCATCCCCCTAGTCCTATCACTCCCTGATAGTCTGAAAAGTCCCTCCCAGCCTTCTTGTAGGCCCCCTTCAGATATCAATCTAACACCACCATGGCCATAAGCCATATCCCAAAGTACCATGCCCACATGTTTCTTGAGCAGCACTCCACGCTGACTTTCAACATTGCTGGTTAAATTCAGCCACAGCAGACGTGATGCAGTCTGCAGTGATGCAACAGCAGTCAGGTTTTGTGCTGGCCATGTTCAGCCTCAGCATCTCACACATTCTTTGATATTCATCTGCTTAAAACCCTCATTAGCATAGAAATGAGCATCTCTCATTTCCTGCTCTTCCCCATCAGATGGAAGGTGTCTCAATTTTACAAGCAAGATGTGGAGCTTTAGGATAGATCACAAGTTTGACAAGAGAATGCACTGAAACTGAGATCTAGAGGATAACTCTATTTTGATATGCAGAATCCCATGTTTTTAGCATGGGTCTTCATTCAGGGGCAGCTCATCAAAGCTTATCAATATTTAAAGGGTGCTTGTCAGGAGGATGAAACAGTTTTGTTTGTTTGGATGTTTTTTTCCTGGTGGAGTTTCTTTTGTTGTTTTGATTTGAGTGTGGGGTGTTCTTGGTGTTTGGTTGGGGAAGAATGGCATGTGGGGTTGTGCTATCATCAAGAAGCATCAGAGAATGGAATTAACCAGGTTGGAAAAGACCTTGAGATCATCAGGTCCAACCTATCACCCAAACCATCTAATCAACTAAACCATGGCACCAAGTGCCTCATCCAGGCTCTTCCTAAACACCTCCAGGGATGGTGACTCCACCACCTCCCTGGGCAGCACATTCCAATGGCAAATAACTCTTTCTGTGAAGAATTTCTTCCTAAAATCCAACCTAAACTTCCCCTGGTGCAGCTTGAGACTGTGTCCTCCTGTTCTGGTGCTGCCTGCCTGGGAGAAGACCAAACCCCTCCTGGCTACAACCTCCCTTCAGGGAGTTGTAGAGAGCAAGAAGGTCTCCCCTGCGCCTCCTCTTCTCCAGGCTAAGCAACCCCAGCTCCCTCAGCCTCTCCTCACAGGGCTGTGCTCCAAACCCCTCCCCAGCTTTGTTGCCCTTCTCTGGACACCTTCCAGCAACTCAACCTCCTTCCTAAACTGAGGGCCCAGAACTGGGACAGGACTCAAGGTGTGGCTGAGCAGTGCTGAGCACAGGGCAGAATGACCTCCTGCTCCTGCTGGCCACACTCTTCCTGATCATCAAAGACTGAACTGGACCCCAAGCCTTCACTCCTTTTTGAGGTTCCATCAAATCCTTTGGTTGTTGCTTTTCAGGGTATCAACAGTACCCTCTATGCAGCTTCCAGTTTCCCTTGTTTTCAAGTGTGTAGCCCCTTCATTTTCATCCCCTACTTTCATTTCCTTGCTGTTGAACTTTCTGGAAGCACAGCCCAGCAGAGCCTACATGACAATTGAAATTGCTTACAGAGAATTTTACAGTAAATTGATATCCAGCAACTCTGTATTGCTGGGAAATAGTCTATTGTCTTGGGATCAGGGCAGATATGATAAGATATGAAACATAATCATCAAAATTCTGTACCTCAGGCCAATTTCAGTTCAAAGCTTAAGTGCAAACAAACCCCACCAACTTTTCAGAGCCTGCCATTGCTGTACAGCAGATGGGGTTTTATTCAGATGCAGTTTCTGGTAAGGTGTAGCCTTGCATTGCCTACAAAATGTTTCAGAAAAGCTTTCTCTGCTGCATAGCTCACAGAGGATGAATCACAGAATCAACAAGGTTGGAAAGACCTTGAGATCATCAAGTCCAGCCTGTCACCCAACACCTCATGACTACTACACCATGGCACCAAGTGCCACATCCAATCCCCTCTTTGAACACCTCCAGGGATGCTGACTCCACCACCTCCTGGGCAGCACATTCCAATGGCTAACAACTCTCTCTGGGAAGAACTTTCTCTCACCTCCAGCCTAAACTTTCCCTGGCACAGCTTGAGACTGTGTCCTCTTGTTCATAGTATCATAGTATCAGTCAGGGTTGGAAGGGACCACAAGGATCATCTAGTTCCAACACCCCACACTAGATCAGGCTGGTCAGAGCCTCACCCGCCTGGCCTAAACACCTCCAGGGATGGGGCTTCAACCACCTCCCTGCACAACTCATTCCAGAGCTTCACCACTCTCACACCACTCCTCCTCACGTCCAGCACCATTCTGGTGCTGGTTGCCTGGGAGAAGTGGCCAACCCCCACCTGGCTACAACCTCCTTTAGGTAGTTGCAGAGAGCAATAAGGTCTCCACTGAGCCTCCTCTTCTCAGGCTAAGCAACCCCAGCTCCCTCAGCTCTCCTCGTAGGGCTGTGCTCCAACCCCTCCCAAGGTTTGTTGCCTGCTTGGGTTGAAAGGGATCTTAGAGATTACCCAGACCCAGCTGCCCTGCCATAGGCAGGGACACCTCCCACTAGACCATCTTCCTCAAAGCCTTATCCATCTAGTCTTCAACAGTTCCAGGGCTGAGGTGTCCAGAACTTTTCTGAGCAACCTGTTCCAGGGTCTCACCATCCTCCTAGTAAAGAGCTTTCCTATTCACATGCTTGTGGCTTGCCAAGTTCTTCAGTTTGCCACCTGCCTGCTACCTAAGATTAGCTGAATTTCAGGGACACACTGTCTTTTAAGAGTGTACCTGGGGAAACCAGCTTTGGTGCAAAGTAGCTGATGAAATGATCTAGAAATGCGAGATCTCCGTGCCAAGGGGTTTTAAATCCTCCTCTCATATCCATTGAAGGATATTCTAACCATGGGACAGTTAGACTCACAAAGCTCTCGGGTGGAAGGCGCCTTACAGATCATCTAGCCCAACTGCTCACCATCCGAGCAAGATCTGAAATGGAGATGACATCCTTGGAAATTACACTGAGCCAAGGGATTGCAGAGAGAAAAGATCAGTTTGGAGGTGAGAAGGAAGCAGTGCACTCCAGTACCCTGGGCAGTTTCGAGACTCAGCTTGACAAGGTGCTAGGCCAGCTCCTTTAAACTTTCTATCACCTAGAAAGGCTGGAACGGATTATCCTTGGGGTCCCTTCCCCTTGGAATTCTGAGATACTGTGTAATAACCCTTAGGAAGCCTGGGGTGCCTGGGGCAAGAGAGTCTGGTGGCAGTTGGGCTGAAGACCATGACAGGTTTTGCTCTGGGTTTCTTGAAGGGAGTCCACCTGTGGAACACTGGGTTTAGAAGGAGCAAATTTTGCTGAGGCCCAAATGTAATGGTTTTCATCTTGAGGAGAGGAGAGGAGAGG
>JAAWVA010000554.1:0-20769 GCA_015227895.2 Colaptes auratus
TTCCGTCGGGCAGAGACCTGCCCCATTGGCCCTGCCCTTGTGGGTTACTGCAGGGAGGCTGAGAGACTTGCTGATGAGAAGGTACCAAACTCCCTGTTCCACGAAGAGTCACCCATGTTCTAGTTTAGTAGATGTTAGATTTTGGAAATAGTCAATGTTCCTTTTGCTGTCTCTTACAGCTCTTAGCAGCCTTTCTACCTCTTCTTTTAGTTCAGCCACCATGCTCATTAGATCACTGATCTGCTCACATCTGACACAGGAGTTTTTTCCTTCATTCCTCCATGTCGAGTGCCATATCCCAGCACTCACTGCAGCCACCCACCTGAACACCTGCATGCTTGTGAGTGACATCTGTTTGGGTGCCCACTGTTCTTCTCTAGCCTTACTTCTAGTAGTAACCATGTTGCTGTAATGCTGCTGTAACCACTCTCCTTTCTAACCACCCTCTCCCCTGGCGCCTTTTTTTTTTTTTTTTTTTTTTTCCCCCCTCCCTCAGGCAGATGCGGGCTCTCAGAGCCGAGCGCCTCGCCGCTGCCTGCTCTCAGAGCCGAGCGCCTCGCCGCTGCCTGCTCTCTCAGCCACGAGCTGGGGTCTGTTTGGTTTGCGCGCAGTTTCCACGGCAACCCTCCCCCTGCTACGTCACTGCCCTCAGGCATGTAGGCAACCCGAGCCTGCTGCCCCTCCTTCCCGCTCCAGGAGGTCCCGAGCCACCAGCCCCTTACCTCCCGCAAAGCAAGGAAAGCAAAGCCAAAAGCAAGCTCTCAGAGCCGAGTTCCTTGCCGCTGCCTGCTCTCTCTCAGCAGAATGGTAGAATGGTTTTGGTCAAAAGGGAAATCCAAATGTCATCTAGTCCAATCCCCTTCAGTGAGAAGGGACATCCTCCATTAGACCAGGTTTCCCAGAGCCATGTCAAGCCTGACCTTGAATATCTGCAAGGATGGGGCCTCAACTACATCCCTGGCAACTCTTTTCACTGTTCCACTACCCTCATGGTAAAACTTCATACTACCCTCCACCCTAAATCCACTCTTCTCTAATTTAGAGCAGGCCTTTGTAAGTAGACCCTTTCCAGCCTTCTTGTGGGCACCCTTCAGGTACTGGAAGACTGTTATTAGGGCTTCCCAGAGTCTTCTCCTCTCCAGCTGAACACCTGCAGCTCCCACAGCCTGTCCTTGTAGCAGAGGTATTCCAGCTCCTTGGTTATTTTCCTGGGCCCTACCTGGACACTCTCCATCAGGTGCACATCCTCCTGTGTTGAGGCACCACAGCTGGACACATTTCTCCAGGAGTTTTCCTTGTTTCACCTTCCTCTGTAGTTGGTGTAAAAAGAGCCTTTTCAAGTATGATACAGATCAGTAGGATTTGTATCACTCTTGGAAAAAGGAGGTCTCTACAGGCCTCAGTTTCTGTAAGAAAGTATCCATAAAGTCATACAGTAAAATATATCCCTTCTGCCTGTTGTGGTCAGATGCCCCAGCTGTATCCCCTCCCAGCTTCTTGCCGGGACCAGCCCCACCTCCACTGCACCCCTTTCAAATGAGAAACAAAGAAGGTCTTTTCAGATATAACAAAAACCCTTCTTTATTATCCATGCTCTTTTAGCAGCCAATGTGAAGCATAGCAATATGCTATGCACTGTAGAAATTTACCTTTACAACCTCATCTCATCCAGAACCCAATACACATATAAATCATTATTAGCCCTGTTTTCCATGGCTGATAGCAGAACTTTACCTCAGAAGAACTAGAGGCAAAAAAAATCCTTTCGTGAGAACATCCTGTCTACCTGATGTTAATAAATCTGTATGAAAAGAAATATGGATTCCTTTGGCTCAGGGATAAGGCAGGTTTTATCTTAAATGAGTTCTTCAAGAGAAGTTTTGAAATATCATTGTTGGACTTGAAGAGATATTGCTGGGGGAAAAAGGTCTGCCTGAAAGAACCCAAGCTGAACAAATGATGGCTTAGTTTTGTAAAGCAACAAACAGATAGTGAATAGTTTTTATCAGTTTCAGCAGACTGACAAAAGGACAAACATGACTGATATTTTCCATGTTAATTTAGAGCTTCTGATGTTTTAAAAACCTTTATTGTATTAAGTTGCTCATATACTAAAAATGTGTTCATTTGTACTGTTCCTAAACGGTATCATTTTTATGAGAGAGAGAAAGATACCTGGATGCCTCATTTCTACAGGCAGTTGCATGTTCTTAAAGTGGTGTTGTTTAAGCCTTAACTGGGAGTTAGAGTTTCAGATGGGGCAAAGCTGATAATGTCTCCCCCGCTCCCCCTTCTCCCTCCCAACAGAGAGGGGGAAAAAAAGAGAAAGGACAAATCCACCAACACCTAATTTGGAGTTGGCTTGGAAGTAGAGAGGTAAAGAGTTTACTTTAACTATATATATATATATATATTATATATATATATATATATATTATAAAACAATAACATGTAAGGTTCACAGGGTAAGAAAAAAGGATGGATGGGAGGGGACAAAGAAGAAAATACAAAACCAGTCTCTCGCTGAAGAGGCTCAGAGGCTGCAGGAGAAGATCAGGCCCGACCACATGGAAGAGGAGCAGGAAGGCAGATGCAGTAACTCTCATCCAGGAAGGCAGGTGCCAAAATGAGAGATAATACTCCAGTGCCTTCCCTTTTATACGCTAGCTGGGTAGGGAGGGGGAGTAGAAACAGACTCAGTTTCTCAGGGGAAAACACCCTGCAAGAAGGGCAAAGCACTTGCAAGCCTTCCCTGCTTTGTTTTCAGGATGGGCATTACCCACCACATAGGGTAAACATAACTGGAAGAATGAAACCCCAATATTTATAATGGTCTTTTTCATGAATCAAGAAGCTAAGGTTATAGATATAAGCAGTGTAGTACTGTGTTTTTGATGTTTCAGTTTCAACAATGTAGCTGTGAAATATAGTTCACTTACTGCAATTTTTATAGCTACAAACTTGTAACTGTTCAGTTTACTTAAATGCCAGAAAGCTCTATTGTTTAATTATAAAGCAATCACGGTCTGAAGGACCTTTTTTTTTTGCTGGTACATTTATTGCCTAAAAGAATGATTGATTGTTCAAAGAGAAAATTATATAGCAGGCTTCCACGAATGGGCTGCTTATGCAGATGCTTGCAAATATTTTTTCTGCCAAATGCCATTTCATCAGAATAAACACTTTACAAAAAATATTAAATTCTGATGACATTTCTTTGAAAAGAAAAAGAATAGAGTGCAGTGCTTTGATAAGGTCAGGCCTCTTCAGTGTAGACTTTTCACTTTCTGTGATATGTCATTGGTCTTGGTGTGGGGTTTTTGTTTGTTTTGTTTATTTTTTCTTTTATATATATAACATTAAACACAAATAATTCATATTGCAGTGCAACACTGTGATGATAAGTAGTATATTGTCTTACCCCTGAGACAGTTCCTTCTTTTCCCCAAATATTCTTGTGGGGAGAATTATAATTTACTTTATCTATCTGTTTCTGATTCAAGAATCTGATATTTTTCACATCCTTTTCTTACCAGCATGCCCTAATTACTAGCAGGTGGCCGTGAGCAGTTTCTCTCCTGTCATTTCCTGTTATTATCTCTGCTAAGTGTTGTAGAGTTCCTAGCAGTGATCAGATCAAAGTAAAATCTGTATTGTGACTTTTCAACTCATGCATGTGTTTAAATACCTCAATTAAACAAACAAAAAAACAAAAAAACAAGCAAACAACAACTTTTGTTACATGGACATTATTAATTCTGTCCCATGCCTTAAAGGACTTGATGTTCAGATGAAGGCAAAGTCAGTTCTGCTCTGCCTTGTGGCCAGCTAGAACTGAACTCCAGAGAAGTCACTGAGTGAAGTTCTCTTTTTTAAAACTAGGAAATATATGAGGAATGTACCAAACAAGTTCATTCTCTCCAGAACATTGTGCAGATGCCACCTATTTTGAGATGCCAAACTGGATGGGTGATGAGCATGGAAATTCAGAGATGCTCCTGCTGGGTTTGTTGAATTGCAACTGAATAGGTATTTGCTGTGGCACCCAAAATCCTGAGACTACCCCAGATAATAGAAGCCACTACATTGCATAGATTACAGGATGACTTTCAAATCAGATTATGCCTTTTGCTTCAATCCCATCATCTATCCATGCTCATAATTCAGCTGTAACTCTGCCATCAATTCATTTGTAATTCCAAACTTCCTGGATAATATCTGACAGGTACTTTGACCTTTGCAAGCCCTAACACAAATCCACTCCCAGGATTTCTATCTGGGCCTGGAAAATAGGCAGGCCATTTCACGAGCGGTTATTGCACTATTGTCCCTGTACTAGACCAATACCTTACTGTACCAAGAGAAGTACAACAAAGCATAAAGACACAAACCTTGCCCTGTAGTTTACCATTATTGTCACAAGCCTACAGCGGCAGTTTTCTCCTTTACGTTTTTATGTGGGGTGTTTGGTACGTTCCCTGGAAGTGAAACGGGAGATACTCAGAATATCTTAAATGAAATGAAGATCAGTTGAAGATGTACATGACCAACATAAGATGACTGAGAAGAGCATTGGAACAAGCTGTACAGTCCTAATGAAACTGCCTGTGCTGTGGTTTTACAGGTTCTAGACTTGGCAAGATGTTTTAGTAGTTCACCCTTCCACATCCTCCCAGTATTCAAGACTCCATCCACCCGGCAGTGTGACATATATATCCGATGATATCAGAAGTGAGAAAAAAGCCTGCAGTTCTGCCCAGTATTGAGAAGAGAGGCCTCCATTGCTCTTGAGAAGCAATTCCCAAGCTTCTGAGGGACTTTTGAAAGATGCACTGTAGCACTTCCCCTTCTCAGTCACAATTAGGCTGAGCCCCTGCAAGTGCAAGCAGGAGAGATGCCAGTACCACCCTCAGCTTAAACAACTCACATAATATGGGGACTGATGTAACTTTTGTGACTTTATGGAAGTGAGTGATTAAGATCAAGGTTCCTCTATTTTTCTCTTCTAGCACCCAGGCTGTGTAGTTTCATCGGTCAGGCTCTGTTTTTGTGACTGCTGAAATACTTGTACTGCATTCAGATTAAACAGGGGCCTCTCCATTCTTCTGCCTTCATAATATGTGACTTTCTTTTTTGACTTCTCTGATATGGACTAAAAGGAAGTATGTTTGCACTCTGAGGTCAGTGATACCTATTTATGCACATGTGTAGGCAAAATGTATGGGGCCTTGAGACTACAGCCCATTATATATAATATTTGTAGCATCAAGCCTTATACCAGAGAAGTCTTTCTTTGTCCTACTTTGTGTGTTTTGATTCTCTGAGGTATCACTTAGAAGGAAAATCTTTCTGCCAGATTTGCTACACAACTTAACCAGCTTAAATAACATTAATATTTTAGAGAGATGGTTTGACATGTTATTCTGTCCTTCTGATGACTGTAGCTCTTAATTTCTACTCTAGAGACCTATGTAAAAGTGAGATTCTGTTTTCAAAGGTTGCATGGTTAACTTCTCTCTCATATTGGTTTCTCAGTTGTTTGGGAACATGGTACTTTTGTCTTATTAAGCATACAATAGTGTGAGCATGACAGTGAAAAATCTCAGACATCAGCTATATAATCTTAAGCTGTTTACCTTAACGCTGCACTTACTGCCATGCTGTCACTGGTACCGGGCACATTGAAAAATCACATACTGTCTCATCTCTGAAACTTCTGCTAAGTGCCATAGGTTTGCTCTGCCCTGCTGGGATAGGATGTGGGGTGCTAGGCTGTTTATCATTCCATGTTGGTCAGGTTTGCTGTGGTGCAAGACCTTGTGAGAAGACCCCCAGAGCATGGCTGTGATCAGAAACAACAAAACTGATCTCTGGTATTATATCCCAAGTGAAAACACAAATCCTGATAGAAGAGACCAAAACCCAGCATCATATATAGCACTATCTTGGATGAAGGACATAGAGTTCTTTCTTTATTCATTAACAGAAGAACACTGTGGCTGACATTTGGATATCAAGCAACTTGATGAACTGTTTGTCAGTCAGCCCTATTCGTTTACTGTGACACAAAACTGTATTTATGTTTGGGATAATCGAAGCCAACAAGAATCACAAAAGCTTTGAATCAGACCGGAGACTCAAATTTTCTATGGTGAGTTGGATTTAGAAAAGTTCAGATATGCTACATGCTAAGGATCATATCATATAAGACCACAGAAGCTGAACTCCATGCAGAGTAACTGACCCAGACCTTGCCCAGTGTCTCTCCAAATGTCCTAGCTTTTGATAATCTCACTGGAGACCGAAATATACCAGAACGTCTTCTTTTATGGCTTGACATGTCAGTTATATTGTAGTAATCTTCTTAAAAGGGACTTCTTATAAAGGAGGCTTTTAAAGTGAAAAGCATGTTAAAATAGCTTGGTGCTATTAAATAACTGTGAAAAATAAAATAGTGATGGGTTTTTCGTAAAAGTACAACTGCAATTGAAATGACTAACCCTTTTTTGTGTTGCATTAAGATTACAGGAAGGCCAGACTCCACAAGATAAAAGCAAAAAGCCCAGCATGTTTTCTTTGGCAGAAACTACTGCTGAAATAACCTCTGACCTTCCATCTGGACCCTTCTGAAATCCCAATGAAATTAAGGCATTCACCATAATAACCTCAGTTTTTAATTACTTGCCTGAGGCACAGTGTGCTTAATTCTCCAGCCTAGCTTGGAGGACTCTCATTTTATGACATATTTTCTTTGGTTTTCTTCAGCAGAGGCCAGCCTTCCAGGTACCAGTATGTATGTATCTGTGAGACTGGAGCCTGAGTGATCATGACAAAGCACAATAATGCCTCTGATTATGTCCCTCTTAAGGAAAGCAGCATAGGCCTCTATACGACTGTTTAGATTGCTTCATATTTTTCAGTCCTTCAGAAACAGCTCATACCTCTGGGAGAACTAATATTTACATGTTGTATGTGGTGTATATATTTCATAGACAGGGTGAAAGTGCAATTCTTTCTGTTCATGACTGTCATAATCTTGTACTTACACTTTTAAAACAAACATTCCTACAATGTTTTTCATTTCCTCATTCATTTTGAGCAGATAGTGCTTCTATTTAGATTTTTCTTCTTTGAGTATTAATACAATAAACATAATACATAATACAAATACACCAGGTTGGAAGAGACCTTCAAGATCATCACGTCCAACCCATCAACCATCCAACCCACCTAAAGCAATACAGTACAATACAGTACAATACCGTACAATACAACCCACCTAAACAACTAAAAAACTAAACCGTGGCACGGTCCAGAGGCAGGAACACATACCAATTCATAGACTTTATTTTGTCCTAAAGAAGATGAGTTTGGAGTTGCTCCATCATTTGCAGATTCTGACAATGCTCATCTGGAAAATTTGTATTTCATGCAATAGTCACTGTAACTATACTCTTCTCACCTATAATCTGGAAAGCGTTTATCCATAGCTTTGAATTTTAGTAAGAAATGTGTCTAGGCTGACATACACAAAATTGCATAATTCTCTGTGAAACCACAAGTCTGTCTTGTCATTCATGATTTTAGAGAGTGTAGGGCTCATTTTACTCACGTTACGGTTTTAGAGCTCTTGAAGTATTGACTCACGTAATCTGGTTCCATGTTATAATCTGGAGGGCTAAAGATTATTGTACTTTGTGTGGACTGAATGTTCTTTGTGTATTAAGAGAACTCCAGAAGCATTCCCTTACTTTCATGGATCTGTAAATCGTGTTCAAATTCCCTTTCTGTTGTTCTGAGAGATCTCACTGGATCAGAGAGTTTGCCTATGTGAGAGTTTGCTTAATAAAACCTGGAAACAGCTCAGACAAAGGAAAGCATGAAAACAACAAAATATATTTCTGAAGTTTTCATCTCTATTATTTCAAGTGAGAGTGAGCAGATGGGTATTTATAGACAGGTTTATCTGTGTATCATTTATGAATGCCTCATTTCCAAAAATGGTTTTCCTCAGCTACACTGAGAAAAAAAGATCCTATATATCCTAATTCTGTATCAACAGGAAGCCAGCTTAGAAGAAGACCCAAGTTTCAAGCAATATTTTGCTTAGTCCAGGATCAAATAGCTTGTTTGCTATCTTGGAGCATGGGCAAGACCTCCTGAATACCTTGTCAATCTTTCCTGCCTACCTAAACCTCATGATTCACTGGCCTCTTTGAGGAGCACTATGTGCACATGTAGAAAACCAGCCATTATAAGTGTTTTGCATAGGGTCTATTTAGTGCAAAGTACTGTGCAATGATTAGAGACTGTTGAGAGCTTTGTGAGTTATGAAACAGAGTGTTCTACCATGGAAAAATAGTAATACACTTCACTATGGAGAAAAACCCTGAGAATTGGTCTTAAAGTCTTGCATGATGTAGAGAAGGTGATTGGAGTTTCACTACTCATTGTCTCCCATAACTCCTTGCAAGTAAGCTCAGGAAGTATGGGACAGAACATATGGTGAATGGATTAGGAACTGGTTTACACAATAGAGTCCAAAGAGTGGTGTCCATGGTGCCAAGTCCAGCTGAAGAGCTGTGACTAGTGGAGTCTCCCAGAGATCATTGCTGGGTCTGGTCCTGTTCAACATCTTCATCAATGACATTGATGAGGGGACAGTGTCTGCTCAGCAAGTTTGCTCATGACACCAAAATGGAAGCTTGGCTGAGACTCCTGTGTGGCCATTCAGTGAGACTTGGACAGACTAGAGACCTGGGGAGAGAGGAACCAAAAAAAGTCCAACAAGTGCAGGGTCCTGCGCCTGGAAAGATAATAAACTGCACCCAGTACAGGTTAGGAGTGATCTGCTGGAGAGCAGTCCTGTGAGAAGAACCTGGGAGTCCTGTTGGACAACAAGTTATCCATGGGTCAGCAGTGTGCCCTTGTGTCCAAGAAGACCAATAGTATCCTGGGGTGCATTAAGAAGAGTGTGTCCAGCAGATGGTGGGAGTTCTCCTCTCCTTCTACTCTGCCCTCGTGAGACCTCACCTGGAGCCCTGGGGCTTTTTAGTCTGGAGAAGAGAAGACTGAGAAGGGATTTAGTAAATATTTATCAATTTGAGGACTGGGTGTCAAGAGGGAGGGGACAGGCTCTTCTCAGTTGCCTACCACCCCTGTGTAGGACAAGGGTTAGTGGATATAACTACAGCACAGGAGGTTCCACTTCAACATGAGGAGGAACTTCTTCACTGTGAGGGTCACAGAGCACTGGAACAGCTCTCCTGGGAGGCTGTGGAGTCTCCCTCTCTGGAGACTTTCCAGATGGCATCTAGGTGCATTCCTGTGTGACCTGTGCTAGATTCGGGAGGGGGGAGAGTTGGAATCGATGATCTTTGGAGGTTTCTTCCAACACCTAACATCCGTGATCCTGTCTCTACAATAATACAATAAATCCAGGTTGGAAGAGACCTTCAAGATCATCGGTCCAACCTATCAACCAATCCAATCCACCTAAACAATTAGATCATGGCACCCAGTACCCCCATCAAGTCTCCTCCTGAATACTTCCAATGATGGTGACTCCACCACCTCCCTGGCAGACCATTCCAATGGGCAATCACTCTCTCTGTAAAGAACTTCCTCCTAACCATCCAGTCTAAACCCCCCTGGCGCAGCCTGAGACTGTGTCCTCTTGTTCTGGTGCTGCCTGCCTGGGAAAAGAGACCAACCTCTGCCTGTCTACAATCTCCCCTCAGTAGTTGTAGAGAGCAATAAGGTCACCCCTGAGTCTCCTCCTCTCCAGGCTAAGCAACCCAGCTCCCTCAGCCTCTCCTGATAGGGCTTGTCTCCCAAACCCCTCACCAACCTTGTTGCCCTTCTCTGGACACGCTCCAGCAGTCAACATCCTTCCTAAATTGAGGGGCCCAGAACTGGACACAGGACTCCAGGTGTGGCCTAACCAGTGCTGTATACCAGGGCAGAATGACCTCCCTGCTCCTGCTGGCCACACTGTTCCTGATGCAGGCCAGGATGCCAGTGGCCCTCTTGCCTGCCTGGGCACACTGCAGGCTCATCTTCACCTACAATCAACCAGCACCCCCAGGTCCCTCTCTGCCTGGCTGCTCTCCAGCCACTCTGACCCCAGCCTGTAGCACTGCATGGGGTTGCTGTGGCCAATGTGCAGAACCCGGCACTTGGATGTGTTCAATCTCATGCCGTTGGATTCTGCCCATCTGTCCAGCCTGTCGAGGTCCCTCTGCAAAGCCTCTCTGCCCTCCAGCAGATCAACTCCTGCCCCCAGCTTGGTGTGTCGTCTGCAAATTTACTGATGATGGACTCGATGCCCTCATCCAGATCATCAATAAAGATGTTGAAGAGCATGGGGCCCAGCACTGATCCCTGGGGCACACCACTAGTGACAGGCCGCCAGCTGGATGTGGCACCATTCACCACACTCTCTGGGCTCGGCCCTCCAGCCAGTTCCTAACCCAACACAGTGTGCTCCTGTCCAAGCCATGGCTGCCAGCTTGGCCAGGAGTTTGCTGTGGGGGACGGTGTCAAAGGCCTTGCGGAGGTCAGGTAGACCACATCCACAGGCCCCCCACATCCACCAGGCAGGTCACCTGATCATAGAAGGAGCTCAGGTTGGTCAGCAGGACCTGCCCTTCCTAAATCTGTGCTGGCTAGACCTGAGCCCCTGGCCATCCTGTAAGTGCTGTGTGATTGCACTCAAGACGACCCGCTCCATAATCTTGCCTGGCCTGAGGTCAGGCTGAGAGGCCTATAATTCCCTGGCTCTTCCAACTGGCCCTTCTTGTGGATGGGCACCACGTTGGCCAGCTTCCAGTCTTCTGAGACCTCTCCAGTGAGCCACAACTGAAAAATTAAGCAGCAACCCATGAAATCAAGAAGGAAAGATTTACAAAACAATTTACCCTGAATGAGTAGGATAGATCAGCATCAGAGGATGCTTCATTTTCCTATTTCCTCCTACAGCTTTCTCCCATTAGTTCATGTACTACAGGTACATTTTTGCCCTCTCACACTCCTGGGAAAGGCTCTACTTTTCAATCTGTTCACATCAGCAAAGTGCTACTGTTGAGTCAGACTCATATTTAAGGAAACAAGTTCTCTCACATTTCTTTCAGGAGTGAATTCATTTCATTAAAAGTCACATACAGGACTAAATACAAAATAAAATGTTTTATATGCTGGGGGGGGGAAGGAGGGAAGACTGTTCAAATGCAAACTAAACACATCTCTAATATTCAGTACACTTAGTAATGTTTTGCCAATGCTAACCAAAAACGGAGATGAAAATGTATCAAAAATTCACCCATGGAACAGAAAAAAAATTGCTTGCAAACAATTAAAGGGAGCCAACATGGTTCAGAAAATATTCCTCTGTTCCTTGTTTGAGCAAGCTTTCCTAGAGAAATATAGTTCAGGACAAAATAGCCTAAGAGAGAATCATAATCAGAAGGATGAAATACACAGTGAACCTTCTGACCTGCAGGAGGATATGGCATACATCAAAAGGTAATTTACGCAATCAAAAGGGAACATGACTGATAACGACTCACTATATTTACTCTATCTGTTCACCTGCATTTTCAAATAATTGCTTGTTCTTTTTTCTTTGTTAGGCAGAAGGTGTCATAAATAGCAGACAGTCTCACCAAGTAACATTCCCAGCTAACATACTTTAGGAGATAGTTGTACCTTATCATATGAAATGGTCTGTGATGGTTTAACCCCGACATCAACAAAAATTTCGGCTGAGCTCAGTTGGAAGCAAATGAATCTGTATTTTACAGCAATAATGGAATGCAATGAATATGTACAGAATATACAGTAACTATAATATTATACAATCCCAATCATGTAACAGAAAGAAAAGCTGATTAAAAGAAAGCTGTATCCGATGTGGGTTTATGAAGAGATTAGTCTAAAATAACACATATGTCTGTTTCTAAAAAAAACACAACACAACACAACAAACAAGCAAACAAACAAACAAAAACAGGGAAAAAAACAAAAACAAAACCAAAAACAACCAAAATGACAACAAACAACCAAACAAAACCCAACAATAAAAGAAAGTTTAAGGCTATGAAATTCTTTACAATCTGTACTGGCAGCAATCTGTGTGCAGACCTTAACTACAGTTCTGAAAAAGTAACAGGCAGTTCTGAAAAAGTCCAGCTCATGAGCAGTGACTGTCCTTCCTAAGCAACAATTGTACATACTATAAGGAGCTCTTAAATTTCACCTTTTCTTCAGCATCATGGCATAAAGTTTCTGCAAATGGTAAGGTGCAACAGCCAATAATGTGATGAGTAAACAATCCTCCTCAATCTGTTGAAGCAAAGATACTCCATGAATAGACAACTAATTAGTGAGAGACTGGAATCAGCAGTATCTCTCACTGTTATCACTCTCCTTCAGAAAATTTACACAAAATAGGCCCAATGAGGACCTAATTGACGACAACATAGAAAAATATTAAGTAACTGAAATTAATGAGGAAGAAGAAAGAATAGAGTTCCTCTTGGTCAGTGCAGTTTGATCAGCATCTCTTCTCCCTGACTGACCTCATAATCCTTATTATCCTGTGGTCAGCAAATTTATTTCCTGCACACTGTGGCCTTTATGCTGAATAGTAGAACCCTGTTTCTTTTGGGCTTCTTCACCAGAGCCTATATTTTTCTACAATATTGGGGGTTTAGCTTAGAGGTTGCTTTTCTCACTCTTAACAACACAGATATCTTGAGTAGAATGGCTCTTTTTGCCAGAAATTATCACTGTCTTTTCCCTCTTTGTAATGTCTTTGAAATAGATGCAAACAATTTCTTCTTTCAGACTCAGCTTTAAACTCTGACAGTACTCTGCCAAACAGAAACAAAAAATACTAGGCAACACACCTTAATTCAGGTGTATTTCTTACAAGCATGTGGTACTTCCAGACGTCTTAAGTGGAAAGGTATCATGTTGAGATAAATCCCACAAATACAAATAAAGCATTTGCTCTGCCTTGTACAACAGAGTAAAACTGGAACAGAGTACAGATCTGAGCCGTAAGCTTCTGAACCCATTTTTATCTAAGAAGAATATAGCCCAAGTAAAATCTACAATAGATCTTTTACTGGGTTATGAACAGTGCAAGGGGCCTACCAACAACCATCCAGAAGAAAACGGAATGCATTGTACTGCATAGATGCACTAAATAGAATGTTTGTGATCACATTTAGTCTTCCATGGGCAGGGAGAGTCTAGAAGGAAATGTTTGGCTAATAGAAGGCTACTATGAATAGTACATGGGCTGGAGGATGTACCACTGACAAATGCAGCAGAATATGGAAATTGATAGAGGTTACCTGCAAGAAGGTATTTAATCACTGCAGTTACAGAAACAGTCTCCAGGTAGCTGAAAGTGAGCAGAACAGTAGCTTGTGGAAGGTGACAAAAGCAAATAAGTGCCCTCAGCTGGGGAGTTTGAGACTGAACGAAAAAAGCCCTTTGGAAAGTGAAGGCACATGTTAGGATAAAGGGATAACAAACATTATCCTATGCTTCATCATGCACTCCATCCCACAGCTGAGGTTCCGTGACCTGGAATTGGGTGTGGATGTCCAGGCCCTGAGGAGTCCCACATGGTTACCAGCAGATTTCATGTTTCCTGTCTCAGACATTTCAAACTTAAGTACTCTTCTGCTTGCACAGTTTATGCTGTCTGAATTCATCACAAAAGGAGGTACAGGTTGCAATATTTTGAATGCCTTCTCTGTCCCAGTCTGTCTGATCAGCTTTCCACATCTCAGGTTTTTTGCTGTGGCTTTGCCTTTGAGCTTTTTTAGGTCAAAGAAGAACTTGATTAAGGAGAAGGGTAGAATTGCTATCTCACTAGATTGCAGTGTTCATCTGCACAGTGAATACACAATATGGAAGCAGTGTCATGGGCTCTCTGAATCCTGTTCTTTTGCGCCTTGTGGATAACACAGGACATCAGGTGGAGACACCTTAACAACCTCTGCCTATCAACACATATTTCTAATTACAGTGTTCTGTCTTCTTGGTATCAAATTCTTCCACTGGAACCACTCGGGGCAAAGGAAAAAGGACAATGAGGTTTCTCCCAGCTTCACAGGGAAAAAATCAATCCTGAGACTGAAACAGCATTACGGAAATCAAACAAAAGACAAGAAAAAATCACTTTCAATGCTGACAGGAGGGTATGCAAAAACATCAAAGTTTTCAGGAAGCACTGATCTCATTCAGCTCAACTGGGTAGAAACTTCTGCAAGATTGCCCACCTCATGGCACTGAGATTTCAGTATTTCAGATCAGACACAAAGTGCTGCTGCTTCTTTTTTTTTTCCTTTCCCCTCTCCCTGCTGTCCCCCTCAGTTATGAGCTCAGAAGTGTAACACCTGTCTGCTAAGGATGCTGAGAGGTAAGATGACAGCTTGCTCTGACTTTTCAACAATATGCTATCATCTGTATGGTAAGCAGACCATCCTTGTAGCCTGGATGTGCACAGTGGACAAAGCAGGAATTAAGTGAAGTGGGCAGGAGAAGAGCCACACAGGTGCTGCAGAGGTAATTTTGCAGCACACCTGTCCTGATGTAACTTTGTGCCAAAAAGGCCTCTCTATAAATCTACATAGCAGAAAGGAGACCTGTGCTCTACAGGTCTGAGAAAACAACCTTTAAATGGCTTGGCTGTAGCCAAGGAAGATGTGGGTCATGCAATTAAATGCATCTGCATATGGGAGACAAAGCTAGAAAACAGCCACTGTCCACAGGTGTTTCAGCAGTGAAAACAATAAGCAATGGTGTTAGGCTTTCAGGCATCACAGGGGTGGGATGCCAGGAAGGAACATGGGAGAAGCAGTACTAAGCTTCACAGACAGGAGAGGATTCTGGCCACAGTCAGACCTTGGTAGGTTACTGTTACTGATGTTCAAAGTTATATCAATATGAAGCAAATTAAGACGTATAATAAAAGATCCAAGGGACACACAGTAAGAGTCTAGGATAAATTTTTAAACATTAGGGAAAACCTTGAAAAATGTTCTTCCTTTTCCTGTTTGAAGTATAGTATCGTACAAGGTGATGGGCTTCCTCTGTGCATGGCTTAGGCTTGGACCAAGAAGATCATTAGTGACCCTGGAACACACCAGAATTTTTGGTTCTGAAAGATCCTGTGAAAATGATGCTTCCTCAAATAGCATCACCTTCTGAGGTTCTGTTAACAACACCACATGCTGGGAGTCTGACTGTAATAGGTGTTAGAGAGCTTTTTCTTTTATATTGAACAAAAAGATACATAACTGACGTGTACTGCAGAAGGGTGGTAGACAGTGTTGTGCACCTCCACAATGTGCCTCCTGTAGTGAAGGTTCATATGTTATCCCATCATAAGCAGATGATCATTAAAATTCCACATGGTGGCATTCAATGAAAATTATCAGCAAATCATCAAACCATTTTATGAGTACAGTAAAGGAAACCTACTCCTACTCAGCAAAGTCATATATATGCTTTCAGTGTCTTCTTTTTCTTTCTAGTTGTGGGTCTTATCCCCACCCCTCTCTACTAAGACCTCTCTGTTTCTAACCTCCTGTGAGGCACACCTGTAACCTCCACGATTTATGATATTGTATCTTAGTGGGCTCAACTGTAAAAGCTTGTTCCAGTGTTTTACTTACCTTTGGTTCATACAATAGTTACAGGATGGAACTTGTCTGTTTAATTTTTTACTTCCAGAAATGGTACAGTGTGTGATAATTTGTTATTGCTTCCTATAACTCATTCTTGTCTAATGTTATTAGTCTATTTATTCAGGAAAACAACATCAATGTCAAAACATTTAATAAACCATGAGTGTGCATTTGGGTTGGACTAGATGACCTTTAGAGGTCTTTCCAACCCAAACCATTCTATCCCAGTCACTAGTGGTGTGCCCCAAGGATCAGTGCTGGGCCCCATGTTCTTTAACATCTTTATTGATGATCTGGATGAGGGCATTGAGTCGATCATCAGTAAATTTGCAGATGACACCAAGCTGGGGGCAGGATTTGATCCACTGGAGGGAAGAGAGCTTTGCAGAGGGACCTCGACAGACTGGACAGATGGGCAGAATCCAACGGCATGAGATTTAAACACATCCAAGTGCTGGGTCCTGCACATTGGCCACAACAGCCCCATGCACTGCTACAGGCTGGTGTCAGTGGCTGGAGAGCAGCCAGGCAGAGAGGGACCTGGGGGTACTGTTCGAAGGTAGACTGAACCTGAGCCTGCAGTGTGCCCAGGCAGCCAAGAGGGCCAATAGCATCCTGGCCTGCATCAGGAGCAGGGAGGTCATTCTGTCCCTGTACTCAGCACTGGTTAGGCCACACCTTGAGTCCTGTGTCCATTTCGGGGCCCCTCAGTTTAGGAAGGATGTTTGACTTGCTGGAACGTGTCCAGAGAAGGGCAACAAAGTTGGTGAGGGTTTGGAAGACAAGCCCTATGAGGAGAGGCTGAGGGAGCTGGGGTTGCTTAGCCTAGAGAAGAGGAGACTCAGGGTGACCTTATTGCTCTCTACAACTACCTGAAGGGACGTTGTAGACAGGCGGATGTTGGTCTCTTCTCCCAGGCAGCAGCACCAGAACAAGAGGACACAGTCCCAGGCTGCACCAGGGAGGTTTAGGCTGGAGTTAGGAAGAAGTTCTATACAGAGAGAGTGTTGCCCATTGGAAGGTCTGCCCAGGGAGGTGGTGGAGTCACCATCATTGGAGGTGTTCAGGAGAGACTTGATGGGGTTTCTTGGCTGCCATGGTTTAGTTGTTTAGGTGGGTTGGATTGGTTGATAGGTTGGATGTGATGATCTTGAAGGTCTCTTCCAACCTGGTTTATTCTATTCTATTATTATTGATGATTCTATGTTTCCTCATGTACTTTCATTTCATAAATGTGTCCCTTGCATTGCATGGGGAAATAAAACAATGTTCTGACCTTCCTCAACCATGAGCTGGCATCAAAAAAAGAGACTGCTTTATGCGCTGCTGCTGGCTGTATAAAAGGTTGTTGGCAGATGTTAGAGGTTTGTGAGTCAACACAAGAATAAAGTTCCTTAACATTTAACAAAAAAAATTTCCCTGCTGGCAGGCATTCATTAGCTTCATAATTTAAAAAATATCAACACTAGTTAAAACATAAGCAGCATGCCATCAATTTCCTTAGAACATACAGATTATGATAAAAATTTGCATCTTAAGAACCCTGGTACTCCCTTAGTTGCATGGTGAGTTCCTGTCTTAAGCTATAGGTGAAGAATAATGAAGGTGAGAGACAGAGTAAGAGAAATCAGTGCTGGGCCTTACTTCAGCCAAACTCAAGCACCTAAGGAATCCCAGGTGACTTCACTCAAGCCTCCCTTGTAAGCACAACATGGTTAGTTTGGCTTTAGGGTTCTGTAATTGGCAGACATAGGAGTAAACCTGAAGAATGCAAACTAAAGGTAGCTGCTCTTTGGGTCATGACCAGTAAGTCTACAGAAGAAACAAATTCACAGAAAATGGCGTTCTTTTTCTTAGCGTAACCACAATGCCTCATATCTGGTCCAGGTTATGAACACAAGTTAAGACAAGGAGTGACAGACACTGCTGCGAAAAAATGAATCAGCTCACCTCACCTCTGCCCTGACCCTTAGGTTTGTTAGTCTTGCAGTAAAACAAAATCATGTATTATCTTTCTGCTTTAGAAGACAGCTCACACATAAAGTACCTTCCCACAGTAAAAGGAAAGTACCACTTTCATAAGGCATGAGGCAAGTTCCATCTCTGGGCTCTAACTCAGCATGGGTTTAGTGCCTCATACTCTGAATGATGTTAAGCTTTCCAGGAGCTACTCTATTCCCCATTGTTCTGCCTCCCCACTTCTATTGCTCTTATTTGAGCAGAGGAATTAGTTTCCACAAATCAGAAATCCTTCCCATGACAGGTATCATGAAGAGAGTGATGAAAAGGAACAGTGTCCAGAAAATGGTGTGTAAAAGACGAAAACACATGTGTGTTACGGTGCGTGTTACTCATGAGATTTGTTGACAGCATTATTTGTTTTGGCGAAATAGCCCAGACTTGGAGAAGAACAGCTAATTCTCATGTAAAATGTGGTATTTTCCATGTACATTGATGAAAAGAGCATGACATTTAGCATTATTTTTAAAAAAGATGAACGAGGCAAGGGTGTAGATGTGAGCAAAGCATGAGATGCCACCGATTTAACAAGATTGTACCCTGGTTTCCTACAGCATCCTTGTATCCAGGAATGAACTCAATGGTCTAGACAGGTCTGGATGATCTGCTGAGTTCAAAATACTGGGTTCACAATACTTTGGTCTGTGTACGCCATTATTTGCTTTCCTCAGGGATTTCTCCTTGAGCCTACTTGGTATTTTACATTGTTATCAACGACCTACCTGAGGAGACAATTCAGGGGTATGTTTAATCCATTTGAGGTCATACCTGCCATTCAGAGAGAGATTTAGGCAAGCTAGAGAAATGGGCTTGCAGACAGCATGAAATTCATCAAAGAGTATGTGAAATCATGCACTTGTGAAGGAGGCTTTTTTAGCCTGGAGACAAAGACAGCTTGGAAGGACCTAGTTACTTTGCAGTGCTTACAAGGTCATAACTAGAAAGGTTCTTCACAGTGGTTCACGAAAGAAAATCAGAGATAGTGGAAAAATTCAATCAGTGGAGGTTCAGATTGATATAAGGAAGAAATCAGAAGCTTTCCTAAAGAGAGTGCCAATTCTTTATCCTTGGAGGTTTTCAAGACATTTTGGATAAAGCCCTGTGCAAACTGGTCTCCATTCAGTATCAGTGTTTTGAGAATGAAATTGGGTTATATACCTGTGAATCAAATGCAGAATTTTATAAATCTTACACGAAATGAGAAATGCACCATATCTGTAATCTGGCCTCCTAATTCTTCAGACTCTGAACAGCCTCACTATCTTCTCTAGGATCCGTCCAGCCTTAGACAAGGTCTGTCCTATTCAGAAGGGTGAGATTTAACAATGCCTCTCCAAAAAAGTGAGCAAAGTGGCGGTTGTGCAGTGAAAAGTCGCACCATACTCTTGCACAGAGAGGTCATCCTCTCAAAGGGCACTTGCCAACAAGTGTTATTTGCAAGCATCCAGGCTGTCAACTATTGCAAATATTTATTGTTTGTGTACTCTGGAAAATTATAATTTCAGGGTCAACATAAGCCACATCTCTCATCCTTTGAAGAAGAGCACAGTTTTCTAATTTTTGGCATTGAAATACTTTTTCATCCTGGATTGGCTGAAAGGTGAAGAGACCTATGAAACTCACTGTGTTCCTTGAGTTACCAAAACACTTGGGAAATTCTGTTCTCATTGCTCTTCTAATAATTGCGTCAGTCCACTGCAATGCTATGGTTCCACACCACGCAAAGCATCCATTTCCTCAACGTAGGTCATCTGTATGTTTTGTATGGAAATTTTACTGAGGGATTAAAACTGAAAAATTACCTTTCCTGTATAGGCAGACTTCCAACTGCCATTGTAATGATAATTCAAATGGAGAGGAAAGAAATATTTAACAGGCAGGCCACTGGACCAGGACTCAAGAAGTCAAACTCCTTGGGTTTAACTCAAAGCAGGGCTTTAAACTCAATGAGAATCTCTGGGCTTCATCATAAGACAAAGAGCTAATAGCAATCACATGCAATTTATATGTAAATTTAATTAATTGATGGATTAAGTTTTTGTAAATGATGAAGCAAGTAATTGCTGTCACCTATTATTCATAGATGCTGGTCTGGGGTTTTCCATGAACATAATGAAGCCATAAACATGGCTCACCCCTTAGGGATGACAGGAAGGGAGGCAGATAGGAAAACAGTGGATGAAGAGCAGAGTTTTACAATCTTATTCCTCTTGTACATCTATTTGAATTTGAAAATTCAGCCCCAGAAGGAACTTTCATAACTCTGTTTATAAATACATGTAATTCAGATTTTATAATGTGCCCTGAATAGCAGAGGAATGCCAACTAAAGATTTTATTTGTTTAGTATTTTCCTGTGACTGATTTTTAGTGTGGAGACAATGGAGAAAGGGAGTGCACACTCCCATGGAATCCCAAGTGAATGTTCTTCCACACAGTACAGAACTCCCCAAGTTAAGCATTATGGCTTTTGGCTTTTCATAAACATAGACAGTTGTGTAAAAATCTTTATCAAAATGTTATGCATTTTTTCTTAGTAATAAGGGAGAAAATTGCAAGAAAATATATAGGCAACTTTCTTCTGCATTATTAAAACATTTTTATTTGTAAGTAATTGAAGCATTCTTAATGGGGGTATTTGGGAAGGATATCTTCCCTTTATAACACAAACCAACTAATATTTGTAATACCTATAGCTTTGCTACTTCCCTGGGCAGGGACATCGTTGTCCCTTGATGACAGAGAAGCTATGATTTCTTCTGAAGCAAAGACAAAACTTGTGTTTGGTTATAGCATGGCTGTGTTTTGATGCCCTTCTTTAGGTTCTTACATGCTTGTTTTCAAAAACTCTTAGCTCCTAGAGCATTTGGTGGTCAAATACAGCCTTTATCCAAGCATTTTACAATTTGTTTTTGTCAGAGTTCCCTTTTCCAGAAGAAGGAGTGGTCCTTAAAAAAACAAAAGCCACATATCAAAAGAAAAAACACAAGATTCCTCTTATTTCCCTCTTCTTTAAAGTCCATATCAGGGAGTAGTAAAAGGAG
>JAAWVA010000555.1:0-20737 GCA_015227895.2 Colaptes auratus
GATTCTGAGACTTTAGGCATTCATAGGCTCATAGATTCCATAGCTCATAGGCTCATAGATTCCATAGTTTTATGAGAATAGAGTAGAGTAGAGTAGAGTAGAGTAGAGTAGAATAGAATTAACCAGGTTGGAGGAGACCTAAGCAAACAAGCAATGAGGTCTCCTCTGAGCCTCCTCTTCTGCAGGCTAAGCAACCCCAACTCCCTCAGCCTCTCCTCAC
This sequence comes from Colaptes auratus, assembly GCA_015227895.2. Classification (NCBI taxonomy): domain Eukaryota; kingdom Metazoa; phylum Chordata; class Aves; order Piciformes; family Picidae; genus Colaptes; species Colaptes auratus. The sequence continues at coordinate 221 of JAAWVA010000555.1, forward strand.
AGGGCTGTGCCCCAGAGCCCTCCCCAGCTCTGTTGCCCTTCTCTGGACACCTTCCAGCACCTCAACCTCTTTCCTATCCTGAGGGGTCCAGAACTGGACCCAGGACTCGAGGTGAAGCCTAAGCAGTGCTGGGCACAGGGCACAAGGGCTTCCCTGTTCCTGCTGGCCAGAGTCACAGAGCCTTAGGCTTTATCCATTCACAGAGGCATAGAACAGTTAGGGTGGGAAGGGAGCTGAAAGCTCCTCCAGTGCCAAGCCCCTGCCATGGGCAGGGACACCTCCCAGCAGCCCAGCTTGCCCAAGGCCTGCTCCAGCCTGGCCTTCAGCACCTCCGGGAGGAGGCTTCCCTCAGCTCCCCGGGCAGCCTGTGCCAGGGCCTTCCCAGCCTGACTGGAAAGAACTTCCTCCTCCTCTCCAGCCTCACTCTGCCCTCCTCCAGCTTCACTTGGTGGCCTCTGGTCCTGTCCCTCCCAGCCCTTGCCCAAAGCCCCTTCCTGCCTTCCTTGCAGGCCCTTGCAGGCGCTGGGAGGCTGCTGGGAGCTCTCCCCGCAGCCTTCTTCTCTCCAGGCTGAGCAGCAATCTCTTTCTGTCTTTCTGTCCATCCCTTTCTTTCTCTTTCGCCAGCAGGAGATTGCTTTCTGTCTGACAACCTCAGGCTCTGTCTCATCCTTGCCTTGCCTTTGGGCCCTGGGGGGTTTGCCCGCTGGGGGTGGCCCCTTGCTGTGGGCTGCTGGGCTGGGGGTGCTGGCAGGGCCTCCCGGGGGGAGGGGGAGGGCAGCAGAGCAGGGAGGGGCTCAGGCTGCTGAGCAGGGGCTGCTCGGCCCTGCTCCATGGCCACGTCCCACTCTGCTGCACGGCCGGGGCTGCTGCTGCTGGCTCTGGCACAGGGGCAGCTGGGCTGAGGAGGGGCCATGCCGCTGGCCCCAGGGCAGGTTTGCCTTAGGGAGGAGAAGAAACTTCTGCCCTGCAAGGGCTCTGCAAGCCTGGCCCAGGCTGCCCAGGCAGGGGCTCGAATGCCCAGCCCTGGAGGGGTTTGCAGGAGGCAGAGCTGTGGTGCTGAGGCCCTGCTTCAGCCCCAGCCTGGGCAGAGGCACAGAAGGCTTGGAGTGGAGGAGCTCCAAGGGCTCTTGCCAGCCCAAGCCTTCCCTGGCTCTGTGATGTGTGTGCTGCTCCCCTCCAGCTGCTGCACTGCTCCCGGGGCAGGCTGGCTGCTTCCCAGGGGCCAGTTCACGAGGAGCCTTGGGCTGCCAGGGAAGAGGCTGTGGAGCTGCCCTTGCAGAGCAGTTTCTTGCCTGCCAGCTCTTAGGCAGCTGTGTTCTCTGTCTGTGCAGGCTGCTGGCACCACCTTGGCAGGGGCTGGGGCATGGTGGGGCAGGAAGGGGGCCAGCAGGAAACCTGCCTCTGGCATGGACAGCAGCAGCCCAGAGGGAAGCCCAGCACTGCCTGGCTCCCCTGCAGTGCCTGTGGGCTGCAGTGCCCATGGTGCCAGGGCTGTGTGCAGATCTTGCCCCTGGATGCCTGGGGACATGGCGGAGGTCAGCAGGCGTGCAGCGGGCTGGGGCCATGCTGAGAGCCGGGAGCAAACAGCCTTGAGGGCCACGCTGGCGTTGCAGGGGCTTGTGGGGAGGCAGGGAGGAGGCACACGGGGGGGGTGGATCAGACAGGCTGCCCTTGCCAGTGCCCAGCTCAGGCTCTGCTCACCCAGGCACTTCCTGCAGCTCAGGGCAGGCTGGCACAGCCAGGGGCTGCTGCTGGCACTCAGGACCTGATGGCAGAGCTCCTGCCAAGGGCTGGCCTGCAGACCAAGGGCACGGCTCCACCTTGGGTGCCCCTGGGGCTGCAGGAAGGCAGAGGTGGCAGCTGTGGGGAGCAGCAGGCAGCTGAGGGGACCCCAAACTGCCCAACAAGGGATTGCAGCCCACGGATGGCATCTTCTGGAGGAAGCTGATGGGATCAGCAGGGCCAAGCCTCTTCTTCCCTGACTGCTGTCACAGGAGCACTCTGTCCCCTCCACCTTTCATCTCCCTCCTTGAGTTCCTGAATTTGAGGTCCAGAATCCAGCTCCTGAGCCCAGTTCCCATCTGATGCTGAGCCCAGCCTGGGACTTGTGCCCAGTATCAGTGGTACCAGAGGTGATTCCAGGTGTTCGAGCCCAGCCGAGCCTTGCGGTCACCTTCCGATCCCAGGGCAGCCGAGCCCAGCAGAGCCGGTACTTCTGTCAAGCATCTGTGGTGCCACTCGTGTCTCCTTGCCATCAGGGGCTGGTTCCCACTTTGCTTTGTGTCTCTGTCTGTGTCAATTGGCATTGTTCTGGCCTGCATCAGGAATAGTGTGGCCAGCAGGAGCAGGGAGGTCCTTGTGCCCCTGTACTCTGCACTGGTTAGGCCACACTTTGAGTCCAGTGTCCAGTTCTGGGCCCCTCAGTTTAGGAAGGACATCGAGGCACTTGAAGGTGTCCAGAGAAGGGCAACAAGGCTGGGGAGAGGCCTTGAGCACAGCCCTGTGAGGAGAGGCTGAGGGAGCTGGGGTTGCTTAGCCTGGAGAAGAGGAGGCTCAGGGGAGACCTCATTGCTCTCTACAACTACCTGAAAGGTGGTTGTAGCCAGGAAGGGGTTGGCCTCTTCTCTCTAGCAACCAGCACCAGAACAAGAGGACACAGTCTCAAGCTGTGCCAGGGGAAGTTTAGGCTGGAGGTGAGAGAGTCTTCACTGAGAGAGTCATTGCCCATTGGGATGTGCTGCCCAGGGAGGTGGTGGAGTCACCGTCCCTGGAGGTGTTCAAGAGGGGATTGGACGTGGCACTTGGTGCCATGGGCTCTGTGGTGCCAGGTTGGACTCGATGATCTTCGAGGTCTCTTCCGACCTTAGTGATACTGTGAGACTGTGATGCTGTGATTGGTCTCTTGTACCCAGCTGCTTTAGTTTGTTTCCCACTCCCTCAGCCTCTTTCCCTTCTTCCCTTTCTCTTCTCTTTTGGAAGCAGATGGGTTCGAGCGAATCGAACCCAGCTCAGCCCAGCTGAGCCGAACGCAGCCAAGCCCAGCCAAGCTTAACCTGTCTCGAGCCGAGCCGAGCCGAGCCGAGCCGAGCCGAAGCTGTCGCTCCCCGAGCCTGGCCGCCAGCCCCCGGGCTGGCCCCGCCCCGCCCCTTGCAGCGTCCCTGGGCGGGGCCATGGCGGGGGGCGGGGCTATGGCGGGGGTGCGGCTCCGCGCGCACCTGGGCGCTCCCGCCCCGCCCTCTGCTCCCCCGCGCGCCGGGGACGCGGCGGTTGCTCCGCTCCCAGGGCGCTGGGGTCCGGCCCCGGCCCCAGCCAGAGAGCCCCCGGCCCCGGCGGGTGTGGCGCCAAGCTCCTCAGGGGCGAAGGAGGACAAGGAGAGGGAGGAGGAGAAGGAGAAGGAGAAGGCGGCCGGGCTCCGCGGCCTCCTCGCAGTCCCCGTCCCATTCGGCCCGGCCCGGCCCCGCCGGGTGAGCGCTGGGTCCCCGCGGCGAGATGTCTGCGCGGCGGCGGCGGAGGGCGGTCGCCGAGGAAGAGGAGGAGGAGGCGGCAGCCGAGGCGGGTAGCGACAAGGTGAGGGCTGCGGGCCGGGTAGGCAGGTGTGCGGGCGGCGAGGGCAGGGGGCCGGCAAGCGAGGCTGCCGCACCCCCGCCCCGGATCTCCGGCCCTGCCTCGGAGAGCGTCTGGCGGGGCCCTCCCCGCGCTGCCGGGGCGCTGCTGGCGGAGCGGCCGGCGGGCGACCTGCCAGGTGGCCTCAGCGCCCGGTGGCGCGGGGGGTAGGAGCCCACGCGTGTCCTGCTGCCTCGCTGCATCCCCCCGGCCTCGATGAGAGCCAAGCAGCACCGTCCGGGCTCGGTGCGGGCCGTGGGCGCCCGGGCTGCCCCCTGCGGAGTTCGGCCCTCGCCCGAGGAGCTGGACCAGGAGGTTGAGGGTGGCCGGGCCAGGGGCACGGAAACAAGCCCGGGGAAAGGCCGTGTCAGCACTTGGCCAGCCACCGCTCCTGCTTTATGGCTTTGGGAGTGATAGGCGTTCACCTCTGGCCTGGAGAGGACTCCTGGCGTGGCGTTTCTGCTAAGGCAGGAGCTTGTCAGAGCCCTGCGCCTGTGCATCAGGTTCATGACAGCGGCAAAACTGCCACCGCGCTGTTCTTTTGTGTGCCGGGGCTGAAGGCTTAGCCCCGGCAGGGCTGCTGGCTGCATCCAGCCAGAGAGGAGCTCTCGCTTTGGCAGCTACGACTGAAAGAGCAGGAAAGCTTTCTGGTTGCTTAATTGAGTTTGCAAGACTCGCTGGAGAACTCCCCATGCATCCCTGTGGATGTGGAAGCTGTGGAGCCTGCCCTGCGCACTGTGGCCAAGGACTTGGAGACTGGAGCTTGAGAGTCAGTTTGTGTTTGGTTGCCTGAACTCAAAGGCAATGAACTTGAAACTCCGCAGTGTGGTGCTGCAGTGAGGGCAGGGATTGTGCTCTTGTGCTCAGCACTTGGGAGGCTGCTCCTTGCATACTGGGTTCAGTTTTGGAGCCCTCACTGCAAGAAGGACCTTGAGGAGCTGGAGCAGGTCCAGAGAAGGGCAAGAAAGGTGGGGAAGGGTGTGGAGAAGAGGGCTGGGGAGGAGCAGCTGAGGGAGCTGGGGGTGCTGAGTGTGGAGCAGAGGAGGCTGAGGGAGACCTCCTTGCTCTCTGCAGCTCCCTGAGAGGAGGCTGGAGCCGGGGGTGGGGTGGGGGTGGGCTCTGCTCCCCAGGAACAAGGGACAGGAGGAGAGGAAATGGCCTCAGGCTAACCCAGGGGAGATTTTAGGCTGGACACGAGAAACTTCTTGACTGAAAGGGTTTTCCAAGTCTGGCACACACTGCCCAGGGTGGGGGTTGAATGCCCATCCCTGGAGGTGTTCCAGAAACTTGGCCATGGCACTTGGGGCCAGGGTTCAGTGGCCATGGTGGGGCTGGGTTGGTGACTGGGACTGGGTTTTCATCAGTTCTGTGGCTCTATGCTAAGGTAACCTTTAAACTCTAGGTGTGCAGTTAGTGTTTCTCTGTTGGATGTGAATTAACTTCTAAACAGGATTGCTTGCAGCAGGCTGCTCAAAATCTGTTTTCCACTGGTGGTGGTCAGGTTTGCTTTGCTTTGTAGGCTAAGCTCATTTCTGAGGGGCACAGTGAGCTGTCTTCAAAGCAGCCTTTCTGTTGGACGCCTCTTCTGCTCACCAGGTCTCAGAAGGGTGCTCCTAAATGTGGCTGCTGTTCCTCTTGGCTTGCCTGTGGGATTTCCAGAGATAAGAACACAGGTTTGACCATAGGCCTGCAGCACTTTTGATTTAGGTGCTCAGCTCAGCAGCCTAGAGTTTGATTCAGTCTGGGATGCTGCTGCTCTGTGCCTGTCCTGGATGCTGGCTGTGGGAGTCCAACGGTGACAGGCACGCCTGAGCTGGCCAGGCTGCGTCCATGGGCTGAGGCCAGTGGGGGCAGATCCAACAAGGCCAAGTGCTGGGTTCTGCCCTTGGGTCACAACCCAGGAAGGCTCCAGGCTGGGGGCAGAGAGGCTGGAAAGTGCCTGATGGAAAAGGACCTGGGGGTGCTGGGTGACAGAAATGAGCCAGGGGGTGCCCAGGGGGGCAAGAAGGGCAGCAGCGGCCTGGGCTGGAGCAGCAGTGGTGTGGGCAGCAGAGGGGAGGCTTGAGGGTGCTTTGCCCTCCCTGCAGGGCATTTCCCCCTGGGAAGCTGAGTCTGTTCCACTCCCCCCTCCCTGCCCAACTAGGGTATGAAAAGCAGGACAGTGCAGCCCTTAGCTCCTGTTGGCTCCTGCCTCCCCTGGATGAGAGCTACTGTGGCTGCCCTCCTGCTCCTCTGCCATGTGGTGGGGCCTGATCCTTCTCCCTGCTGCCTCTGTGCCTCTTCAGACAGAGACTGGTTTTGTACTGTCCCTCTTTGTCCCCCTCCCATCCATCCCTGTTCCTTGCCCTTGTGAACCTTGCCTGGCATTGATCTAGATATTGGTTTGGTTTGGTTTGTTTAAAGACAACTCTTTACCTCTCTACTTCCAGGCCAGCTCCAAATTATTGCTTGGTGGATTTGCTCCTTCCCTTTCCTTTTTTTCCTCTCTGTTGGGAGGGAGGAGAGAGGAGCAGGGGAGAGATTTTCAGCCTTGCCCCCATGTGAGGGGCTCTTAACTCCCAGTTAAGGCTTAAACCACCACAGCAGGGCAGGGATGGTGCCCCTGGGCTCAGCACTGGGGAGGCCACAGCTTGAGGGCTGGGCTGAGCTTTGGGCTCCTGGCTGCAAGAAGGAGCTTGAGGAGCTGGAGCAGGGCCAGGGAAGGGCAAGGAAGGTGGGGAAGGGTGTGGAGAAGAGGGCTGGGGAGGAGCAGCTGAGGGAGCTGGGGGTGCTGAGTGTGGGGCAGAGGAGGCTGAGGGAGACCTCCTTGCTCTCTGCAGCTCCCTGAGAGGAGGCTGCAGCCAGGGGGGGTTGGGCTCTGCTCCCCAGCAGCAAGGGCCAGGAGGAGAGGCAATGGCCTCAGGCTGCCCCAGGGGAGGCTCAGCTTGGAGAGGAGAAGAAACTTCTGCCCTGCAAGGGCTCTGCAGGCCTGGCCCAGGCTGCCCAGGGAGGGGGCTGGATGCCCATCCCTGGAGGGGTTTCAGGGAGGCAGAGCTGTGGTGCTGAGGCCATGGCTCAGCCCCAGCCTGGGCAGTGGCAGAGAATGGTTGGGCTGGAGGAGCTTAGAGAGCTTCTGCAAAGTGATTCAGTGTGGGATGCTTGTTTGAGCTATTACCCATGGAAAACCTTTTCCACCACACAGATGACTTTGCTGCCTTGCTTGGAGGACCTCTCTTGTTCTGTGGGGTTGTTCAGTCTGCCTGTGCCCAGCATGCCCTGGGTCACAGGTGGCCCTGGGGATGGATGTTACCTTTGAGGCTGGCTGTAGTGAAGATGAAGCAGCATTTTGTGCTGGTTTCCTACCAGCTGCTCACACTTTGAGTCTCAGTTTGGAATCATAGAATGGGTTTGGTTGCAAAAGGACCTTTAAGCTCACCCTCTGCAGCCATTCCCTAGCTGCCATGGCTGGGGCTAAACCATGGCCCTCAGCACCACAGCTCTGCCTCCTTGGGACATCTCCAAGGATGGGGATTCATGCACCCCACGGATGAGAGTGCCCAGGTGATGCCTGCAGGGATTTGGTGGGGAGCTCCTGGTCATGCTGTTTCATGTATACCTTCTTGGGTGGTTATCTTTCTGTTCTGCCTCTTGCCTGACCTTTACAGGATGTGGAGAGCTTCTTGTCCTGTGGCTATTCAGAGCTGACCTATTTGGCGTGGGGATTGCATGTCCAGAGCCCGAGCTGCTGCCGACTGTCGTGATGCAGTTCGGTTTGCACTGCTTCCTGGTGCAGAGCTCGGCAGCTTCCCCCTCTGCTTCCCGTGGAATGCAGGAGCACACTTGGTTGTCTCCTCGTGTGGTAACTGCTTTGTGCTGCTCCTCCTCTGGCTGACCCAGTTACCTCAGGCTTGCAGGGGCAGGGACGTGCTGTGCTTCCAAGCACCTCGTTTGCCAAGCTAGAGAAGAGCTCTGCTGCAGAGCTGCTTGCACACCAAATGTGTCTGCATGGTGCTGCCAGTCCTGTGCTCAGGGTGTGCTCTGGTGCCTTCCATGTGATGCCTGCTGTGGCCACAGGTGCCCAGTGCTCACTGAGGGCCAGGGAAGCTGCAGGCTTTTTCCTCCTTGCATAGGCTTTTGGTAACTGGAAATAACTGCTCATAGGCTTCACATTCCTGCTCTGCTCAGCCCCCACCTGCAGCACTGCCTCCAGCTCTGGGGACCCAGCACAAGAAGGTCATGGAACTGTTGGAGAGGGTCCAGAGGAGGCCATGAAGATGATCAGAGGGTTGGAGAACCTCTGCTGTGGGGCCAGGCTGGGAGAGCTGGGGCTGTGCAGCCTGGAGAAGAGAAGGCTCCAGGCAGACCTCAGAGCAGCCTTGCAGCACCTGAAGGGCTGCAGGAGAGCTGGGGAGGGACTCTGGGCAAGGGCTGGGAGTGCCAGGCTGAGGAACAATGGCTTTGAGCTGGGAGAGGAGAGACTGAGAGTGGAGAGGAGGAAGAAATTGTTGTCAGTGAGGCTGGGGAGAGCCTGGCCCAGGCTGCCCAGGGAGGCTGTAGCTGCCTCCTGCCTGGAGGTGCTCAGGGCCAGGCTGGATGAGGCCCTGAGCCAGCTGTGCTGGTGGGAAGTGTCCCTGCCCATGGCAGGGGGCTGGGGCTGGCTGATGTTGAAGGTCCCTTCCAACCCCTTCTGTGATTCAAGGACCAGCTTCCTTGCTGTGGTTTGGGGGCAGGTTGTGTGCCCTCCTTGAGGTCTCTGCCTGAAGTTCCCAAGCTCTTCAGGTCTCAGTGTCTTGGGTTGCTCAGCAGCTTGCTGAGCTTACTGCCAGCTGCCCAGCCCGTGCCTTTGCCCTGCAGGGCTTTGCAGTGTCCTGGCTGTGTTGTTTCTTCCTGCTGTCCTGTGGTGAACAGGAGTCAGTGTCGTTGTCCTAGGTGTCCCTTTCGTGCCACTGCCTGCCCTGGATGCTCTTTGCCCGAGAGCCTCCTGCAGAAGTGCCTCCAGGAAGCTCTGCAGCCCTTGGCAAGGAGAGGAAGTTGGCATTCAAGCACTTAATTTGTGTGGCAGGTGGAGATCTGCAGACTGACCTTTGTGTTCACTGAGCTGCTGGAGTGGGTCTGGAGAAGCTGGTGAGGGGTCTGGAGAGCAGGTGTGATGAGAAGCTGAGGTGGTGCAGTCTGCAGGAGGCTGAGGAGAGAGACCTCGAGTGGAGGCTGCACTGAGGTGGGGGTTGGGCTCTTCTACCTAGTCTGAGGTGATAGAAGGAGAGGAAATGACCTGAAATTGTGCCAAGGGAGGGTTAGGCTGGAGATTAGAATAAACTTCTTCCCTGAAGGCATTCTCAAAGCCTAGCACAGGCTGCCCGGGGAGGTGGCTGAAGCCCCACCCCTGGAGATGCTTCAGAGAGGGGCTGCTGCCGAGGCCACGGTCACCCATCAGCCGTGGCAGAGCTGGAGAATGGTTGGACTGGTGCTTTGAGAGGTCTGTCCCAACCAAGCCACTTCTGTGCTCCATGCCTCTTTCCAGACCCCAGCTGTTTGCACTCTGCTGCAAAGCAGGTCACTGCCTCCCAGCACTGCCCAAAGGATGTGCCCTGCAAGTCACCACACCGCTGTGCCGCCTCCTGCTGCGCAGAGCTGCTGGAGTAGGACAGGGCGGGGGAGCTGTGGTGCATTTCTGGCTGTGGGCATCAGTTCCTGGTTGCTTGAGGCCACTGAATGGCTTGTGTCTAGAGCAGGGCCCAGCTGCTGAGGCAGGGAAGGAGCTGCCCTGCCGGGGGACAGCCCTTCCCGAGAGGCTCCGAGCCACACAGCAGTGCGTGCTCTGGTAGCCTCTCTCACATGAGCTGGTCAAAAATGTCTCCACTTGCCCAGGTGCTCTCATGTAGGTGCAGCAGTCTCCAAGAAGAGCATTTGCTGTCTGCCTGGGAGCTCCTGCCTGTGTCCTGGGAAAAGTGCAGCACAGGCAGCAGGCTCCGGGAGCCACTGCGGGAGAGGAGGAGGAGGCTCTGGGAGCCTGCTGCCCAGTGCAGTGCAGGCCCTGAGCTGCAGCCCTGTGTCCTTTTGGGCATGAAAGGGGCACCTGTCTGTGGCTTTGTGTCTGCCTGGCAGCCATCTTCTGGGAGCTCTGTGAAGCAGCCAGCAGGTAGGAGCCCAGGCAGGAGATGAGCTTGTGGCAGGGGTCCCAGCTCCCTGGGCTGCTGCTGGGGAGGCTCAGGCTTTTCACTGGTTCCTCCTTTCTGGGGCCAAGCATTTGTGGTCCTGTGCAGAGGGTTTGGCCTGAGGATGAAGGTCTTGTCTTTGAGAACACCAAAGCCTACAGATACAGAACCCTTTCTCTCTGGGTGCTTTGGAGATGCTGAACACCAATGAGCATGGCAGAGTCAGGGAGGTGCTGGGTACATGCTGAGCTGTTTGCCATGTGGCACTAGCTGTCCTGTTGGCCTCTTCCCTCTGCTCCTGAGGCTGCACCAGCAGTGACACTGAACTGGGGGGAATGGTGGTCTGCTGGGGGCCAGGAAGGCTCTGCAGAGGGACCTGGCCAGGCTGCATCCATGGCCTGAGGTCAAATTGTGTGACATTTAACAAAGCCAAGGTCTGGGTCCTGCACTTGGGTCACAACATCACCAGGAAGGCTCCAGGCCTGGGGCAGAGTGGCTGGACAGCTGTCTGGGGGAAAGGACCTGGGGGTGCTGGGGGCAGCAGCTGGAGAGGAGGCAGGGGGTGGGCAGGGGGCAAGAAGGGCAGCAGCAGCCTGGGCTGGAGCAGCAGTGGTGTGGGCAGCAGGAGCAGGGCAGGGATGGTGCCCCTGGGCTCAGCACTGGGAGGCCACAGCTTGAGGGCTGGGCTGAGCTTTGGGCTCCTGGCTGCAAGAAGGAGCTTGAGGAGCTGGAGCAGGGCCAGGGAAGGGCAAGGAAGGTGGGGAAGGGTGTGGGGAAGAGGGCTGGGGAGGAGCAGCTGAGGAGCTGGGGTGGTGCGAGTGTGGAGCAGAGGAGGCTGAGGGAGACCTCCTTGCTCTCTGCAGCTCCCTGAGACGAGGCTGCAGCCAGGGGGGGTTGGGCTCTGCTCCCCAGCACCAAGGGCCAGGAGGAGAGGCAATGGCCTCAGGCTGCCCCAGGGGAGGCTCAGCTTGGAGAGGAGGAAAGATGGTTTCAGTGCAAGGGTGGTCAGGGGTTGGCCCAGGCTGCCAGGGGCTGGAGGAGCCCCCCTGGCCGGGGATGTTCCAGAGCTGTGTGGCCACGGCAGCAGGGCTGTGCGCAGTGGCTGTGGTGGTGCTGGGCTGATGTTAGACTGGGTGAGCTTAGTCAGGGCTCTGTACCAACCACATCAGTGCCATGGTTCTGCATTTCTCTCTGCAGTGCCTCACACACAGCTGTCTCTTAGGCTCTTCACTGGAAGCAGGGTTTTAGATTTGCTGCTTTCAGCACCTGAGTTCCCAGCTCGGAAGGTGCTGAGGGTGCAGCCTGTGCCTGTCCCCTGTGCTTTGCAGTGGCTTGTGCTGCATCCAGCTGCTCCTGGCAGCCTGGCTGCTGTCCTGAGGTATTTGGTCACTTTTTACTCTGCACTGCCACAAGAACCAGTGGAAGACAAACCCCAAACTACCTTCAGCTTTGCAACACAGCTCAGGAATGCCCAAGGAAGATCCTGCAATGTGGCCTCGAGGCCAAGGAAGGGAAGGATAACCTGGGGGGCAGGAAGAAGAGTTTAGCCAGCAGGCCAAGGCAGGTTCTTCTCACCCTCTGCCCAGGCAAGGCCACATCTGGAGTCCTGGGTCCAGTTCTGGGCTACCCAGTTCAAGAGGGAACTGCTGGAGAGAGTCCAGGGGAGGGCCAGGAAGATCACAGTCTCACAGTATCACCAAGGTTGGAAGAGACCTCGAAGATCATCGAGTCCAACCTGGCACCACAGACCTCATGACTAGACCATGGCACCAAGTGCCACATCCAATCCCCTCTGGAACACCTCCAGGGATGGTGACTCCACCACCTCCCTGGGCAGCACATCCCAATGGCCAATGACTCTCAGTGAAGAATTTCTCCTCACCTTGAGCCTAAACCTCCCCTGGCACAGCTTGAGACTGTGTCCTCTTGTTCTGCTGCTGGTTGCTAGAGAGAAGAGGCCAACCCCTTCATGGCTACAACCACCCTTCAGGGAGTTGTAGAGAGCAAGAAGGTCTCCCCTGAGCCTCCTCTGCTCCAGGCTAAGCAACCCCAGCTCCCTCAGCCTCTCCTCCCAGGGCTGTGCTCCAGACCCCTCCCCAGCCTTGTTGCCCTTCCCTGGACACCTTCAAGTCTCTCAATGTCCTTCCTAAGCTGAGGGGCCCAGAGCTGGACACAGCACTCAAGGTGTGGCCTAACCAAAGCAGAGCACAGGGCACAATGACCTCCCTGCTCCTGCTGGCCACACTGTTCCTGCTGCAGGCCAGGATGCCATTGGCCTTCTTGGCCCCCTGGGCACACTGCTGGCTCATGTTCAGGCAGCTGTCAATCAGCACCCCCAGGTCCCTCTCTCTTTGGCAGCTCTCAGCCACTCTGCCCCCAGCCTGTAGCTCTGCCTGGGGTTGCTGTGGCCAAAGTGCAGCCCCTGGCACTTGGACTTGTTGAATGCCATCCTGTTGGACTCTGCCCTTCTGCCCAGCCTGGCAAGGTCCCTCTGCAGAGCCCTTCTGCCCTCTGACTGACCAACAGCTGCTCCAAGATGATCAGGGTCTGAGCATCTCTCTGGTGAGGAGAGGCTGAGAGCCCTGGGGCTGTCGAGGCTGGAGGGCAGCCGGAGAGGGGATCTGATCAGTGCTGCTCAGCAGCTAAAGGGTGAAGGTCATGGGGAGGGGGCTGGGGTCTTCTCAGTGGTGCTCAGTGCCGGGACAAGGGGCAGTGGGCACAAACTGGAAGCCAGGAAGTCTCACTTGAACTTAAGGAAAAACTGCTTTGGTGTGAGGGTGCTGGAGGCCTGGGGCAGGGTGCTGGAGGCCTGGGGCAGGGTGCTGGAGGCCTGGGGCAGGGTGCTGGAGGCCTGGGGCAGGGTGCTGGAGGCCTGGGGCAGGCTGCCCACAGAGGCTGGGCAGTCTCCTGCTCTGGAGAGCTTCCAACCCCCCCGGCCATTGTGCTGCTGGGCAAGCTGCTGTGGGGGCCCTGCTTTGGCAGGGGTTGGACTGGGTGAGCTCCAGAGGTGCTTTCCAAGCTCACCCTGCTGGCTTGCCATGGTTTTCCAGTTAACTGCTGAGCTGACCAGAACCACTTCCTGAACAGGACATCTTCTTTCCCGAGTCAGAAGCCAAGGAGGGGGTTGGTCACTGCCACCCAGGGTTGTCTTCTGCAGCACGGGGTGCTCACAGCACCCCAGCCCTGGGGACAGGTCCCTGTTGCTGTTCTGCTGATGCTTGTCCATGGCTGACCATAAGCACTCCGGTGTCTGGCCATGGCCAGCAGCAGTGGAGGGAAACACAGAGTTACTCAGAGCCCTTAAAAAGAGAATTGGCTTGGAGAGCCCTTGCAGGGCAGAAGTTTCTTCTCCTCTCCAACCTAAACCTCCCCTGGGGCAGCCTGAGGCCATTTCCCCTGCTCCTGGCCCTTGTTGCAGTGCCTGTCCCTGGGGGGCTCCAGCAGCATGGAGCTGCTGCCTGGGGCCAGGGCTTGGTGCTGCCTGCAGTGCTGGGCTGGGGCTGGGGCTGGAGGAGCTTGGAGGCCTCTGCCCCCAGCTCTGTGATTTCTGCGAGTCAGAGGCTGAGCTGTGATCTGGGGGCAGGGCTGCTGCCCATCACCGGCAGGGTGAGGAGTGTCCTCTAGAGACCACACAGCCTGCAGGTGGCTGAACATGGCTTGGGGAGGGCCCTGAGACCCCCTGCCTTTGCACCCATGGCTCCCAAGCTGTGGGGCAGCACTGAGAGAGCAGCTCTGAGGGGCAGGACAGGAGGCACAGGTTTTGCTTTCTCCATCTGTGTGCTTTGCCAGGGGCAGGCCTGCACCAGAGCCCCTGCCCTGTGTTGCTGCTACAGGCAATCTCTGCCTCGTGGCTCTGCAGCCCCAGGGAAGCCTTGCAGCAGTCTGCCAGCAATTGAAGGGGCCCCAGAAAGGCTGGGGGGGGACACTGCTCAGGAGCAGCTGCAGTGGCAGGACAAGGGGTGATGGTTTGGAGCTGGAGCAGGGGAGATTTAGGTTGGGCATCAGGAGGAAGCTCTTTCCTGTGAGGCTGCTGGGACACTGCAAGAGGCTGCTCAGGGGGTGGTGCAGGCCCCTGGAGGCATTCCCAGTCAGGCTTGGTGTGGCTCTGAGCGACCTGCTGTAGGTCAGCTGCCCCTGCTGCCTGCAGGGGTTGGACTGGGCTGTGAATAGTCCCTGCCCCAGTGCATGCTCTGCTCCCGTGCAGTGTGGGGAGTCGAGGCACAGGAGCAGCAGGGATCACATCTGCCAAAGAAGTGAGTGATGTAAGATCCACTGGAGACTTTTGCCTGGGGCATGTTCTGTGTGGGTGGGAATCAAATGAAGCAGAAACCCACAGGCCTGACATGGGAGGGGAGGGAATGGCTCTGCCTGTGAGCTCCCTTGGGGCTGGGGCAGGAGAACCACAGAGTACCAGAATGGGCTGGGCTGGAAGGGAGCTCCAAGGCTGCTCCAGCCCAGCCCCTGCCCTCAGCAGGGACATCCTCCCCTGCAGCAGCTTGCCCACAGCCCTCTGCAGCCTCCCCTGCAAGAGCTCCAGGCATGGGGCCACAGCCACCTCCCTGGGCAACCTCTTGCAGCCTTCCAGCAGCCTCCTGGGCCACAACTTCTTCCTCCCCTCCAAGCTCCATCTGCTCTGCTCTCAGCTCCAACCATTGCCCCTGGGGCTGTCCCTGCAGCCCTTTGGCAGCAGTCCCTCTGCAGCCTGCTTGCAGCCCCTGCAGGGCCTGGCAGCTGCTCTGAGCTCTGCCTGCAGCCTTCTCTTCTGCAGCCTCAGCACCCCCAGCTCCCTCAGCCTGGCCCACAGCAGAGCTGCTCCAAGCCCCTGAGCCTCTTGGTGGCCTCCTCTGGAGCCTCTCCCTCAGCTCCAGCTCCCTCCTGTGCTGGGGGCTCCAGAGCTGGCCCCAGCCCTGCAGGGGAGGTCTCCCCAGAGCAGAGCAGAGGGGCAGGATCCCTCTCTCCAGCTCTGGCCACCCTGCTCTGGCTGCAGCCCAGGCTGCCCTTGGCCTCCTGTGCTGCAGCCTCCCCCTGCCTGCTCCTGGTCAGCTTCTCCCCCTCCCCAGCACCCCCAAGGCCTTCTCCTCAGGGCTTTCTCTCCCCTCCTCCCCCAGGCTGTGCTGGCAGTGAGGATTGTGCCAGCCCAGGGCCAGGACCCTGCCCTTGCTCTGTTGAGCCTCAGCAGCTTCCCCTGGCACCCACCTCGCAGCTGCCCAGGGCCCAGGATGCCCTCCTGCCCCTCTGGCCCATGGACAGCACCACTCAGCCTGGGGCCAGCTGCACACTGCTGCTGCTGCCTGGAGCCTGCTGGCTGATGATGCAAATCTTGCCCAGCACAGGGCCCAGCACGACCCCTGTGGGCCAGCACTGCCGCTGCTCTCAGCTGGGCTTGGAGCCCCTGAGCAGCACCCTCTGGATGTGACCCCCCAGCCAATTCCTTACCCCCTGAACATCCACCCAGCAAATCCACAGCTCTCCACCTTGCCATGCTGTGGGAGCTTGTCAGAGGCCTTGCAGCAGTGCAGACAGAGCCCATGCAGGAGGTGTCCCTGCCCTGGCGTGGGGCTGGAGCTGGCTGATCTTTAAGGTCTCTTCCAACCCAACCCATTCTGTGAGGGCTGGAGGTGCAGGCTGCTGTCATGGAGTGGGGTCTTGTGAGGGAGAAGAGGGGGGATATGCCTTGTCTTGCACAGCTGCTCAGGACAAGGAAGAGTTAGGAGAAGCAGGAAAAGCAAGTCCTGTGCAGCCCTCTGCACAGCTCCCTGAGAGGAGGCCGGAGCCAGGGGGGTTGGGCTCTGCTCCCTAGTGCCAGGTGCCAGGAGGAGAGGAAATGGCCTCAGGTTCCACCAGGGGAGGCTTGGGTTGGGCATTAGAGGAAACTTCCCTGCAAGGGCACCAAGATGATCAGAGAGCTGTGGGGCCAGGCTGGGAGAGCTGGGGTGCTCAGCCTGGAGAAGGAAGGTCCAGGCAGACCTCAGAGCTGCCTCCCAGTGCCTGAGGGCTTCAGGAGAGCTGGGAGGGCCTCTGGCAAGGGCTGGAGTGCCAGGCTGAGGAACAATGGCTTGAGCTGGGAGAGGAGAGACTGAGAGTGGAGAGATGAAAAGATCCTTGAGAGTGAGGCTTGGGAGCCTTGGCCGCTGCCCAGGGAGGCTGTGGCTGCCCTCTGCCTGGAGGTGCTCAGGGCCAGGCTGGATGAGGCCCTGAGCCAGCTGTGCTGGTGGGAGGGGTCCTTGCCCCTGGCAGGGGGCTGGGGTTGGCTGATGTTGAAGGTCCTTCCACCATTGCACGTTGCGTGCTGTGCTTGGTTTAAGAGGGTGCTAGGATGTGTTGAGCCTGTTGGGCACAGCAGGCAGTGTGCCACTTCTGAGCCTGGCCTCCACTCGGAGCAGTCACTGGGGCCCATTTGTCTCCTGCAAGGTCTGCAGCTTCCCTGGTGCATCCCTGTTGTGCTCTGAGGAGGCAATGGGGCTGCTGGCAGGCTTGCAGGGGATGCCAGTGCCTCTGAGTGCTGCCTGTGCCCTGACAGCCACTAACCTCTGCCTTGTGCTGTGTTGTGGTGTTTGTGTTTGCCATAGAAGCTGAGCTGGAAGAAGGACTGGTGGAGTGGATCTTAGGAATGATTCAGATGTGTCCTGATGTTCCTCCAGCCTCTGACAACACTCCAGAGATCCTTAAACCTGCTTTGTCAGGCCTGTCTGCCAGGTACAGTCAAACACAGAGCCCTGCAGTTGAGAGCTGCTGCCAGGAGCCCTTACAGGCTGTGCTGCATCCCAGTTCCAGTGGCATGTGAATCACCATCATTTTATGGGATGTCCTTGGTTTGTTCCTGCTGTGACAGTCCCTTCAGTGTAGGTTTTGTTACCAGGGATTGCCCTTGCACACAGGATCACAGAGCACAGCTGTTGGCAGAGGCCTCCAAGCTCCTCAGCCCAACCCCTGACCCAGTTTAGGCTCAATCCTAAACCCTGGCCCCAGGCAGCAGCTCCATGCTGCTGGAGCCCCCCAGGGATGGGCCCTGCAGCACTGCCCTGGGCAGCCTCTGCCAGGGGCTGAGGAGCAGCTCCTGAGCTCCAGCCTGAGCCTCCCTGGGGCAGCCTGGAGCCATTGCCTCTGCTCCTGTCCCTTGCCACCAAGGAGCAGAGGCTGCCCCTCCCACCCCAACCTCCCCTCAGGGAGCTGCAGAGAGCAAGGAGGTCTCCCTCAGCCTCCTCTGCTCCAGCCTCAACCCCCCCAGCTCCCTCAGCCCTGCTCTAGCCCAGGGGCTCCAGGCCCTGCTCCAGCCTGGCTGCCCTGCTCTGGACACCTCCAGCCCCTCAGTGTCCTTCCTGCAGGGAGGGCCCCGAGCTGAGCACAGCTCTCCAGCTGTGGCCTCCCCAGTGCTGAGCACAGGGGGGGTCACCTCTGGCCCTGCTGCCCACCCTGCTTCTGACCCAAGCCAGGAGGCCTTTGGCTCTCTTGGCCCCCTGGGCACTGCTGGCTCCTGGTCAGTGAGTGCCAACCAGCACCCCCAGGGCCCTCTCCCAGCTGCAGCTTTCCAGCCACACCTCCCAGGGCTGGAGCTCCCCATGGGGTGGTTGTGACCCAGGTGCAGGACCTGGCCTTTGGCCTTGTTGAGCTTCACCCAGTGAGCCTTGGCCCAGGTCTAAGCTGTCAGGTCCCACTGCAAAGCCTCCCTGCCCCTAGCCGATGGGCAGAGTCCCCAGCTTGGTGCCCTCTGCACACTGGCACACCCTTCTGAGCAAGCTGCTGCAGTGCTGAGCTGCAGGGGGACCTGTTTGCCATGGGCACTGCAGTCAAGGGGGCTGTAGGGCAGGCACTGGCTTTGGCATCCAGCAGGACTGCTTCTGGGGCTTGAAATCAAACTGTTTCTCACCCCTAAGGGTAGGAGGTGGGCAGTGCTTGTGTCTGAAAGGAAAGGGGAGACACACAAGTCCTCTGGGTGAGCTTTGCTAGCTTCTTGTGGCAGCACTTCCACTCCAGAGGGTTCTCTTCTGCAGCCTCTGTTTCCATTCTCTCTAAGCAATGTGTTGAATTCTTTTCCTGCCCTCTCTCTCAAGCCTGGAGACCTGCTGCCTCCACAGCTTGTTCACAGGAGCTTCAGGGCTGGCAAATGCCTCTGGGGTGATAGCTGTGGGGCCCTGCACATGCCTGGGGCTGGCAGAGCTCCTCTCACAGTCCCTGTACAACCCTGGGCCACTCCAACCCTCTTGGAGTGGCAGTTTGCACTGCACTGCCTCAAGCTGCAGCAGCCCAAGGCAGCCCAGGGAGGTGCTGAGCCATCATGGAGGGATTTATGTGGCCCTGTGGACATGGTTTAGTGGTGGCCTTGGCCTGGGCTGGGAGGGAACTCCAAAGCTCACCCAGTCCAAGCCCTGCACCCAGCAGGGACATCCTCCACTGGAGCAGGCTGCCCAGAGCCCTCTG
This sequence comes from Colaptes auratus, assembly GCA_015227895.2. Classification (NCBI taxonomy): domain Eukaryota; kingdom Metazoa; phylum Chordata; class Aves; order Piciformes; family Picidae; genus Colaptes; species Colaptes auratus. The sequence goes on from JAAWVA010000555.1 coordinate 18,376, forward strand.
CAGCCTGCCCTGGGAGCTCTCCAGGGATGGGCCCCAAGCACCTTCCTGGGCAGCCTGTGGCAGTGTGTTAGGCTGACTGTTGGACTCAGTGACCTGAAAGGGCCCTTTCCAAACTAAATGATCCTCTGGTTCTGTGGGAGCAGGGATTTCTGCCCTGCTTGCTTTGCTGGCCATAAGCAGCTGCAGAGGTCTAAAAGGGCAGAAGAGTGCAGCTGGCTTAGGCCACCCCCCGTGGCCAGTGTCCCTGTCCTGCCTGCAGGGCGCACTGGAGCCCAGGGCCGCTTTCAGCAGCTGACCTGCTGGGGCGCGAGCTGCTTGGCGGCGGGGGAGTTGGTGCAAGCAGGAGTTTTGGGGTGTTCCTCTCTTTGGGAGCCTGTGTGCACCTTGGCAGGCTGGGCTCCATCAGCCTGGCTGGTGCTGTGATGCCTTTGGAGAGCTCTGCTGGATTTGGACAGCAGGCTGACGCCAGGTCGAACAGCAAATGACATCTGGGGCGGGGGGGGGAAGGAAGGTGACCTGAGTTGCTGCTCTTGTGTGTCCTGTTGGGCTGGCTGCTTCCCAGTCCCTTGTCTGTGGAGCTCCCCAGCTGTGATGCCCTGCAGCCCTCAGCAGCAGCAGTGTTGGGGGTTGGTGGCTGCCTGCTGCTTACTCTCCTCCTGTTTTTCCACAGATGGAAGAACTGGTGGCTCCGTGGGATTCTCACTCTAGCAATGATTTCTGGCTTTTTTCTGATCATCTACCTGGGATCATTCATGCTGATGCTGCTGGTAAGTTTGGTTAGGTGCTTTCTGGCATGCAAGAGCTGCTGGATCCCTTTGTGCCCAGGAGGGCAGAGAGCAAACTGCAGAGGCAATTCAGAGCAGCCTCTCCTGTGTCAGTGTGAATCCTTTGGGCAAGCACTGGGCTGATTCCTTCCTTCAGGGCTTTCACTGAGTCCAACATTAACCTAACCCTGCCAAGTCCATGTCCCTGAGTGCCACATCTGCATGGTTGCAACATAGCTCCAGGCATGGGGACTCCACCACCCCCCTGGCAGCCTGGGCCAAGCCCTGACCACCCTTGCACTAAAACCATCTTTCCTCATGTCCAACCTGAGCCTCCCCTGGGGCAGCCTGAGGCCATTGCCTCTCCCCCTGTGCCTTGTTTCTGGGGAGCAGAGCCCAACCCCCCCTGGCTGCAGCCTCCTCTCAGGGAGCTGCAGAGAGCAAGGAGGTCTCCCTCAGCTCCTCTGCTCCACACTCAGCACCCCCAGCTCCCTCAGCTGCTCCTCCCCAGCCCCCCTCTCCCAGGCCCTTCCCCACCTTCCTTGCCCTTCCCTGGCCCTGCTCCAGCTCCTCAAGCTCCTTCTTGCAGCCAGGAGCCCAAAGCTCAGCCAGCCCTCAAGCTGTGGCCGCCCAGTGCTGAGCCAGGGGCACCATCCCTGCCCTGCTCCTGCTGCCCCACACCACTGCTGCTCCAGCCCAGGCTGCTGCTGTCCTTTTGCCCCCCTGGCTCATTTTCTGTCACCACCAGCCCCCCAGGTCCTTTCCCACCAGACAGCTGTCCAGCCACTCTGCCTGGAACATGGTGGGGTTTGTTGTGCCCCAGCTTCAGGACCGGCACTTGGCCTCAGGCCATGGAGGCAGCCTGGCCAGGTCCCTCTGCAGAGCCTTCCTGGCCTCTGGCAGATCAACACTGCCACCCCAACTTGGTGTCATGTGCAGACTACTGAGGGAGCCTCAATCCCCTCTCCCAGGCCAGTGCTGAAGACGTTAAAGAGAACTGGCCCAGCCCTGAGTCCTGGGGAGCACCACTGGTGCCCAGCTGCCAGCAGGAGGCCACTCCACTGCCCACCACTCTTTGTGCTCAGCCAGTAGAGCATCCACCCACCCAAGCCATGAGCAACCAGTTTCTCCAGCAGGATGCTGTTGGAGCTGTCCTGAAGGCCAGGCAGGTGCCTCCCAGCCTGTCCCTTGCTCACTCAGCCAGGCACCTTGGCACGGAAGGGAGAGCAGTCGAGCAGGACCTGCCTTTCAGAGCCCCTGCTGCCCAGGCCTGGAGGATTTCCTTTGTGTGAAGAAGCCACCAAAAAGCCTTTTGAAAGTGTCAGCATAGAGATGATCACTGTTCCCACACTCCCTCCTTCAGTGTCCTGTTACCTGGGAAGTGGTGACACAGGAAAAGGGACTGAGCAGCCTGTGTGGTTTGCTGCCTTCATGCTCATCCTCAAAGCTGCCCAGTGGTGAATCAGAGTGCTGAAGTTAGCACAGGAATGGAAGGGAGTTGCCAGGGCCAGGAGGAGGAGCAGAGGGCTGGAGCTGCTCTGAGCGCAGCCTGAGAGAGTTGGGGCTGTGCAGGCTGGAGAGGAGAAGGCTCCAGGAGA